>JAQOOD010000004.1:5445735-5913097 GCA_029633175.1 Citrus glauca | reverse complement strand
TGAATGATGTGGTATAATAATCTGGCTAGGATGAATCCCATAGGCTATTTTACCAATTCTTTTATAATCATAAGCGTAGTTGCTTCCTAATGGTATTTTAACCATAGAGACGGACTGTCCGCTTTTATCATATTGTGGTCTTAAGCTCATTGAAGATCCTTGCGATTTTCTTTATTTGCATATTGATCTTTGAGATAATTGATTGTGAGAAATTTCTCTAGATGTGTGACCTTTGAGCTATGCGAAGAACCTCAGGGCGATCTGACCGTCAGTTTGATCCTTAAAATAGACTTTCTTTTAGCATATTGCTAATATATTATTATGAGGTTTGGATTTTTGGATGATTTTGCAAACTTTTATCAGGGCAAAGTTCGGTCAATTCTTCATGGGCATCATTTATCATGGCAAGCCTATCATAAATTATAATATTGCATTTGAGAAGCAATTCTTGACCTTCAGAACACGTTATTATACCCTCAATTATTCTGGAAAGACTCTGCTCCATTGTATTCTCTGCTAAGAAAATCTGCAATACAATTGTTAGATCCTTTAATACATTCAATTTCAAAATCATATTCAACAAAAAATTACTGCCATCTAATTAATCTTTTATATTGAGGAAGATTAGGTAATTTATTGAATTAATCCTTTGACTTGAGTGTTGTTGGATCTTACCTTAAATTTCTTTGGCAACAAAAAGAAAGTAAATTTAGCTATTCTGTTTTTAATAGCTAATAATTCCTTTTTATTACTATGATAATTCTTTTTTGCAGGTTTGAATGTTCCGCTGGAATATCTACAAATATTTTCTAGATATGTTTTTAAGACTGCTCCCCAGTGATTATTTGAAGCATCGATTTCCAGAATTAAATTATCACTAGAGGTAGAGAATCTTAACCTTGGAAGATTTTTACATTTTTCTTTCAATCTTTTTACTACCTTGGTATGTAGATCTTCCCATGGTTTAGTATTATTCCTTTTTAATAATCCTTGTAAAGGTTGTCTCTCTTTAGTTAGGTTTTCTATGAAACCTTTGGCATAATTAAGACATCCTAAAAAAATCTTTGAATTTGTTCTTTATATTTCTAATTTATCTGGGAATAAATATATTTTTTTGAGAAATATGATGTTGCGTCTCAATTCCTGTTTCATGGGTTTCATTATTTCGGCTTTTTTTAGAGAGTAATATTCCATTTTTTTTTGCAAAAGAAATCAGATGATTAACATGATCTATCTTATTATTTGAAAATATAAGAATATCATATACATAAACAATGCTGAATTCATGAAAATTATTTGAAGATTTTATCCATCTTTCTTTGAAATATTTGTGGTGCATTTTTAATCCCAAAGGCATTACAACCCATTTATACTGTCCTTGAGGTGTACTAAAGGCAGTAAGGGGTATACTTTCTTCTTCAAGTTTAATTTACAATCAAATATGCTAAATATCTTTTTATTAATTACAGAAGTAATAAATGTATCTTTATGAGGTAAAAAGTATCCATCAAATTTAGTATATTTATTTAATTCTTTGTAGTTAATGACTATACGAGGTTTTCCTCATTTAATTTCTGCATGATTTCTTACCATAAAGGTTGTACTACTATCAGGACTTGTAAATTCTTGAGCAATCTTGAGTTCTAATAACTCTTTAATTTGTTTATCAAATTCTTGTCTATCTTCTTGTCCATACCTCATAGGCTTGACTCTTATGATAAAATTTGGATATTTTAATTCAATCTTTGCATATGTTTTATCAATTTCCCATAATTGAATTGGGTTTTCTCTAAAATTTTTATCAAGTTTTTCCAAAAGTTTTTCATAATCTGATATGATTTGATTGATTTTAATGTTGTATTCGCCACGCTGGCTGCTTCGAAAAATGTAATTTTCGATTGTTCACCTAATAGGGTTATAAATTCTTGTGGTAGTGATGGAATGATTGCACGATGTTTTAAGAGTAATGCTTACATGCTTTTGTTAGTCATTATATAAATAAACTGACGAAGGAAATTGACTCCTAAAATTATATCTGCTCCATATGATCATAAGACCATAATATAGGGATACTGAAGATGTAATCTTTGATTTGTATTAAATTTTTTATCTGCATGTTCCTAAGGTGAGTTTTTCGCCATTTATTCCTTGTCTAGTTAAGGGTTTATAATCTTTCCAATATGATTTTGCATAAATCCTTGAATTTGGATAAATCCTCGAATTAGCTAAACTAACTCCTGAACCAGTATCTATTAAAGCATGAAACTAGTAGTGCTCAGAATCTAATTCGATCCGTATAAATCCGATCTATGGATTGATGGATTAGATATGGATTAGAAATTTAAAAATACGCAGTCGATGGATTGGATATGGATTTATTTCTGTAAATCCGTAAAAAAAAATTTTATTTAGTTAAAAAATATTATAAATGTGACATTACATAGTTATGTAAGCACTATAATATATCTTAGTCATTACCCAATAATAATAAAAAATAAAAAATAAAAAATAATTAAATATTCAAATATACAAATATAACTTGTAAAACTTGTAAAACAAAATAAAAGTAAAATCACACGCACTAGCAAAAGCAACCTAACATAACCCCAAGTTACTAGTAATTTAAAAAGCCACCTAAAAGCAAAGTAACATAATGCAAGTCATCAACAATTTTAAAACATTAAACCCTAAGCTTCCCCGCCGTCACACACACTATCAACACCCAATACTAGTTCGATATACTCTCAACACCGATTTGAAGCAAGCTGGCTCCGTGATTCCAAATACAGCAAGCCATCTTCTTCTCCAAGTCCATCGAGCCACTTCACAATCACTGGTTCCAACCGACCAATTACACTATCACAACCTTCAAGATCGCCACCAGTATGGCTTCTTCTGGTTCCCATCGTTGACAACTCTGTAATCACCACTTTTCAATAGGCGCAACAGCCCTGATGAAGGATCAGACTGTGTTTGGTTTCAGAAATTTCGCCATTTCAATTAATTGTGGCTTTATTTGAACAATTAATTGAAAGTGTTATATTAATGTATTATCGTTACTTTATTTGAATAATTAATTTTAGTATGTTATATTTTAAAACTTTGAACGTATTATTATAGTTTTATTTGAACAATTAATCTCGATGTGTTATATTTTAAAACTATGAATGTATTATTTTACCTTTATTTAAATAATTTATTTATTTAAATTTGATTCAATTTTTAATTTAATTAGTAGTAAATTTATTTTTATATTAATTTATTTTTATTTCATTAGCCATGGTAGGGATGGTAATTTGGGACGGGATTGAGCATAATTTTGTCCCATAAAAAAAATTTAGGAACAAGACTATGACCTTTTTTTTATTCCACTTGCATACACAAGATGGGAGTGAGATTAGTAAATTTCGTCCCATCCGTCTCATTGTCGACTAAGAATGAGAATATTTTCGATTGGGATCGGATTTCGCAGGATCCCATCTCTTTTGGGACGGGATCAGGACCTATTTTTGTCCCAAAACAAATATAGGGACGAGAGTGAGATATTTTTTTCATCTCACTTGTATATACGGGACGGGATTGAGATTGGTAAATCTCATCCCATCTTGTCCCATTGCCAACCCTAGTTCATGGACTAGAGAAAACTAAAAATTTTTAATTCGGAAACTAATGCGCAAAATCGTAGATTGGATATGCATTAAGTTAAATTTGCATCCGATCCGCAGACTTATGGATTGGAGATGAATTGAGTTAAATCCACATCCAATCCGCAAATGTATGGATTGGATTTGGATTGAATTTATTCAATCCGTGAATTAGATTGGATTGAAAAATTATAATCCGCAAAATCATGGATTGGATATGGATTGATATCTAATCCGTAAAATCCGATCCGTGAACACCCATCATGAAACCATTCTGGCTTATGCTTATAATATGGTATAATCACTTTTATATAAACTATAAAAGGATTAGACATATCTTGATATGGTTTGCTTAATTCCTTCAATTGTTAAGTTTATTTCTCTATCTCCTATAGAATAAGGAGTGAAATTGTCAAGAAAGCTCATCCCTAATAATAAAGGACTTATTTCTGTTTCATAATATGGTTCTATGAAAAAAGGAAAGATGGATTTTATCCCTTTTATTCTTAATGGTATTTCACAATATTAACTTAATGTATTTCTTTTTCCATTAAATCCTATATAAGTATGGGGCTCAATTAAAAGTTTTCGTTCTAAATATTTAATCATTTTAGCGTCTACATAAGATTTTGCAGCTCCTGTATCAAAGATAGCAAAAGTCTAGTGCCATGGTTTTCCATTATTATATTCAATCTTAATTTTTAGATTTTGATTATTGGTGGTATCACAAGATGACTACATTTAGTAAAACTTTGGGTTCTACTTAATTTTGGTTTTTTTTTTTGGGTATAGAGAACGATCTTCTATTTCCTATGAAGATTCTTTCTTCTGGAGTATATTCTATAGCTTTAGTGGTATTTCCTTTAATTAGGGTAGGTTGACTACTTGGATCCATTTCCCATTCTTCAAGTAAATCTATTTCTCTCAAGATTTCAGGAGGTTATATTTTTCTAACTTTATTGAATAATTTATCAATTTCAATAAAATCTTTATCAGCAAACATTTCACTATTTGCCGAATTTGTTAATGCATATTATATGGCATATGTTATGCTATATCGTAGAAACCGAAAGGCACTTCTTTGCTTGACACCTTAAGTTTCTGCCCAAGATCTTTGACCCAGACTCCTAGATGCTTTTGTAGATGATTTGAAGAAACTTTAACCAAGAACTCAGAGGAACAAATCAACAGTGTTTTAAGAATCACAAACATATTAAAGGCTTAAAGAATAAAAAACAAAAAGAATAAAGAACATAAGTGATTAAAGTGGTTTAACTAATTCTCGTTAGCCTACATCCACAGAGGAATAAGATAACATGCTTTTATTGATTGATCTTCAAGCTACAGAGATTTACAGAGTATATTTCATAGAATTTCATCACACTTTTTTCAGAGTTGTAACCCCTTATATACTCCTCAGCTCGTCACCAGTTTATTACACCAGAATCAGCTATATCCAGCTGCTTATAACCACTTGGGTGTTGATTCCAGAAACTCACGTGAGAATCAAGCTTTATTAATGACTTTTAACAACCTTGTTAATAGCTTCCCATTCGCGTGCGTCTCATGTGCTTCATTAATCCAGAAACGACAACCTATGACACCGTTTTAGTAAGTGTTGAATTTGAACAACCAAAACGCACTTTCTAAGGTCGTTTCAATTGAATTGATTTCACTGGTTACATTACATATATGGATAGGATCCATCATGCATTATATCAAAATATTTAAAATCATGACATAAGGTTAATGTCTTATTTATATTTTTGTCTTTAAGACTTATAGAGTATTTAGGAAATATCTTAAATATCAATTTTTTTATAATTTAAGTTTCCTTGTATTATTCTAAGGAGCGCATGTTTTCGTTCTTTGATTCTATTATCCAATATTGCTAAATTTACTGGACTATTTATTCTTTCTCGAAAATGAGCTTTTATCATGACTTGAATTCCTCAAATATGATCATATCCTATTTTAAATCTATCACTAGATTTTATCTTATTTATCTTATCTTCTATATCAATTTTTAATAATAATGGTATATTTGTATTTCCTCTAGCATAGCTAATTTCAATATGTTCTTTTTCTTATGGTAGAACTGAAATACATTATATTTTTTCTTTTGATCATGTTAACAATGCCTTGTGCTAACTTATTAACTGAAGTCATAGATAATTCCAATCCTTTTTTTATTAATCTTCAGATATTGATTTTTATCAATGATTAATTCTTTTTTAAAAGAACCTTATTCTTCTAATTCTTCATCTTGATATAAATATTTATTTTTTAATTCTCCTATGCTCATTCTGAATCAGAGCTTCTCAAAGTTTCACCAGAAAGATAGTATATGCTATTGTTTTCACTAATATCTTTGTTATCAGTGATTAATTCTAAATCATTGAAATCCTCAAATATTTTTATATTTGCTTTCTTCTTTTTAGGACATTCATTTGCATAACGCCCTTCTTCATTATATAACCAGCACTTGCATTTTTTAGGTGCATTGGTTTTAAATCTTCTTTTAAATTGATTTTTCTTGTAGAATCTCTTTTTATATTTATTTCTCTTGTAATATTTCTTGTTGGTTTTAAAGAATCTCTTCTTTTTTTATATATGTTATCTGAACATCCAAATCTTGGCGGATCTTCTAACCTAGAGCAGTGTAATCCTTGATTTTGTTTTTTCATAAGTCTTTTATCTCTTATTTCGGAACACCATTCGTTGATTCTATTTCGAGCATACCTAATCCTATTTCCTAATGCATCAGTTTATGTGGTATCTTTGTATTATTTGTTATATTCCAACATAATCTTTTTACCCCATGGGTCTGGTATCTTTATAAAATATAGATCTTGGTAATAGCATATGTTATCTTCATCTTTATCAAATTCACACTTATAATATAATTCTTCGAAGCTACATGTATATTCTTCTAAATAACATACATTATATATTTCAAGCCTTGTTAGCTTCATTAAACTTTCTATCTGTTTTCTTTTTATTTCTTGTTGAAAATCAGGTTCCCAATCTTCTCTCAAGAATTCTTTTCTTATTTCATTATCGAATCTATTTAAAACTTGATCAACACTTTCATTTCGATCATTATTTTCTGCATATCATATTCTATTTTTATTTTTATCATTTAATCATATAAACCAATGAGAAACAATTCCTATAAAAGAAATTTTAAGGAATTCTATACTATTATCCCATCAATTTTGTGAAAGGCAAAAGCTATTTTCATAGATTTAATCGAAGCGGTAATTGTTTTAGCTCTATCTTTGATACAATCTAAATCTAACCATACACCATCATGATTGATTGGTTTTTCTCTATATTCTCCTAGAGTTTTATAATCTTTCTTAGACTTGTTAATCTTAAAATATTGACCTTGTGGTCTTTCATGAGTTGGTATTTCTTCCCTAGCATAGAAAGCTCTATTGCTAGTTTCTACTTGTTCAAAAACTCTTGGCTTTGATTCATTCATTTTTAGATGTTCTATTCTATTTTCAATATCCTGTAAATTAATGATTATGTCCTCTTCTTTTTCAGATTCAGATTCTTTATCAGATATCTCTTGATTAGATAATTCTATATTTTCACTTGGCATCCTTAAACTTATTAATTTTTTTCCTTATTTATTTTGTTAAATATAGGTTTAGTTATTGTTATCATTTTTTTATCCTTTTGTTCATTATAGTAAATTATGGTATCTTGTAATATTTTGTTTTGTTCTTGAATTACTATAAGTAATTCTTCCATATTGTTATTGATCTTCTATACTTCAATCCTTTTGTAATTTTTCATTTATATTTACAGCAAATTTATGACTAAGTTGTTCAATGATTTTTTTTAAAATTTTTGTAGTTTAGTTTCAATCTTATTTAATTTATTTTCAATTGAACTTGTACATAACATTAATGATTTCTTGTTTTAATTTATTTTGATCTTTAATTTTAAAGTCTTTTATTAATTGTTTAACAGATTCAAATTCTTCACTCATTGATTCTCCTATCATTTTGACTTGTCTTATATTTTCGGCATCAAAGCTTTTAATCTCAAGTATCTCATTTATACTTTCTATATCATCTATGGTTAAATTAGGGTTTCCTAATTTAATTAATAAATATAATGAAATCCCGTTTAACTTATTATTTCCCCACATATCAGAATCGTTTACTAAATCAAATGGTTGAAATCTTCCATAAGTAAATCCTCTATGGCTATCGCTAGAAGGTGGTAATAAGTTGGTTTCAATATTTTGAGAAATTAACAATGGTTTTGGTAATTTATTCATAGTACCATCTGCATAATATCTCATTATATTCTAATAAGTATTTATGACATATAATAGCTCTTATATCCTTAGGGATATTGTTTTCTATTAATCCTTTACGTATATAGCAAAGTTTATACATAATTAAATCTTTGTATCCTATCAGCATGTTGCTAGAAGGATAATATTTACTTCTGATTCTTTTATTATTCCAATTGTATTCATCTCGTTGTTTAACATTTAAAAATCCATTATAATCCATTATAAGATCATCTACATAATCTTAATAGAGTTAATATTCCATTGTGTCCATGAAAAATTATTTCTATATACGTCTCTCCTAATCCTAAATAGAAGAATCGGATCAATATTTAAATTTCTATTTTTTATTATGATGAGTTCTCCAATTTTAAGTTCATGAGCTCTGGCTGAATAAAATTGTATCAATTGTTTATCATTCAATATATTAACTCTGAATAATAATATTGTTTATGTGTTTATTATATTATTTTAATTACATTACTATTTATCATTAAATTATATCCTATATTATAAACAATTGTTTTGTCCATTTTTATATTTTAAACCAAAAGTTGGCTCTAATACCATTTTACGGATTAATCAACTCAACCTAGATTAATCAACCCAAAATCCAAATAAATCCAAATGAGGAGGTATATGATTAAATTTAGGGATTTTATCAAAATTTTGTAATTATCCTTTTTCAAAACTCATAGTTTTGTTCAATCTTTTGTGCAATTCTTTGTAAGAATGTCTTTTTCCAAATGTTTATTTTCCAATTACAAATGCAGCGTTTTGACTTCAGTCGGAAATGTCTTAAAAGTCCTTGTGACATTAGCAAATTTTCAACTGTGTTAACGGAATGCTGGTAAAATGATAACGGATTAAATGTTTGGTGATAAAATGCAGTTTTTACCAAAGTATGGTACTGACTTGATATGTTAGAAAAATTTTAGTAGAAAAATAATAATATCCTTTATTTTTAATACTCTTTATTTAATAAAAAATGGGACTAACTTTAAAAATGTTTTTTTTAATAAAATTACAATTAAGGATAGAATAATTTAACTTGAAGCAAATATGCTTAGCACTCCCATGTATTATAAACCCCTTAATCTTCATCATTGTTGTCGTCTTCTTTTTTAATCAATCTTCAATTAGGGATTTTGAAAGATCCAAAGACATTGTTGCAAATTTTTGTCATGAGTGCACATATCCTCACTCTAATATTATTTTCACCAAATGTATTTTATTAACATCTTAGAGGTCAGATCATGGAAAGTTATATTTATGTGAATGAGATCTCAATGATGAATTGTGTAAACAACACATATTAAGAATGGAAAATCACAAGAATTTGGATTTAATAAAAAAGAAAAAGGGCTAAGCATTCATAAAATGGATATGTATTTTAAGCCTCTAGCCTTTAATGTGAAATAAGAAAAAAAGGGAAAAGAAGAATAATAAATGGGTCTTAAAAAAATTCAAGATTATTTTTAGATTTAATAAGTTTTACACAGTAAAATTTTAATTTTAAAATTTTAGAAGTTGTGTTGTGAGTGATCGAGTGTTCTTAGTATTTCTTAGAATCTAAATTATTCGAACTTTGAAGGTTTCAGTAAGAACTTTTTTGATATTTTAAATAGTATATAGAGTAGAAGTTGATTTTTAAAATAAGTAGGTGAGTAACATAGTAGTAGAGTGTTTCATTATTTTTTGGAGTACAAATTTAACAACAAAGTCACCCAAGATTCTCAAGAGGAATTTGAAATGAAATCTTATAACATTAATTTTGTTACTATTTATAAAAGAAAATCAATATTATTTATTGTCTTAACATAGTCTTTATTCTCTAAAATAATAAATAATACAATAATTTGTTAACATATATGTTTCCATAATATTGATTTTGATGATAACAAACAAGATTAAGAATGATTAATCTTTTAAGCTCAAATTATTTTCATTTTAAATAAATCATTATTTTCATATTATAAAGGTTTTATATTTAATGGAAAAATGATTTTATGAAATTGGTTGTTTTTCAAGTTATGATTTAATTGAAAGAGTTTTGAAAACTTTGAAATCAACAAGTATTGCTTGAAATCTTGGAGAATGACTTATTTGAAAAGTGTCATAGCATTTTAACTATATCATAATTTCAGAAAATTTTGGGATTAACAAAGTAATATTTATAAATTCTGAAATTGGACATATTTGCAACGTTTCATAACGTTTTGGGCCTTAATATAGTTTTATAAAGTTTTGGAAAATAATTTCACTATAGCAATCTCTATATCACTGTAGCAAATGGCTAACCATTTATTTAAAACGGCTAACCGATGACGTCCAGAAAGCATGTTCTGTCAAGTTTTGCTAAAATGATAATTCTGGAATAAAACGGTGAACCGTTTATTGAAAACGGTTAACCATTTATTTTAACCTTGAACCGTTTAGTAGGAACGATTAAGCCAAATTTTTTTTACAGGTCTCTGAAAGTTAACGGTGAAAGGATAAGCCTAACCGGCGAAAGGGTAAGCTTAAACGGTGAAAGGGTAAGCCTAAACGGTGAAAGGGTAAATTGAAATTTGGCCTAACGGTAACTTTTGACCAGCTAAACGATTAACCGTTTATAGTTAACCTTTAACCATTTTCGGGCTAACAAGTGCATAACGGATAGTTTTTGAGCTCAATCTATAAGAACTCAAATCCAATTCATTTTCAAGCTCTCCAACAAGCAAAATCAAAAAGCACACGAGATATCTTGAGCCTTCAACTTGCAAAACACAAAAGATTAAATCATTTCTTGTTCTTCATTTTTGAATATCTACTTATTGAGTGAGTTTTATTATAACTCTCATTTATTCATCTCAATTGTAAGAGTTTGAGTGTGTGAGACACTTGAGTGAAGAGATTGGGAGATAATCTCTTTGTTATAAAGGTTCATTGACACCTTGAAGTCAATTGTAATCGGTTGAAGCCTTGGAAAGGCTTGGATAGTGAAATCTTCAAGCCCGGTGTGCTTGGAGGCGTGGACGTAGGCGGGGATTGCCGAATCACGTAAAAATCCTTGAGTTTGCTTTCTCTTCCCTTACTCATTTAATATTGTGCTTGATTGAATTTATTGTTTTTATTTGATTAAGGCAATAGATTAAATTGTGTGATTTGCGTATTGTGTTGCATAAGTTTTAAAATCCCAATTCACCCCCCCTCTTGGGTTGCATAACTTGCATTTTATAATCATCTAAAACAAAGTTTAGCTCTAAGCAATAATCAAAATAGCATAAATCTGTTTATCTAGAAAAACACCAAAGTTTTTAGCTCACAAATCCTCTTCTTTAAATCCAAAAACCCACGCCTCTAAAATCAATTTGTAAAATGTTGGAGATGAGGGGTGAGTCGTCAACTCAGTAAGCAAACTCGTGCATAAGGTTACTAATAATGATAAAATACATTATAATTATTATAATGTACCATAAATTAGAAACCAATAATCATTTGATAATCTAACACATATGTACAGTGAAACTCATAATCAGTTAAGTCAAAACATAATAACCATTTTCAATAAACAATTGTTTAAAAAATCATTTATCAATAAAAAATTTCTTTTGTTCACTTGCTCGTGCCGCATAATGTCACTTGTATGTTTGGTGATTCAGCCAGTAGTTTAGTATATCACCTGTAATCCCAGCGACCTAGACAATAGTTCAATCAAGATACTTTTACCTGGCAATAACTGTCAATAGATGCGCACAATATAACTAGTTGTTTAATTAAATCAATTTTAGTGACAACGATCAATGAGTCAAAACCTTAAATATAGTTTTCAATCTTTTAATATCAATCATTTAGTAATATTTCGATAAAATACTCTGATAAGACATTGAATTGACAAAATTTTACAAATATTTTTAAGAAAAACAACTTATGAAAAGGCAAATTATTTAAAGTAATTTTTTTTAAAAATTAAGAAAATATTTTAAATAAGTTTTTCATTAAAGCATAATTTATAATCATAAATTATGAGAGTAAAATAACTTCAAAACCATAAAAAGCCAATCCATGAACAACATATTCTTTTCGTAGATTTTTACAAATATAACTATTATAAACATTATAGATGAGTTCACTTGTTTCAGTATGAAGCAACCAGCAATAACCTAATCACACGTGGTCACTTTTAGCCTATAATTATCGAGAGAAAATTCTTATCGATAGCTTATTCAATTTTGACGTTGATAGGAAAATTTAAAAATCTTTAGACCATTAACTCTTACTTAAATACATCAATTCACTAAACTACACTCAACCATCTTATAAGAGATGATTTCTAAAAAGCTATAAATATGTCAGAAAATCATAAATATTGTTAAGTCTAATATTTATAGAGTTGGCATTTTATGGCAAGTCTAGTTAAATTGGAAATTCATTTATTGCATATCTTGTAATAGGGATTAATTTATTAATTCCCTAATTTAATGAGATTCCAATTTATTAGGAATATTTGTTTCCTAATTTAATTCGATGTCTAATTTAACAAGTCAATTAATGGTGGATTTTTATAATTGGCGCATGAGATCTATTTAGAACAAAAAGGTGGTTCAAACAGGAAGCTCATTAAATGCTCTAGATATTTCTTAGGAGACAAGCAAGACAACAAGATCAGATTTATTCCTATTCAGATTCATGGGAATTATAAGAGGAAAGAAACTCTTATTTGGAAAGAATCCAAGTCTTTTAAGACTTGCTGTTTTGGTGAAACTCTAGTGCCTATATAAAGAGAGGTATTTCACAATTGAAGATTGCACAACATAGACCATAAAACAGAGAGGCAAAATTCGGCTTCCTCTCTAGAGAATCCGGATTTGGCGTATCATGTTGTATTGATTTGTTTTCTTATCTTCTGTTCATCTCTACCGAGAGTCTATGTGGATCTTGGATCACTAGACGTTGAAGAATTGAAAAATTGCTATTGATCGCTTTGCGAAGTGCCTTGCGGATCGTGGATCGGGAGGAGTAGCGATTATTCAAGAGAAGCAGATTCAGTCTAAGGTTGAGTAAACTGTATGATGATAAATTGTAAGTAAGAGTCTTAAGTTTAGTAAATCCATAGGTTGTAACATCTCAACTTAGTGAATTGCTTTTCATTTGGGCGTGACCTCGTGGATGTAGGATTGGTTAATTCAAACCACATAAAAATCTTGATGTCATTTATTTTCTGTATTTTATTATGTTTTTGAAAATTAATATTTTTTATGCGGAAGAACAGTATTCGTGAACAGTAACAATGAACAATCCAGTGAATAGTAGTTGTGTACAGTAACTGTGAACAATACTTTTGGAAAAAATTAAGTTGTTAATTTTTTATTTTTAATTACATATATCTATTTCTAATAGACCTAAATTCCTAACAAATATTACAAAGAGCTACTGTAAACATGTTGGCATTCAATCTAAAATATCACAAGATAAATCAGATTTCATAAAGATCTTTGAAAATCAATTACCCACAAAAATATCAATCAAGTGGTGATTTAAACAGAGGACTGCTGATTCAAAAATTTAAAACTTTAGTTATACATGTTCAAAATAGTAATTCAACTTTTGATGATTAGATGAGACAATAGGGAATCAAAATTAAAATTTATAAGGCATTCACACATAAAAAAAGACCCAAACTCACTTCGGTACCATCACTTGTAATTCTAGGGAGCATAATTTTCTAGCACTTTTGTTCCCACTTCAAAAAATCATTATAACTAATATACAATGAGTTTTTGAACAATAAATATATGGATAGAAAGATAAAGATGTCTAATTTAATAAGCTAGAGAGCTTTATAGATGAGTCTTAATGAAAACACCAATCACATAATAATAATTCTATATTATTCATAGTCTTCAGGATAACATAAAATAGCACTGCTTCTAATGTTAACCACATGAATTAGTACATAATCATTTTTCATAATTTTATCAATATAAAACAGAAAAAAATCATTCAATTAATCACATAAAATCACAAATAAAACCAAAAGTTCAAAGGATTATAAGTTGACTATAAATTTTTACCTGCCTTTAAAAAAAAATCAAAACTCAAGAATTTCTTTAATGGAAAAATAGAAAAACTATCAAAATCTTCGCCTCTTTTTATTAAAAAATGTGAGTTTACCCTTGTGTTTGTTGCTGCATTCTTTTCTTTATCAACCTCTAGGGTTGTGAGAAATAAAATAACAAGTGAGGAATGTTAATAAGCAAAGCCTTTTAATACCTTACCCATCAAGGATTTATTTTTTCTTTTTTAAAAAGTTATCTAAGAAATTGTAAATAAGATAAAAATAAATAAATTAAAACACTCTTAAATATCATTATTATTAGTACTATATTCTATAAAATAGATATAATAATAATAATAAAAAAAAATAAATGGAACGGGTATTATAATTTCTCCCCTCCTTGAGAGAAATTTCAACTTCAAAATTTAGAACCTCACTTTATTTCTCAAAAAGCTGAAGGTATTTCTCCTCAATCTCAGCCTTTTGTTCTCAAGTAGCTTCCTTTACAGAATGGTTTGTCTCAACGGGTATTAATGTCCTTCCTAGACCTTAAGCTTGAAGGGGATGTTAAGAATAAATGTTAGCATCATGTCACAGGCTGCTCAAATCTCCCGCAATCAGAGGGTAATTCCGCATACACGGGTCCGCTTAGCAAAAGTCCCCCTAGATGTGGAGTGCACTTAGAAGCGGGATGTGCTTAGCACTAAAGGTGAGATGTACTTCGAAGTGGGTTTCACTTAGAAATGAGCCGCCAACATAACTAGCCAACCGTAGTGCGCTTACCAATTCACCCACCAAGGCCCAAGATCTAGACCTCTCTACAATTTGTAAATGGCTAGAACTTTCTAGAACTTTTCACTTAGCTCCCTAGGAGATATTTGTGCAAGTTGCATGGAAACTTTAAGAACCTTGCACCCAAATCTATAAATAGGGGTGAGCCCCCTCATTTGCCAATCAACCACACCACACACTCAAACACTCAAGCACACACACTAACTCTCCAGCTCTCTAGTAATTTATTCTTTGTGTAATAAAATATATTTTGGCTACATTGCTCTATTCTCCCTATTATTTTCCGCAAAGCATTCTTCCTTGGCTAGTTGAGAAGTTCGGAAAGATTTACTTAGCGACTTGTGTGCTAGAAGTCACCTAAGTACCGCACGGGTTGGTGCACAATAAAACTCATCCCATGACAATTAGCTCAATATATCAGCATCATATCAGCATTAGCTCGCCATTAGGTCAGCATGTTAGTTAAGTTGGTTAAATAACAAACTCTGATGACGTGGCTCTGAGTGAGCAAGTTTGTTACATGTAGTTAGCATTAGTAGAGCTGTAATTACAATTTGTTATTAGTTTGTTTGATTTAGCTTAATCCTTGTACATGCATTTTATGGGTATAGAAAGTTCTAGATATCAGTACAAATAGGCTTGTAAAAATCAGATTCAATGCAATAAGAAATATCTTAAGTTCGTCAAATTTCTTTCTCAACCCATAATTTTTCTGTCAACTTTCTCAGTAACCAAACTGTTGCAAATTAAGCTTTTTTTATACTTTCCCAATTGATGGGTCTCATATCCTTATCAATTGGTCTTGATTTGTCTAGAAATCAACTGAGTGGTTCCTTTCCTACTGAAGTTGGAAATCTTAAAAATCTAGAGTTGTTAAATATATTTAGAAACATGTTACAAGGTGAGATTCCTAGTACTCTTGGTAGTTGTATAAGATTGGAACAATTGGAGATGCAAGGTAACTTCTTCCATGGTTCTGTTCCTTCATCTTTGAGTTCCTTAAGAGGTCTTAGAGTCTTGGATTAATCTCAAAATAACATTTCACCAAAATAACTAAATTTTTGGTTCGATTAGAATTGATGTAGAATCTAAATCTATCTTACAATGACCTTGAGGGCATGATACCAACTGAAGAAGTCTTTAAGAATGTAAGTGCTACTTCAGTTTTGGAAAACAATAAGCTCTGTGGTGGCATACTTGAATTCCAGTTGTCAACATGTGATTCAAAGAAATCTAAATAGAAGAGATTAACTTTTGTAGTGAAATTAGCAATAGCCACCGTTTATGTGCTCGTGGGACTTTCTTTGGCTCTATGTTTTCTGTTTCTTTGTTGGGTACAGAAAGAAAAAAACAAAAGAATTCCAAGTAGTTCAATCTATTCACTCCCATAGCTATCGTATCAAAATCTTTACAATGCTACAGATGAGTTCACCTTAGCAAATCATATTAGTGTAGCTAGCTTTGGGTCTGTTTATAAAGGAATTCTTGACGAGGGTAGAACGATTGTTGCAGTGAAGGTTTTTAATTTTCACCATAGAGCTTTCAAGGGTTTCATAATTGTCTGCAATGCATTAAAGAGCATCAGACATCGAAATCTTGTAAAGGTTCTCACTACATGTTCAGGAGTAGATTATCACGATAATGACTTCAAGGTCCTCGTATATGAGCTTATACATAATGGAAGCCTAGAGGACTGGTTGTATCTCGTCACTAAAGAAGATTAAATAAATGAGGCACCAAGGAGTTTCAATTTGCTTCACAGACTTAGTATCGCCATTGATGTAGCCTGTGCATTAAAATATTTACACCATGATTGTCAACCTCCGATAGCACATTGTAACTTGAAACCTAGCAATGTTCTTCTTGATGATGAAATGACTGCACATGTAGGCGACTTTGGGTTAGCAAGGTTCCTTCCACCCGCCCATACACAAACAAGCTCTATCGTGTCAAAAGTTCTATTGGCTATATTGCTCCAGATATTATCTTTTATATTTATCTTAGTTTGACTTCTAAAGCATTACAAAAAATGGTCTTCTCTAACAAAATTTATACTATAACATTTCAAATAAAATTTCAACAGTTTATGTTTGCAGTACTCTAATTTTTTTTCAATAAAATATTATACTATTTCATACAAAACTTTTTGTTTCATGGAGTATGATCTTGGAAGTGAGGTGTCAACAAATGGAGATATTTATAGTTATGAGATATCGTTGCAAGAATTGGTGATTAAAAAAACAATCATCATACATCATGCTTGAGGGTGATATGAATCTATATAACTTTGTGAGAATGACCTTGTCTGATCATGGATTCAACAATTCTAAATGTTGATGAAGATTTGGCTGTTACTGGCAGTTAGAGGCAGAAGCAAGCAAGAATCAACAACATCATTGAATGTCTTATTTCTATGGTAAGAATTGGATTTACTTGTTTAATGGAGTCACCGTAAGGTCGAATGAACAAGACCACTGTTGTCGATGAATTAAAATCAATCAAGAACATTCATTTCGGACCTAGAAGAGCATCCAACATGCAAAAAGGTAATAGGATGATGCAAATTCTCCTTCAGCTTTCACCAAGGTGATGTAAATTTATGTTGTTTCTTCTTCTTATTTTTCTTTTACACTTTTACTAATCACAGGCAATAGTACAGTTAATTAAATACTTCATCAAGCAGAAGAAAGCAAGATCTGATCAACTGACCTTAGATAAGGAAGATAGTCAATTGATCGGAAGAGAATATTTTCTGGGGCCTGCGTTTCTACATGGTAGAGGCACAACATTTAATCAAATTATGTGTAGTCGAGTTACACATGTACATTCGATCTGTTTCAAATACATAATTTTCAGAGTTTTGTATTGAAGTTTATAGTATTTGATTTGTTTAAGAATGACTATGATCAATTAGCTTACCGGTGTTCTCTCCGAGTTCGGAATTGTGTTGAAACGAACATTCAGTTACGTTGATCTGATATTACTGATTTTTTTCTACTTTCTGTCTAGATAGTATCCATATTGCCTGAGGTTCAACTCGGTCAAAATGTAAAAGAAATATTGCTAATGTCAAATTGAAATTAACTCTAGTTAAATTATGAGCTTGATGGTAATTAAATGTGGATGTTTAAAGTATAGGGCAACGTATCTTGCAGTTGTTATAATGTGGGCCAACATTAAATTTTATATTTGGTGATTAAGGCAGCTCGTTTGTTCAAGTCAACTAAATTCTTTGGCCTATTAGCCCTAACCATTTTTGTGTTCCCAACAATTACATCTTAATCCATCCTTTCCTGTGAGCTAGAGTGCATAAATAAACAAATTTCCCATTAAATATTTGAATACTTGGCGAAAGAAGATTATGTACGAAGCATACTGAAGCACCGGAGACGTAAGCGCTGACAAATCGAGGAGCTGAAATTTCTGCAAATATGGTTTTGGGCATTGGAGTTCTGGGCTTTAAACAATCAGGTCCACCGGAAATTTTGAGTTTTATCTGATAAGTCCCCGCACGTGAGAGACACGGGAGTCATATTGCTGTACATCGATCCTGCAACTTTGTGTTAATTTGAGCCCTTTAATTGGATCTTAGTTGGTTCATAATTCTGAATTGTTTTTCTAAGTTTGTATTTTTTCTGTTCATAGCTTTAATGAAATATTTCTTGTTTCAAAATAAAGAAAATATTTTTAAAAGGGTAATTTAGGGATCCCCTGTTCTGAGCAGCTAATTTCTTTCTTCTTCTTTCAATCTCATGAACATATGACCATTACAAAACCTTGATTTATTTGGAGAAAATAAAAGTTAAAATTCTCCTAATAACAAAAAAGAAATTTATAGAAAAATACAAGAAAATATAAACCTAAATCAAGATTTCACTATAAAAATTGACTCTAAAGAATCTAGATCAGATTCCTTGCATATATATGAAATTTAATATCCTCATGAATTAGTTCCAATAACTTAAACAAAAAATTTATCTATATATCCGCATGTTGTTTTTATTTTGTTATATCCACCATTGTTGTTGAAACTTTGAGCTTGGAATAGAGTTATTGTGATTTTGTCAAAGAAAATGAGTGAGAAAGGAAAAAGACAGAAAGAAAAAGATGCTTGAGAAGAAAGTGAGACAAAAAAAAAAAAATTAGGCGGTTGGAGTTAATAAAATTTCTTTCAAACAAATTGTCTTTCAGTTAATCGTAGGCAGTTGAGGCTTGTTAATAAAATGCATTTAATGAGAAAAAAAATCTTAGCCACTAAAAATAATTAATTCATATAATAAGATCCTATAAAACTTTGGCAAAAGCTCAGTTAAGTATGGGGTCCAAATCCAATGAGAAGGATTTGGTTAGTGCTCCATAAAAGATTAAAAATCTCTAACAATCTTGGGAATGGAGGACACTATGATTTAAATTTCTTATACTCTTTTACAAATGCAACAAGGTTAATATGGTTCGGAATAAATGTAACAATTTTGGAGGGATACTACCTAGATGCATTAGTAACATTCTCAGCAACTATTGAAATCTTGCTCCTTGACAACAATAAAATATTTGGAAGCATCCCAATTGAGATTGCAAGTCTGTGAATTTGCTCGATTTAGAGATGTGGAGCAAACAATTATAAGGTACCGTCCCCTATCGTAGGAGAGCTCCAAAATTTAGAGATATTGCCTTAAATGCAAAGAAATATTCCACCCACTATTGGGACGTTGAAAAAGTTATTAGAACTACATTTTTTTTTGGACAATTTTCATTCGGATAACATCCCTTCAAGCACTACAATTGATCTTTCTAACAACAATCTTAATAGTACTATAATTGTAACACCCTAGGCAAATCTCACATCAACAAAGCACGAGAGAGATGCTGGGTATATAAGGGGTGATTTACATCTTAATTGATAAGACACGTTTTGTGGTGTATGAGAGCCCCAAGAACAAAACCGTGCAGGTCTCGTTAAGGCCCAAAGCAGAAAATATCATGTTAGGTCTGGGTTGGGTCATGACAGGTGGTATTAACACCGCTTCGCGTATCCTCTTGAGCAATAGTGGGGCAAACCTCAACGAGGACCTTGAGTCCCTAAGGAAGTGTATGTAACATCCTAGGCGTGAATCCCATATCGACAAAGCACGGGAGAGATGTTGGGTTTATAAAGGGTAATCCACACCTTAATTAGCAAGACACTTTTTGAGGTGTATGTGCGCCCTAAGAACAAAACTATACGGCCCTTGTTAAGGCTCAAAGCGGACAATATCTTACTAGGTCTGGGTTGGTTCATGACAATACTTCCCCAATTTATTGGTCTCTTATCCTTATCAATCCTTTTTGACTTGTCAAGAAACCAATTGACAGGTTTTCTTCTCATTCAAGTTGGAAAATTAAAAGATCTAGAAAAATTATGTGTTCTTGGGAACATTTTAAAATGTGAGATTCCTAATAATCCTAGTAGTTGTGCAAGATTAGAACAATTAGGGTTGCAGGACAACTTATTGCTAAGTTCTATTGAATTCTAGATGATTATAGAACAACTTTTGCAATGAAGGTATTTAACCTTCTTCTTAACGGAGCTTCCAAGAGTTTTATAATTGAGTGCACTGTGTTAAAGAGCATCAGGCATCTGAATCTTGTCGAGGTTCTCATAGCTTGTTCAGGAATGGATTATCAAGGTAATGATTTCAATGCATTTGTATATGATCTCATGCATAAAAGAAGTCTAGATTAGTGATTGTATCCTGCCTCTAGAGACGATGAAACAAGGCACTGAGGAGTTTAAATTTGCTTTGGAGACTAAGCATCGCCATTATTGTAATATGTGCATAAAACTATTTGCACCATGATTGTCAACTTTTAACTGCTCATTGTGACCTGACACCCAACAATATTCTTCTTGATGATGAAATGACTGTACATGTAGATAGTTTTGGTTTAGCAAAATTCCTTCCACCTGTTAATTTGCAAACAAGTTCCATTGGCATTAAAGGATCTATTGGCTATATTATACTGTTAACTTTTAATGACCCGTATAGTAATACAAAAAATGGTATCCTCCAATAAAGCATGCATTGCTGTAACTTTTCAAAAATAATTTTCTAACATTTTACATTTACAAACACTCTTGATTTCTTCTATAAAACCTTGTACTATTTCAAGCAATCTTTTTAAATGGCAGAGTATGGTTTAGGAAGTGAGGTGTCTACAAATAGAGATATTTATAATTGTGGGATATTGCTATTAAAATTGGTTATAAAGAAAAAAAACCATCAAACATCATGTTTGAAATTAATATAAATCTACATAACTTTGCGAGAATGGCCTTGCCTGATTATGTGATGGATATTGTCGATTCAACACTTAAATGATGACGAAGATTTTGCTGGTATTGATAACCAAAGGTAGAGAGAAGCAAGCATCAATAATATTATAGAATGTCTTATTTCTATGGTAAGAATCCGAGTTACTTGTTCAATTAAGTAGTAGCAAAATCGAATGAATATGACCAATGTTGTCCATGGATTACAATCAGTCAAGAACATTCTTCTCGCTCTTTGAACTATGTCCACCAAGCAGAAAGGTAGTCAATTGAAAAAAGTTATCCTTTAGCTTTTACCAAGTAATGTACATTTGCATTGCATCTTATTACTTTAAATTTTATGTTTTTCCACTTTTACTAATCACAGGGCAAGATAGTTAAAAATGAGATCGGAAGACGACAATGGATTGTTTTTCGAGGGCTGCTAGAGCCAACCATATTTATCGATTAATGGATAATTTTATGTATTCAGGTTATGTGCGTTGAATCTATTTCAAAAGGGGAAAAAATTCATCATTTCTATTGAAGTGGTTGTATTTAATTTGGAAGAAAGACAACAATCTTTTAGAACCACAATCTTTCTAGCTTACTTGTATAAACGGTAAAACTAAAGGTTGAAAAAAGGAACATGTTGCCAACCCCAACTAGTTTGGAGTTGAATTGAAATGGATATGACCTATTATTTACAAATATTCTGTTATTTGTGCCCAGGATATGGCTCAATTTTCTTCATTGTCTTTTGTAGCAGGATCCATATTACTTGGTTTAAGATCTTGGTCAAAATATAAAATAAGTATTGCTACTATGAAAACTCTAGTTTAAATATGAGCTTGATGTCACTTAAAAGGCGGCCGATTCAAATAAAATGCTATACATTCCTATAAAGTAGAACAAATAACATCGTTTTAGCAGCATCCCATATTCTTTTCTATAAAACATTCCCATGTTTAACTATCAAGGATGAAGACTTGGGCAACATTTAGAACAAGAAAAAAAATTTTGTTAATTAAATAAGTAGCAGTAAGAACACATTCCCCTCAAAAGTTTAAAGGAAGATTACTTTGGAATCATAACGTTCGAGTAATATCAAGTAGATGGTGATGTTTTTGCTCCACTACTCCATTTTATTTTGGGGTGGAAACACTACTTCGTTGGTGAATGACTCCATGAATTTTGAAGAAATCTAGTAAATCTTTAGAGACAAATACGGTTCCATTATCAGTTCAAACTCCTTTAATGAGAAAAATAGAGTGTAACTCATTAAAGGAAATAACAAGAGCACCATTAATTTGTATTTTTCTTATTCTAGTCTCATACTGAGTAGATACCAAAGAAAATAATGATTTTAACACATTTTGAGTTTCAAACATATATTTCATCAAGAAACCCCAAGCACAACGACTGAAATCATCAATAGTGGTTAAAAAAATAATGAGCTCAAGAGTTATTAGCAATAAAAAAAGTTTCCCTAAATATCATAATGGATTAATTTAAAAGGTGAAGTACTTTTTATTTGACTTGAAGAAAAAGAAGTTCTTGTATGTTTCCCTAAAGGGCATACATTATAAATCCTTTTATTAGAAAAAAAAAACTTCAAGAGTTAAAGTAGAAATAGAACTTGAGTGGTTTGCAACAAGATGACCCAAACGCCAATGCCAAATATCAAATGAAGGCTTCACATTTGCATAAAGGTTTGTTGAATGTTGCAAGTGATAAAGGCCATTCCAACGTTTACCCACTCCAATCGTTTTCTTCGTGGTGAGGTCCTAAAATACACAATTTTCAGGGAAAAATGTCACTGAGCAATTAATGATTTTTTTGATCTGTGATACCAACATCAAATTAAACTTAAAAAATGGTATGCAAAAACTATTATCAAGATGGAGAGAAGAATTAATAGAAGTAGCACTAATTTTAGTTATCTTTGCAGTGAAGACATCAACCATTTGAACACTTAAGAGAGAAGTGTTTAGTAATAAAGGCTGAAGGAGTTAAGGTGAGGACCACATATGATTTGTGGCTCCACTTCAATTATTCAAGTATCATCAAGAGAATAACTAAGAGCAATACCTATAAAATTAATGAGGGAATCATTTCTACCTCGTTGTAGTATTATGAGGATTTGATCATATTACTATTGAGTTATTACCACAGAAGATGCACTGGTTGGTTCTTCAAATTTAGAAGTGGAAGTGGTTGGTTGCTCAGATGACACAGCACAACTACATGGTTGAGAGCGAAGAGTTTGTGAGGAAACATTGTTAATATGCTCTGGATAACCATGAAACTGGTAACATTTTTTTATAGAATGACCATCTTTACTACAGTGAGTGCAGCGAACCTTTGGACGATTTTTTCGTCCGCCTCCATGAGAGGATGCCTACCAATTTCCAGGTTTCCCAGGAGTTGGAAAGGAGTGATGTAGTTTAAAATTTTGACGATTATTGCCAAGAGACACAACTAGTACATACCCTTTATTTGAGGTAGATGTCGAAACAGAGATTAGTCATTGTCTCTTTTCTTGCAATAATAATGAATAAATTTTATTCACTTTTTGTAATAGCTCATTTAACAAAATTTGACTCCGAATGGCTAAGTAGCTATAATTGAGATCTTACAAAAATTGCATTCCACGATCTTGTTGTAATAAATGTTTCATTGTCTTAGTAGCTCTACATGAACAACTTGGAATGGTTTATGATGCCAATTCACCCCATAAAATCTTTAAATGAGTATAATAAGTAGTGATAGAAAGATCTCTTTGTTTACAACATGAAATTGTCTTTTTTTACCTCATATGTATTTGTGCTATTGGGTTGGGAAATACGTTCCTCCAAGTCCATCCAAATTGCTTGTGATGTGTCTGAATAGATGATGCTTGATGCAAGTTCTAGAACCATTGAACGAATATGCCATGAAGTAACCATGTCATTGGCTCAAACCCAATGTTCATGATTTGAAAAAGTGGAAGGAGGAGTTGGAATTGTCCTAACAACAAAACCCAATTTATTTTTTGCCCTCAATGCCATACGTATTGCCCGATACCAAGTGTTATAATTATCTCCATTGAGTGGAGGTGACATTGAGAAAGGATTAGGAATTGAAGTATCCATATTTGATGTATTACTAGTGGAATCAACCATGAAGAATAAAAAATGAAAAAAGGGAGGAAATAAAATTTAGAGCATCTACTTTGGTACCATATTAAAAAGCTAAAGGCAAGAAAAATATTTTTTATTCACCAATTATCGTCTATTTTACAATAATATAAATATACAAGCTATCGTAACAATTATAAGAGAAAGTCAAAGGAAAAATAAATGAAGGAGGGTAATAGTTATCTAGTGGGAGAAAAATAAATGAAGTAGGATAGCAGTTGTTTGGTGGGGTATCATTATGTCTATTGCATTTCAAAAGTCACCTTTGCTTGTCAAAAGTCATCATTGCATTTTTACATGTTCTCTATAATTATTATGCTTGCCTGTCAATACTCGTTACACATACTTTTGAAAGGGTTTTTGGTAAGATCGAGATTATTTCATTTTATGATCTTGTACTACAAGTGTGATGATTAATAGTTAATAAATAAAATAGTTAAAAATGATTATATCTTATCTATTTATTGTTGCCAAAAGACACAGGATAAATAATTTTGAAAGTTCAAGAGAGCTCAAATTAGGAGAGAATCTTAATTCTTTTGGTAATACTTGATGATTGTTAAAAAAACATGCACATGTTGACAAATTAGAAAATCAACACCCATAATTATGTACTTGTATATTTTAACACAAACATGTAATATAAAAAAGAAGAAAAGAACTATTGTGACCATAGTATCATACAACTAACTGTTTTTAATGGGGATGATAATGGGGCGGGTTCAGGGCGCGGATCATAATCCCCGAACTCAAACCAAACTAAAACCAATCCCCAAACTTGCCCAAATACCCAAAAATTTTATTTGGGAAAAGCTCGAGTATATCCCTGAAAATCTCCAAATGGGATGGGAATTAAAACAAGAATTCGATCCCCATTTATTAAACAGTTTACACACACACACTCTCTCTCTCTTTTGGTTTATTAATTTATTTTAAATATCATAATTAAATTTATAAAGTAAGATCAAGATTCAATATACAGAACTCAAAAAGATGAGGAACGTTCAACATATGCAGGATCATTAAAAAATGTCCATGCAATGGCTTGATTGTTGGAATTAAGTATAAAACTTTATTGCTAAGGTGGTATCTTGATTTGGCCAAAAAGGTTTTTAATAAAATTTTATTTGTCTAATTATACTATCACGTTTTGTCAAATTGTATAAAATAATTTGTATAAAGGCTTAAAATTCTATTGATTGATTCTTAACTTGGAAATCATGACTAAAAGAAATTAATTGAAAACGATGGAAGCATGTTAAAAAAATATTTCTATTCATGTATGCCATTCAAATTACATTCACATGTTCCAAGAATCAAAATAAAAGATGAGTGAAATTAGGAATTTATATTTTAGTAATTTTATAAAATTAAATTAATTTGATTATATATTTAATATTTTCACTTTTGAAATAATGAAAAATCTTAAATTAATAATTTTTAATTTTTAAAATTTATTTAGGGTTGAGTTCAGTGACCCATAAAATTTCCGAACCCAAACCCAAAAATTTTTTGTGCCTTGAGCGCATTCCCCAAATAGACCTGATTTCATTTTCAAGCTTTACAGCTTTGAATTAGCAGGAGTCTCTGGGTTCAAGGTCCTGCGGATATTGCAGCCACCCCTAAATTTTAAGACTAATCAACACTGAGATAAAAACAGCTTCACGGCGATAAAATTTTGCACCTTGGTGGGCGTATCCTTCAAAGGAAAAGTCTGCTTTAAGGGGAATTCGAATAACATTTCATTCTTGGAATATTGGCTAACTTGCATCTTTTCAGTTTTCACGTGTAACCATAACAATAATTAAAAATTGTCCAGATAATTAGGCGCTCGCACTAACATGATTGTTACATTGTTATTTATTCACAATACGAATAACAAATTAAAGTTTATAGTCCCACTCCCACTTTTTTATAACATAAACGTTGGCTAAGTTGCATCTTTTCACATGTAACATAAGATTAATTGAAAAGACTTCAGATATTTGAGCGCACTAACGTGATTAATTACATTATTATTTATTCACAATAAGAGAGATAAATCAAAGTCATAGTCCCACTCCCACTTTTTCTTTTTACATTAAGTGTTTGCTGCCTTGTATCTATTCACATGTAACCATAGTATTAATTAAAATAGTTCGGATAATCGGGTGCGCTAACGTGATTATAACATTATTATTTATTTGCAATTAGAATAACAAATTAAAGTTAGTCTCACTCCCACATTTTTTTGTCTCATGCAATATAATAAAGTTCATTAACACGCATGATTATTAAATTATTATTTTAAATTCCTACCGATTGCACTGTTAGAACTTAGAAGCGTAATCAGTGATAATATATATGGCAGTGGCTAGACTGCCTTCGGAGTACAGACCTCAAAACCAACTCCTATTGAGAGATAAAAGGCTTTTACCTATTCAAAACATTTTTCCATCCAACATGTGCATAAGAGTGTGTTGGTCTTGTCTTCTTTTGCATTCCGTCCTTCTATTCTGCAATGGATTTCATGTCCCTGAATTCCTTGGGAATGAAACAGACCGAGTAGCCTTGCTTGAATTCAAGTCCAATATCACTCATGACCCTCTTGATGTTTTAGCCTCGTGGAATGAATCCATCCACTTTTGGAAATGGCATGGGGTGACACACCATACGTCGTAGGCACCGACAGAGAGTCATAATGTTGAACTTGAAGTCCCTTAACCTTGCAGGCTCAATATCACCTCACATTGGAAATTTGAGCTTTCTCAAAGTTCTAAAACTCCAAAACAATGGCTTCACCCATGAAATTCCTTCAGAAATTGGTTGTTCGCGAAGATTACAAGTACTAGCTCTTCACAACAACTCAATTGGTGGGGGAATTCCTTCCAATATGTCCCGTTGCTCAAATCTTGTTGAAATCTACCTATTTCATAATCTTTTGGTGGGGAAAATTCCTTCAGAACTTAGCTCCTTGCTAAAGATTGAAGGTCTCCATTTAGATTCAAACAATCTGACAGGAAGTATACCTTCTTCTTTGGGAAACTTACCATGCATTCAGAAACTGTTCCTGGGTGATAATAAATTGGATGGGAGTATTCCAGATTCTGTTGGCTCGTTGAAGATCTTGAGGAGCTGTCATTGGCTGAAAATAGGTTGTCTGTTACTCTACCTTCCTCAATCTTCAATATCTCCTCACTCGTAGCTTTCGATGTAGGAGTGAACAGAGTTCAAGGGGGTATTGTTAGGAAATTGGTGGGTAAAGCAGACACGCAGCTAAAGTAAAATTGTAAGAAAATAAAGAACAAGTGTAAAAGAGGACATCAGAAATTACGTGGTTCGACTTTTAGCCTATGTCCACAGGCGAAGATAGAAGGAAATATTTTATTAGTTAAAAGGAGTTACAAGTATTGTAATATTTTAGTTCACTTCCCAAAACCCCAATACACCCAAACTCTCTAAATTACTGTAACAAGAGCTTATTAATCCAAGCCCACAAAAACTCTCTCAACTCTTATTCTCTTGATGAAAATGGAATACATTTTCTCATTCTGTTCATTTCTATCTATAGAGAACTCTTTGGCACTATTCATCAATTGAATATTATTTTTTTTCTTATTTCATTTTTTTTTCTTTGACAAATTTGGTTGCTGACCATCTAGATGGTTATACCATTTAGATGGCCACTTTTTGACATTTCTCCTACTTGGAGATTAGATTGAGGATCAATCAATCTCCACATCATCCTTTCTGCTTCGCCATAATCATGTTGCCTACGTTTCTGCTAGGCCACAAGAGGATCTACTCCAGATAAACATGTCAGCATTTACCGGCTTGGTCAAAACATCTGCTAGGTTCTCCTTCGTATGGATTTTCTGTAAATCCACATTTCCGTCTTCCACTACTTCTCGAATGAAGTGATACTAAACTCCTATATGCTTTGTTCTCGAATGAAATGCTGGATTCCTTGCAATGTGCAAGGTACTCTGACTGTCACAAAACACAGAAATTTTCTCTTGTTTGTGCCCGAGCTCCTCCAATAACCTTTGTATCCAAATAGCTTCCTTGCAAGCTTGTGCAACTGCCATGTATTCTGCTTCTGTTGTAGATAAAGCCACAACGGTCTGCAGTTTCGAAACCCAACTTACAGCTGCTCCCGCAAATGTAAACACATAACCAGTAGTAGATTTTTTTTATCAAGGTCTCATGCAAAATCTGAATCCACATAACCTCTGACATTAAACTCTGATCCTTCATAACATAATGAAACATCTGAGGTTCCTCTAATGTATCTCAGAATCCTCTTCACAGCTATCCAATGCTCTCCTCTAGGATTTGCCATGTATCGACTGACTGCTCCCACTACTTGTGCAATGTCCAGTCTAGTACAAATCATAGCGAACATCAAAATTCCCACTGCTGATGCATACGGTACTTGAGACATCTCCTTCCTCTCTGCTTCATTGCTAGGACACATACTTGAGGATAATTTGAAATTAACAGAAAGTGGGGTAGAAATTGACTTACAATCTTGCATATTGAAGCGCCGCAAGATTTTCTTCAAGTAATTCTTCTGTGAAAGCCAAATCTTTCTATTATTTATGTGTCGGTGAATTTACATCCCTAGAATCTTGTTTGCTGGTCCCAAGTCCTTCATTTCAATCTCCCTAGCAAACTGTGCATTCAATTCTTGGATTCGATATTTGTTGGGGCCTACTACCAACATGTCATCTACATACAATAACAAAATAATGAAATCATTATCTTTAAATCTTTTGTAATATGCACAATGGTCTGAACTGAGTCTGTTGTATCAAAGACTCATAATGAAGGAATCAAATCTCTTATACCAACACCTCGACGCTTGTTTGAGACCGTATAGAGATTTGTTCAACTTGCAAACCAAGTTATCCTTTCCTGTTTCTCCAAAACCTTCTGGTTAGAGCATATATATTTCTTCTTCAAGTTCTCCATGAAAAAATGCAGTTTTCATATCTAACTGCTCAAGATGTAAGTCAAATATAGCACACATTGCCAAGACTACTCTGAATGTTGTGAGTTGAACTACCGGAGAAAATATCTCATTAAAGTCAATACCTTCTCTCTGAGCATATCCTTTTACTACTAATCTTGCACGATACCGCTCCACTTGGTCATTGCCATCACGTTTGATCTTGTAGACCCATTTGTTTCCAATGCCTTTTCTTCCACGTGGTAGTGGTACAAGTTCCCATGTCTTGTTCTTGTGTAGAGGTTCAATTTCTTCCTACATTGCTGTCATCCATAAAGCAATATCTAAGCTGTTTAAAGCTTCATGGAAAGTTGAAGGCTCTCCATCCTCTGTTAGAAGACAGTATGCAACGTTGATCTCTGTGACATACTCCGAGTGCCACGTTGGCGGTCGTCTCTCACGAGTTGACCGACGAACTTCTAGAGTTTCAAACTCGACTGGTTCTTGTTCATCGTGCTCTGGTGCTGCTTCAGAAGAATTTGAATCTTCTAGATTATTTTCTACATATACCGATACAATCTTTGACTTTTCTTTTATAGTGTTACCATCCTCATCTTTATTTTGCAGTTGATCTTCTATAAAGATCATATCTCTGCTGATGACGATCTTGTGGGTAGTGAGATCCCATAGACGATACCCCTTTACTCCATCAGCCTATCTCGAGAAGATACATCTTCTAGATTTTAGATCCAGCTTTATTCTTTCTTGTGCATTATACATTACATACACAGGATATCCAAATACATGTAGGTAGGAATAATTAGCTGGTTTTCCAATTCATATCTCCATCGCCGTCTTAAGCCCAATAGCTGTAGATGGCGATCGATTTACTATATAACAGGCAGTTTTGGCCGCTTCTGCCCAAAATGAATTAGGTAGACCAAAAGTCTTCAACATAACTCTTATTCTTTCTATAAGAGTTCTGTTCATCCGCTTCGCCACTCAGTTTTGTTGAGGAGTGTATGCTACTGTGAACTGCCTCTGAATACCTTTTTGCTTACAAGAAACTCGCCGTCTGTATACTCTCCACTATTATCTGTCCTCAAACACTTGATCCTTTTCCCAGATTCAAGTTCCACCCACGCTTTATATTCTTTAAACATTGGAAATACATCTGACTTTTTCTTAATTGGATACACCCAACATCTTCTGGAATAATCATAAATGAAAGTCACCATGTACTTTGCACCTCCCATAGATATATCTGGTGATTCCCAAAAATTAGAATGAATCAAGTCTAGAATGCATTTACTTCTAGCAATAGATCTACTGAATTTTAATCTATGCTGCTTACTGATAACACAATGCTAGTAAAATGGTAAACTTACCGATTTGAGCCCCGGAAGCAATTTTCGCTCAGAGAGAATCTTCAAGCCTTGTTCTGATATGTAATCAAGTTTGAGATGCCACATCATCGTTGACTCTTCTTCATTTGATGCTACACACGCATCAGCCTCCTGTAGTGTTTCTCCTTTAAGCATGAATAAATTAGCACCAATCTTTTTTGCCTTTGTCAATACAAGCGCATCTTTAATGATCTTCATAATTTCATTCTCCACATGAGTTTTGTACCCATGACTATCCATTTGTCCCAAAGACAATAGATTTTTCTTTAGGTCGTTAACATGTCTTACCTCCTCAATTGTTCGAATTATACCATCAAACATTTTTATTTTGATACAATACCAGCGATCTCCAAGGCATGATCATTACCCATATATACAGATCCTCCTGAGATAGGTTCATATGTGTGGAACCATTCTCTCCGAGAGGTCATATGCCAGGTAGCTCCTGAGTCTATAAGCCAGACATCAGATAGTCATTTTTTGCCTTCTGAAACAATTGTTGCCTCGCTGTAAAGAATTTCACCATCATCCGAGGTACTTGCTACACAACCCTGAGCATTTGATGACTCAGGTTCTTTGTCCTCTTTTCTCTTCTGGTTACTCCAACACTCTTTCTTGACGGGCCCTTTCTTGACGTGCCCTTTCTTGCCACAGTTGTAGCATTTCACATTCTTCTTACTTCTGGATTTTGATCTACCATGATTTTGACTCCCACTGGGGCCACGTTTCGTTGATCTCCCTCTCGTCACCGATAGCGTCTCCGCTTGCTGCGAGCTTACTTGTCTGTTTTCCTTATTTTTCTGCCTGCTCTCCTCATTTAATATGAAGGCTGCAACATCATCGAAAACTAGACTTTCCATTGGATTGTTGTTCGTGAGGTTGATGATGAGTTGATCATACGAATCTGGTAGGCTTTGAAGTAGAAGTTCTGCACGTTCATTTACCTCTATATTATGACCCAACGTTGTGAGTTGTGAAAATAGAGTCTTCAAAGTGTTGATGTGGTCGGTCACCATTGTAAATTCCATCATTCGAAAAAGTATAGAGTTTCCTCTTCAAAAAGATTTTGTTGTGTAGTGACTCGGCCTAGTATAATTTTGTACCCATATTTCCTTCGCTGTGTTTTTCTCTGCCACACTAGATAATACTCCATCAGCAAGTGCCAAGTGTAGATCAGAAATGGCGTTGCCATCTACCTCATTCCACTTGTCATCAATTATCTCCATGAGCCTTTCTCTAATTGCTGATAAGCAATTATTTTTCCTCAATACAACTTTCATCTTCATTTTCCACAACGAAAAATTATTTCCGTTAAATTTCTCAATTTTATACTTTGCCGCCATTTTGTTGATAAATACTGCACACAAACTAGTATACCACCTTGAATAGTTGTGAGTATGTGTGAAAATGTACACCAGGAAAGTTCTCAGGAAAGACTGGAGGGGTCACAATGGTCCCACTTAAAATCCAGACTCCTTAAGCTCTTATCGCCTTTGTGACAGAACTTTCCTAGACATGTACAACAACCACACAGTTGCTTTACTCACACCACTATCCCTACTTTGCACTGCCAAATTCTTGGGTCGCTCCCACCGTTTCTTGTGAACAGTACCATATACATGAATAGTACCGTATACGTGAATAGTACCACTCCCATCGCTTCACGTGAATAGTATCGTATATGTGAACAGTATCGTATACGTCAGTACCCCTTACGTGAACAGTACCAGACTCCAAAAATATAACCAATAGCTCTAATACCACTGTTAGAAAATTAGTGGGTAAAGCAGACACACAGCTAAAGTAAAATTGTAAGAAAATAAAGAACAAGTGTAAAAGAGGACACCAGAAATTACGTGGTTCGGCTTTTAACCTACGTCCACGTGCGAAGACAGAAGGAAATATTTTACTAGTGAAAAAGAGTTACAAGTATTGTAGTATTTTAGCTCACTTCCCAAAACCCCAATACACCCAAACTCTCTAAATCACTGTAACAAGAGCTTATTAATCCAAGCCCACAAAAACTCTCTCAACTCTTATTCTCTCGATGAAATTGGAATACATTTGCTCATTCTATTCGTTTCTATTTATAGAGAAATCTTTGGCACTATTCATCAATTGAATATTATTTTTTTTTCTTCTTTCAAAGTCGTGTCGTGCTTCTTTCTTCTTTCATTTTTTTTTTCTTTCTTTGACAAATTTGGTTGCTAACCATCTAGATGGCCATTTTTTGATAGGTATTCCCTTGGACTTTAGTTTTACTCTCCCAAATCTCCTATTTTAAGCCTTGTTTCAACCAAATTACTAGAGTTATTCCATCTTCTATGTTCAATGCCTCAAAGTTGGAAGTATTTCAAGTTACAAGCAATAACCTAACTGGGGAAGTGCCTTCTTTAGAAAAGCTACAAAGGCTTACTATGTTCAGAATTGCAACCAACAGTCTCGGAAGTGGGGCACACCATGATTTAAACTTCCTCTGTTCTTTGACTAATGCAACTAGTCTAAAGCATTTGGATAAAAACAATAACAATTTTGGAGGGTTACTACCTGGATGCATTTGCAGTTTCTTAATAACTCTTGAAACGTTGATCCTTAACAGCAATAAAATATTTGGAAGCATTCTAGCTGGGATCGGAAAGTTTATCAACTTGCAGACTCTGCACATGTGGGACAACTAATTATAAGGTACCATCTCCCCGGCTATAGGAGAGCTCCAAAATCTAGTGACATTGGCTATAAATACAAACAGATTATCAGGAAACATTCTACCCTCTATCGAGAATTTGAAAAAGTTGTTACAATTATATTTGTTTGAGAATTTTCTTCAGGTTAGCATCCCTTCAAGCTTAGGCCAGCGTCAGAGTTTGACAACAATTAATCTGTCTTATAACAATCTTAGTGGCACCATACCTCCCCAATTGATAGATCTCACATCCTTATCAGTTGGTCTTGATTTCTCCAAAAACCAACTGGTTGGTTCCCTTCCTACTGAAGTTAGAAAACTGATAAATTTAGAAATATTATTTATTTCTAGGAATATGTTAAAAGGTGAGATACTTAGTACTCTTGGAAGTTGTATAAAATTGGAACAATTAAAACTGGGAGGCAACTTATTCCAAGGTCCTATTCCTTTATTTTTGAGTTCTTTACGGGGTTTTAGAGTCTTGGATTTGTCTCAAAACAATATTTCAGGTGAAATTCCTAAATTTTTGGTAGAATTACAATTGGTGCAGAATTTGAATCTGTCTTATAATGATCTTGAGGGTGTGATACCAACTGAAGGAGTTTTTAAGAATGCTAGTGCTATTTTAGTTTTTTGGAAATAGTAAACTATGTGGTGGCATACTGAATTTCAATTGCCAATATGTGGTTTAGAGAAATCTAAACATAAAATATTGACTATTGCAGTGAAATTAGCAGCAGCTATTATTTCTGTGCTTGTAGGAATTCTTTTGTCTATATCTTTTCTGTTTCTTTGTTGGGTAAGGAAAAGAAAAGATAAAAAAAAAAGCCAAATAGTTCGATAAATTCACTACCACATTTATCGTACCAAAACCTTTACAATGCTACTGATGGGTTCTCCTTAGCAAATCATATTGGCATGGGCAGCTTTGGGTCTGTTTATAAAGGAATTCTTGATAAAGGTAAAACAATTATTTCTGTGAAAGTTCTTAATCTTCTTCATCATGGAGCTTCCAAGAGTTTCATAGCTGAGTGTAGCGCATTGAGGAACATTAGGCATAGGAATCCTGTCAAGATACTAACTGTATGCTTAGGAGTAGATTATAAAGGTAATGACTTCAAGGCCCTTGTATATGAGTTCATGCATAATGGAAGCCTAAAGGAGTGGTTGCATCTTGTTAATGGAGTAGATAAAACTGTCGAGGCACCAAAGTGTTTAAATTTTCTTCAAAGAATAAACATCACTATTGATGTAGCATGTGCATTAAAATATTTGCACCATGATTGTCAACCTACAACTGCCCATTGTGACCTAAAGCCCAACAACGTTCTTCTTGATCATGAGATGACTGCACATGTAGCTGATTTTGGTTTAGCAAAACTCCTTCCACCCGCTCATTTGCAAACAAGCTCCATCGGTGTCAAAGGAACTATTGGTTATATTGTACCATATAATATCGTTCTATTTATCATTCTATGACCTCTAAAGTAACACAAAAATTGGTTCCTTCAATGATGTATGTGCTGTAACTTTACAAACAAACTTTTCTAACATTTTTACATTTGCCTTAATTTATTCTATAAAACCTTATATTCTTTCATGTAATCTTTTTTAATAGCAGGGTATAGCTTAGGAAGTGAAGTGTCAACAAAGGGAGATGTTTATAGTTATGGGATATTACTATTAGAATTGATGACAAGAAAAAGGCCATCAGATATCATGTTTGAGGGAAACATGAATCTACATAACTTTGCAAGAACTGTCTTACCTGATCATGTGATGGATATTGTGGATTCAACACTTCTAGCTGATGATTGTTACAAAGCATGGTCAGAGCTGTGAGGATGACCACACTTGATTACTTCCTAGCTGATGTGTAACAATTAGTTAGCTGAGTCAGCTCTATTGTTAACAAACTGGTTTAATGTGTATAGCAGAAATAACAGACTTGGTTTACTTTCTAACTAAGTATAAATACAAAGCTTTGAGCACGATTGTAAAATTGAGTTTGTTACTAATAAATTTTAGATTCTTCTTTATATTTTCCTTCACTTTCTCATTGATTTTCTTACTCTTCAAACACACAAATATAAACTCTTTCATGGTATCAGAGCAAACAATGATGAGTTCCAATCAAACCTCAGGTTCTTATAGTTTTGTTACTCCTGTTAAACTCAATTAGAATAACTTAATAGTTTGGAGAACTCAGATTTTAGCGACGATTAAAGGTAACGGCTTGGAAAGTTTCATCAATGGTGACCGAGCTTGTCCAGAGCAATTTTTTTCATCAACTGACACTGGAGTTTTTTATTCAACAAGATCAGAGGATCATGAAATAAATCCAGAGTATTTAGCTTGGGTGAAGATTGATCAATTAATCCTAAGTTGGATGATGTCATCCATTCAATAAAACCTGCCAGCAACGGTGATTCACTGCTCCACTGCTAAAAAGCTTCTAGATATGCTTACTAGTATGTTTATCTCGCAATCTCAGGCTAGAATAATGCCTCTTAAAATGCAGATTCAAACACTTAAAAAAGGTTCAATGCTTATGATTGATTACTTTGCTAAACTGAAAAAGTTATCTGATAGCTTAGCTTTAGTTGGAAAACCTGTTAAATTGAACGACTTTATTCAATATGTTTTGACTGGACTGGATTCCTCAGACTATGAGTCTCTTGTTACGAGTGTCTTGGCTAGAGGTGATAAGATTAATCTTGATGAGTTTTATTCCTTATTGTTAAGTCATGAAAATAGAGTTACGCAAAAGAAAGGCAAAATTGCTAGTGATGTTACTCATAATTTGTCAGCTAATATGGCTCAAAAGCAATTTAATTCTAGAAAAAATGCTGGTGGTAATCTAAAATATCATAATGGAACTTATTGAGGAGGTGTCTATGGAAGTTTTGCTAATGAAAATGGTATGGGACAATCTGGTGATGTTAATTCACCTATAGTTTGCCAAATCTGTTTTATACCGGGTCATGGAGCTCACAAGTGCAAGAACAAGTATAACTCTGCTTTTATACCTTTAAGGAATCAAGCTAGAGGAAGTTTTAATGGTAATTTTAGGCCCGATCAAAGAAATTTTGAAAGAGGATTTGGAAATCCAGGTGGTAGATTTTTTAATCTTGCTTATGGGATAGGGTTTAATCCTCATTTTGGCAATGCTTTTACTCATCCTAATGCTGGAAATTTTAATCTGCCAAGAGGTCTTGGATTTGAAAGCTATGTGGTGTACTCAGATCCAGCTGCATTTTATGTTACTCATCCTGGTAGTTCCACTAGTGTAAGTTCTTCTGCATATGGTTTTTGTTTTTCTAGAGATTACAACGGCTGTTCTCCTTTTGCTCCCATAGTTCATGCTCCTGAAATGGTTGAAGATCCTACCTAGTGCATTGATAGTGGAGCTACTAATCACTTCACCAATGATGCAGGTAAACTTCTTGAACCAAAAACTTATAATAGAAGTAAAAAATTGCTTGTTGGTAATGGTTCTTCTTTGCCTATTAAACAAATTGAATCAGTATTGCTAGCTACAACTGCACATGAACCCTTGGTACGAAGTCATGTTCTTTATGTTCCTCAAATAACAAAAAAATTACTTAGTGTCTCTAATCTTCTAGCTGATAATAATGTCATTATTGAGTTTCTTGCAAATTGTTATTTTGCTAAGGCTGGAAGCTCAGGGACCATCATGCTTAGAGGATTTGCAAAAGGAGGTTTGTATCAAGTCCAAATTGCATCTCAATCCTCTACTGATTGCTCAGCTTTGTTCTGTCAACCGTCTTCCAATCAATTTTAGTCTATGTTTGCCTATTGTCCTTCTTTGTCCTGTAATAGCTCTGATGAACTGAATAATTCTTTTCTTATCAATAATAACTCATATAAGTCAACTTTAATAGCTAATACAATCACTGCTGACATTAATCTGCTTCACAAAAGGCTAGGACATCCAGCTTTTCATACACTAAAAAATGTATTGAAGGATTGTACTGATTTTACCTTGAATAAAACCAAATACTTGGATTTCTGTAATGCCTGTCAATTTGGTAAAAGTCATATGTTACACTTTGACTCTATTCCAACAAAAACAATAGAGCCTCTTCAACTTTTGTATGCTGACCTTTAGGGTACTTCTCATATTACTTCAACTCAAGGTTATTCCTATTATCTGTCAATTTTAGATGATTTCAGCAGGTTTACTTGGATGTTTCCCTTGATTGCTAAATCAGATGCCCTTAAAGTGTTCAAAACCTTCAACAATTTCATTGAAAAACACTTGCATAAGCACATCAAAACTGTTCAAATAGATTGGGGTGGGGAATTTAGAAATTTTTCTACCTATCTTGCTCAGTTGGTATTCAATTCAAACACCTTTGTCCTTATATTCACAATTAAAATGGTAAAATAGAAAGGAAACATAGGCATATTATTGATATTGGTCTCACCTTATTAGCTCAAGCAAGTTTGCCACTGAAATTCTGGTGGAGTGTTTTTTATACAGCTGTTTTTCTTATCAATAGGCTACCTACCCCAACCTTGAATAATATTTCACCTTATCAAAAACTCTTTCATCAAAAGCCTGATTGTAATTTTCTCAGAACCTTTGGATGTGCTTGTTATCCTTATCTCAAACCATATAATAGACATAAACTTGAGTTTAGAATAGGTAAATGTGTCTTTATTGGGTACAACTCTTAACATAAAGGGTATCAATGTCTTTATTCTTCTGGAAGGGTGTACATCTCCAATCATATCATCTTTGATGAAAATTCATTCTCATATATGTCTAGTTCAGACTTTTCTTCCGTCACACAGTCGTGTACCTCAACTGACACAGTTTCCAATTCCTCCACTGTGTCTACTCCTTCTTTTACTCATTTTCCAGTATTGTAATCTCCTCTGCAACCTTTTCAGCAAGTGGTTCCTCAGAACCTTCAACAACAACTTCTAGCCAGGTAAATTCACCTTCTTCTTCTCACACACAACAATTGTTTGATGTTCCATTTTCAAATGACACTCAATCACCTCCACATATAATACCAGTTGCACTACCAGTTGGACATCCTATGATCACCAGATCCAAAGCTGGTGTTTTCAAGCTAAAATCTTATCTTGCTGCTATTTTAGCCACACCCTCAAAACCTACCTCTGCTTCCCAAGCAATTACTGATCTAAAATGGTTTAAGGTAATGCAAGAGGAGTATCAAGCACTTCAAAGCAATCATAACTGAGATTTGGTATTACCATCAACACCTGTCAAAGTAATTGACAAGTAGTGGGTTTTCAGAATTAAATATAACTTAGATGGAACTATCTCTAGATAGAAAGCAAAACTTATGGCAAAAGGTTTCCATCAGACACATGGAATAGATTATACAGAAACCTACAATCCAGTTGTTAAAGCCTCAACAGTTAGAATAGTTCTGAGTTTAGTTATTATGAACAAATGGATTCTCAGACAAGTAGATGTAAAAATGCGTTCTTAAATGATTTTTTAGCTGAAGATGTGTACATGGTACAGCCTGAAGGATTTGTTGATTCTACAAAGCCTACTCATGTCTGTAAACTCAAGAAGACTATGTATAGACTAAAGCAAGCCCCCCGAGCATGGTTTGACAAGTTCAAAAATATTATGGTGGATCAGTGGAGCTTTCTAAACTCAAAGTCTAACATCTCTCTCTTCTATAAGTGGGAAAATGGTCATATCTGACTTGTCTTAGTTTATGTTGATGATATAATTGTTACTGCTTCTAACTATCAGCTAGTGCATCAAGTTATTCACAATATGCATACTACTTTTGCTTTAAAAGATTTGGGAGAGTTAAGTTATTTTCTTGGGATTGAAGTTTCAAAGACAGTAGTTGGAGTTCATCTATCTCAAGCCAAATATATAGCTGATCTCTTAGCAAAACATGAAATGGCTTATTGCAGTCCAGTTCATACTCCTATATCCACAGGGCATCATCTTAGAAAAGAGTCAGGCTTACCTATTTCTAATGCTTCTCAATATAGAAGTATAATTGGGGCATTGTAGTATGTGACTTTAGCAAGACCTGAGATAGCATTCTCAATTAATAAACTTAGTCAATTCTTATCCTCACCAATGACAGAACATTATGAAGCATGTAAAAGACTCTTGAGGTATTTAAATGGATCTATTCACTTTGGCCTGCATTTTTATCATCATGTAACCTTACAAGTGAACTGTTTTAGTGATTTTGATTGAGCTTGTGACAAAGATGATAGAAAATCAGTAGCTGAGTATGCAATGTATCTTGGTTCGAATTTAGTTTCATGGTGTTCCAAGAAACAACATGTTGTTTCTAGATCCAGTACTGAAGCTGAGTACAGAGCTTTAGCTCACACTACTTTTGAAGTTGTTTGGATTGAAATTTTGCTTGGTGAGTTGAAAATTAAACTTGTTGCAGCACTTATTATGTGGTGTGATAATCAAGGTGTCATAGCTTTGGCTTATAATCCAACTTATCATGCTAAAACTAAGCATGTTGAGTTAGATATCCATTTTATCAGGGAGAAAGTAGCAGCCAAAAAGATTGATGTGCAATTTATTCCAAGTAAAGACCAAACTGCAGACATACTTACCAAGCCACTGACTTTTGATCGTTTTCATTATCTTCACAGCAAGCTAAATGTCCATCCTGAACAGTTTAGCTTGAGAGGGGATGTTACAGAGCATGGTCAAAGCTGTGATGATGAGCACACTTGATTACTTCCTAACTGACGTGTAACAGTTAGTTAGCCGAGTCAGCTCCATTGTTAACAAACTGGTTTACCGTGTATAGCAGAAATAATAGACTTGGTTTACTTTCTAACTAAGTATAAATACAGAGCTTTGAGCATGATTGTAGATTGAGTTTGTTACTTATGAATTCCAGATTCTTCTTTATATTTTCCTTCACTTTCTCATTGATTTTCTTACTCTCCAAACACACAAATATAAACTCTTTCAATGACAAAGATTTGACTATTTTCAGTAATCAGAGGTAGAGGCAAGCAAGAACTTATAACATCATAGAATGTCTCATTTATGTGGTAAGAATTGGAGTTGCTTGTTCAATGGAGTCACCGCTTATGGAACCAGACTAATGCCTGCCCGTGCGGGCTGGCTGCAAGATCAATTGAACATAACCGATGTTGTCCACGAATTACAATTAATCAAGAACATCCTTCTTGGACCCAAAACTGTGTCCAACAAGCAAAAAGGTAATTAAATGATACAAACAATCCTTCAAGTTTCACCGGTGAGGTAGATTTTGTGTTATGCTAGTGCTTTATTTCTATGCTTTTACTTTTTTACTAATCTCAAGGCAAGTAAGTTAATGTAAAATATCAGCAAAATAAACTGAGAACTTGTTTGGCTACTGAGAAAATAAAATGGATCTTACTGGAATATTTTCTTTTCATTCAGAACAGCAAGTGTTACAAACTCTGTTTATATACAAAGCATTTCCAGGCACTAATTGATCACATATGCATTTTAATCAACCAACCAATCAGAGTTCTATATTACTAACTAACAATCACGTGAGCTTTCAACCCTTTTCAACAGAATCAGTTGACACAGCACTGACGTGGCACTGCTGAGAAATCTTGGCTGCTGACTTTTTTCCTTACTTCACTTCTGCACAATGAGCTCTCTTCACAGCCCCCCTCAAACTCAAGGGACATAGCTCTACATTGAGTTTGTGCCTTAAGTAATTGAATTGAGAAGAGTTCAATGGCTTTGTTAATATGTCAGCTATTTGCTCTGCACTAGGAACATATAATACCTTCAAGTCTCCAGCCAACACTTTGTCTCTGATAAAATGGAGATCAATTTCTATGTGTTTCGTTCTTGAGTGAAACACTGGATTATGAGCAAGTGCAACAGCACTTACATTGTCACACCATATGATTGGCTTGTCATTGTAACATAAACCAATTTCCAAAAACAAGGACTTTAGCCATGTTATCTCAGAAACAGCTGCAGCAAGAGCTCTGTATTCACTTTCAACTGATGACTTGGTAACCACCGATTGCTTCTTTGAGGACCATGATATCGGATTGTTCCCCAAGTATACATAATAAGCCCCAACTGATCTTCTGTCATCAAGATCACTTCCCCAATCAGCATATGTGAATGCAGTAAGCTTCATGTCACCTTCTCTAACAAACTTCAGCCCATATTCTTGTGTCTCCTTCAAATATCTTAGCACTCTTTTACATGCCACAAGATGTTGGAGAGTTGGGGAAGACACATACTGACTTAGTTTGTGAACTGAATAAGTTATCTCAGGTCTGGTTAAAACCAAATACTGCAGTCCCCCAACTATGCTTCTGTAATGAGTGGGATCCTCAATATAAAATCCCATTTCTCCCTTAACACTTTTCTGCAATCTATAGTCCTTACTACTACTCATTGGTGTATCTATTCCCTTACATTCAAGCATGTCAACTTTTGCAAGCAAGTCTCGGATATACTTTTTCTGTGACAAGTACAAACTCTCAGGACCATATAATACTTCTATACCCAGAAAGTAAGATAGTTTCCCCATATCTTTTAGAGCAAATGCAGAGCTGAACAACTTGATAAACTCTTACAATTCAACACAATCTGATCTTGTGATCAAAATATCATCTACATATATCAGAAGTATGATGATTGAGCTCTTGGTTTTCTTTAAGAAAAGAGAAGTGTCAGACTGTGAATTCTTGAATCCCCATTGGATAAGACTGTTTTTCAACTTATCAAACCAAGCACGAGGAGCCTGTTTCAGGCCATACAGAGCTTTGTGCAATCTACATACAAAGTCTGGCCTTTGTGGATCAATAAATCCTTCTGGCTGTCTCATATACACTTCCTCAATTAGATCTCCATTTAGGAATGCATTGTTTACATCAACTTGTTGTATTTGCCACTGGTTCATCACAGCCAAACTCAGGATCACTCTAACAGTTGTTGTCTTCACTACTGGACTGAAAGTCTCGAAATAATTGACACCCTCAACCTGCTAGAATCCTTTAACAACCAACCTTGCCTTATATTTTTCAACACTTCCATCAATATTGGTTTTTATTCTGAAAACCCATTTGTTGCCAACCAACTTATGATTTTCTGTTCTTGGTACCAATGTCCAGGTGCCATTGGATATCAATGCATTATATTCAGCTTTCATTGCCTGAAACCATCTTTCATTTTTTAGAGCCTCTTGAACAGTCTCTGGTTCTTTGTTCAACAATACTGCAGTATATAGCTTTGGCTTAAAGATACCTACTTTTCCTCTTGTAATCATGGGATGCTGGTTTAGAATAGATGGTGAGTTTAGAATGGGTTGATTTTGTGGAATCTCATCTGAAAAAGGTAGTGTTGTAGATGCAGGTAAAATGGGCTGTTGAGTTGAGGTATTGTCTGTGTTTGAGGGTTGATGATCTGATGCATGTACTTGTGTTGAATCTACTGCTGAAGAAAGGTTATCACCACTGGTATATGCTTAAGAAAGGGACTCATTGCTGTTGTTAAGAAAATCTGATATGACAGGTAAGGTAGACAATTGAAATACTTGTATAGGTGTAATAGAATCATAAGAGCTGGATTGAGATTTATTCAATGAATGAAAATCAGAATCTGAACAGAATGGATATGAAGTCTCATCAAAATTAACATGTCTAGCAATGTACACACGACCAGAGGGATGAAAGCATTTGAAACCTTTATGAACAGGACTGTAACCAAGAAAGATGTACTTGGTTGTATGATAATCTAACTTATTCTTATTGTAATCTCTCAAGTATGGATAACAAGCACATCCAAAACATTTCAGCATGTTGTAATCACCTTTATGTCTGTATAGTTTTTCATATGGAATAGACATTTTAAGGGCAGATGTGGGCAGCCTGTTAATATGATAAACTGATGTATGAAAGGCATCCCACCAAAACTGAAATGGAAGTTTAGCTTGTGCTAGGAGTGTCAAGCCTAGTTCTATAATCTGCCTGTGTTTTTTTTCAACAAGGCCATTTTGATGATGAGTGTAGGGACAAGAGTGTCTGAAAAGAATGCCACAGTCATTTAGAAAAGTGGTGAATGGTCTATATTCCCCCCCCCAGTCAGATTGTAGAGCTTTGATGGTGGTTTGAAACTGATTTTTCACTTGAAGTTTGAACAATTTGAACACTCCTAGAGCTTCTGATTTTAACTTCAGAGGATATATCCAGGTATATCGAGTATGATCATCCACAAAACTAATATAATATCTATAACCCTCTCTAGAGCATATTGGTGAAGGACCCCAGAGATCAGTGTGAATTAACTTTAGTGCTGACTTAGACTTAATATCAGTTTTTGGAAAGTGAAGTCTATATGAAATTTGCCCAGCTGACATGCTTCACAGAAATGCTTTGTGACTTGATTAAGCATATTTGAAGATAACAAGTTAGGATGTACAAGCTTAAGTAAGTGAATGAGACTTTGAAATTTAGGATGACCAAATCTTCTGTGAAATAATGCCATTTTATTTGATAATGAATCAGTACAAGAGTTTTTATTTGCATGGAAACAATTCGCAGAACAAACATTATCAGCTGCAGAACTGAAATGACAGAAAGACAACATAGACAAAGGTTGATTTATTGAGTTTTGTGAAAGACACGAGGTGTATGCAGAATGTTGTGATGGTTTTGAAGATGGTTTGATCAGCAATTTGTAAAGACCTTTCTCAGTAATACCCTGCAGCAGAACCTTCCCCTTCAGTGAATCCTTCACATAGCAAACAGATCCAAAGAATTCAATAGACATGTTATTATCAGCAGTAAGTTTAGATACACTTATTAGATTCTTTATGATAGAAGGAACCAGCAGTATATCTTTAAGTGTAATGCATTTTTGTGTATATTGTGACTTAGAATTTGAAACTGAAAAGGTAGTGCTACCAATGTGTGTAATTGACAGGCCTTTACCATTTCCAATGATCAACTTATCATTACCATTGAATTCATCTCTGACATGCAAATTTGCCATACTGTTTGTCAAATGATCTGTTGCCCCACTGTCAAGATACCATCCTTCATCTGCTGGACCCTCAAAATTTGCAACATAGGCAGCTCCAGCTCCAGCTCCTGAGAAACCTTCTGAGTCAGACATAAAAGGATTGAATGATTAATTGGGCATGTTATACATTCCTGAATAAGCAGTTGGCCATGAACTTTCAGCTGGTGCATCAACATATGTCATATAACTGATCTCTGATTTCTTCCTTTCTTCACAAATTGTGGTATAAAATTCTCTTCAAATCTATGCCAACACTCTGTTGCGGTATGCCCAGATTTAAAACAGATTTGACACACCACATTCTGCTCATCATTACCATCAGAATTTGACATACTAAAATTTCCATTGTATTGACTTCTCATCTGCTGCATCTGTTTTCCATTACCCACCATTTGACCTCTACCATAACTGTTGCCAAAATTTCCAGCTCCAGATGAAAAGCCAACCATCTGACCTCTTCCATGATTGTTACCAAAAATTCCAGTTCCAGAGGGAAAGCCTCTTGGATGAGAGTTAACAAATATTCCCCTTCCATTATGAAAATTATTTCTTCCACCTTGATTTCCACTATGAAAACCTCCATTGTATCCACCTCTTCGAGCATTACCTCTTGCTTGTGCATAAAAAGCATTCATCATACCATAACCACTATTATTAGGAGTCAGATTAGCAAAGTTTGCATTGAACATATGTTTTTCATTCATGCTCTGTTCAAGCCTTGTTTCATGTGTCAGCAGTAGTGCATAAGCATCATCATAATTAAGTTTACTTGTTGTTATGAATGTTGCTAAATCAAGATATCCTTGTCCGAGACCTTTTAGAATTTGTTGCAGCAAGTCTTTATCAGAAACTAGACTACCAGCACATGCTAACTTATCTGCTATTTGTTTCATCTTTAAACAATAATCTTCTATATTCAGTGAGTCTTTTCTTAAAACACTCATTTCATATCTAAGTTGAAGTACTCTTGCTTCAGATTTTGCACCAAATTTTTTCTCCAGTGTTTTCCACACATCATACGAAGTATTGCAAGAATGCACAAGACTTAGAATACCTTCAGTGACTGAGCTTAACAGCCAACTTAGTAATGTCTGATCTTGTGATCTCCAGATTGTGTATTCTGGATTTTCATTATGTTAAGTTGAACTTCCTGCTGCTCCAGCATATCCTCCAGTCATGATAAACTGATCAGGAGCAATCTTCTCTCCATTAATGTAACCTTCAAGCCTGTTTCCTCTTATAGAAGCTAGGACTTGATTTCGCCAGAGCATGTAGTTAGATCTATCTAACTTGATTGGTGATATGAAGGAGAATGTAGTTTGTATTGATTGATTTGCAGTGATTGTGTTTGAATTTCCGTTTGGATTGTTTGATCTTGCCATTTTGTGGCTCTGATACCATGTGAAATATCAGCAAAATAAGCTGAGAACTTGTTTGGCTACTGAGAAAATAAAATGGATCTTACTGGAATATTTTCTTTTCATTCAGAACAACAAGCGTTACAGACTCTGTTTATATACAAAGCATTTCCAGGCACTAATTGATCACATATGCATTTTAATCAACCAACCAATTAGAGTTCTATATTACTAACTAACAATCACGTGAGCTTTCAACCCTTTTCAACAGAATCAGTTGACACAGCACTGACGTGGCACTGCTGAGAAATCTTGGCTGCTGACTTTCTTCCTTACTTCACTTCTGCACAATGAGCTCTCTTGACAGTTAAAAACTTCATCAAGGAGAAGAAATTAAAATTGATCGATCTTGGAGAAAGAAGATGATCACGTGATCGGAAAAGAGTATTTTCTGGGCATTGCGGGATTTGAGTTTTACGTATTCAATCTGTCTCAAATAAAAGATTTCGGATTTTTATACTGACGTTTGTTGTATTTGATTTGTTTAAGAATGACTATGATCATTCAACTTGCATGTGTTATCTTTTATAGTATAAATAAATGGTAAAGCTAAAGAATAGAAAAAGGACCGTGTTGCCAACTGCCCAACTCCAACTAGGTTGGTGTTGTATTGAAATGAATATGGGCTATTATTTAGGAATATTTTGTTATGAGCACCTGGGATTAATGTTGATATAATATGACTCGATCAACTTCACTTTCTTTCTATCTGTACTAGCAATACCCATATTGCTTGAGGTTCGATCACACGGTCAAAAATTAAAAGAAGTACAAGCTTGATGGCACTTAGAGTGGCCGAGATATATATGAGCTTCCAAGAAGATGGTTAAAGTTTCCGCTAACTTATCTTGCATTTGTCGTAGCGTGGGCCAGGATTAAAATTGATATATTTGGTGATGAAGGAAGCTCATTTGTTCATGGTAAGAATCAGCATGTATAAACAATTTTACACAAACGATTCGTTCAATTACGAGAAACAACAAATCAGATGAATCAGCAAAAGAAGCAACAAATGAGAGAGCACACAGTATGAAGACTACAAGTACTAAAGGGCGCCTTCCATCACCAACTCTGAAATATGTTTTAATAGAAATTGAGAAAAACATTTTAAACAGAGGTGTAATCAACATAATTGGTGGGATCGCTTTTGTCGTAGATAACACTGTTACTTTCTTCTCCATGATTATATGTTCTTTTAAAGTATACTAATTTATTTTATGTTTAATAAAATAAATGAGGTATTTTATTCAAATATCTTAATTGCATTAATATTTTGATTAAAGTTCATTTAATCATATTATATGTATTTAGGTGATCACCATATGGATTCACAAAAGATATAAATATAAGTTATCTTATGATTAAATAAATTTAGTTCGTATATAATAAATAAAGTTGGACACTTTATTTAGGTATAGATTGCAATAAATTCATTGAATGATTTGTCTTAGTCATATATAAATTTATTGATGTAGTACGACTACATTAAACACGATCACATATGAGATTTAATTAACTTTGTAATAACTATCAGACTTATTACATCTCATAGGGCATACTATTTTATGAGAGATTCGGAATATTTAAAAAAAATATTTTAATTAATAAAATATTAGGATTCTCCCTGTAGATTGTAACATTATTATAAATAACGCATGCGCATAGAAAACTGATTTAGAACAAGCCCTTCCATTCCTGAAAATTTTTTGAACAAGAATTTTTATCCATGTTAATTTTAATTTGCTTAGATTTTCTTGCTATAATAAATTAACTGGTAATAATTGGATCTCCGTTAAGCAGCCTGTGTAATATTTTTTACTCACTCTTGATCTGTCACAATTCCAAAAACAAAACAGAAGAAAAAAGGGTACGTCGGTATTTTAGGCACTGATTAACATTTTAATGGAACTAAGGTATATATGATTGCAACATGGAATATGCTCTGAGTATATTATGAAAAGAAAAAAAAATAAAGATAGCATGTGATATTTGTTTATGTTACGCAAGAATCAAAATTATTGTGTAACAGACATATATTTAGTAAGAACTAAGAATCGTGACAATACGTATTTACATACATACAAATATATAAAAAAAAAATAACCTCAAGTTATGATAGTTGATATTTTCCCATAATTAATTATTTGTTCTCTTAGCATTATTGTAGCTGTTTTGAAAGATATAAAATATTTCACAGTAATGTTATTGATTTTTCTAGCGATGGCAAAATCTGGGTCCGGATCCGGGTCCGGGTTTAGCTTTTCCAGATCCGGGCCTAGATATCATTTTCTTTTCCGAACCCAGATTTTAACCTGGATTTTTTCACTCGGGTCCGGGTTCAACCCGGAAAAATCTGGGTTTTGAACCCGGATTATTAAATTAATATTAATTTTTAAAATTCTAAAAATAAAAAATTAATACTTTTAAAATAAAAAATAAAAGATTAATCAATAAAATTAATTAAAAAAATAATATTTAAAATTAAATATCCGGGTCCGGGTTCTGGATATCCGGGTTAACCTAAACCCGGACCCGGACCCAGACCTGGATATATCTGAGTTGTCAAATTTTATTCTGAACCCAACTTTTTTTACATTCCGGATCGGGGGATTATCCGGGTTCGTCCGGGTCCGGCCGGGTCCAAATTTTTTTGACATCTCTAGATTTTTCACAGATCGTGACCCATCGGTTCAGCTAGTAGGAAACATTTGGTCAGGCTGAGGGTTTTGTGGAATAGACTTGCACGTTGCTTACATATGAAGTTGAAGAAGAAACACCATGGAAGGTTCACGAACGCAAGTACTTTGAATAAAGTCGCTACTTATCAGCCAAGAGTCAATCAAATACCAAACTTATGAGTCGGTGTTCATATTTCTTTAGTCATGTCATTACTTGTATAGACGTGGAAATGAGTTTAGTCTTCCACTACCACCAGTAAATTTTCTCATCGCCCATTTTGTTTGGTCGTGAGACATTATATGAGAACGTTTGCTTTCTTCACTACAACTTTTAGGAAAATTGATCAAACGTCATTATTATTTCCGTAAATTTATCAATTTTTCTACTTTTTCTATTATAATTTTTTTAAAAAGGTATAGTAGTGGGCAAAACTTAAATTAGTTTTTATGTTCCGGTCTCCTATTTTTTTAATTCAGATAATCAACTAAATAAAATTACTTATAAACCACTTGGTCATATCCCTAAGAATATTACAATCTCCACTTATGTTTATATCCTGAATAAAAAATTAAGTTTGAAAACATTAAAATAATATATAAATTAGAAGCACATCAAAGATAATCAAATAATAAAAATTCTCTCATTTAACTTTTACCAAGGAGATGTAGATTTATGTTTGTTCTTCTTGTTTTTAATTTTTTTTTAATGTTTTTACATTTACTAATCAGAGGGCGACATAACAGTTAAATAACTACTTCATCAAGTAGAGCAAAACAAAATTTAATCCGTTTCAAATAAATAATTTTCAGATTTTTGTAATGAAGTTTGTAGCATTTGATTGTTAATTTAAGAATGAATATGATCAACTGGCTTCCTTGTGTTATGTCCAACTAATTTGGAATTGTATTGACATGAATACGGATTATTATTTCGGAATATTCTGTTATAATTAGCTCATATTTCGGGATTTTGATATGGTAGGATTGAATTTTCTTGCAGTTGTTATAACGTTGGCCACACTTAAATAGAAAGAACCGATATCTCTTAATGAAGGAAAGCTCTGTTGTTATAGCGCACGTGGCCCAAATTTGCTGAGCAATTAACGCTCAACATTTCCGTTGTCCCAAAAGCTACCACTTCTTGTAAGCTACAGTATTTAAGTAAACAATGAGAAAAATTATATGACTGTATCAGGACAATAAATACAAATGAATAATAAGGGAATAGAATATTTTGTGTAACAGAGAGATCCCATACTGATGACGAGTTGTAATATTAAGAAGGAAATGTTTGCATGAATGATATAAAGTTAAGGGAGCTATATGAAATAAAGATAGAGGGCAAAGCACATAATCAACATTTTATTTCCGTGAACTCAGAATTGTAATACGAAGAAATACGTTAAATGGTTATTGATAGACAATGTTAACCGATGAAAACCTAACACTACTACAAAAATAACAGTGAAGCAGTGTGCACGATCAGTGTGTGTAAGTGGGACCAGATGTGTGGCTAAATCAGATGAGATGATATGTGATCATTGTGTGATTGGCATGATCGCATCGTAAGCATCAAGTGATTCACGACAGAAAGTTTATAAATATAAAAACTTTGAATAAAATCGCCCCCGTCAATATCAAAGGCGGATCAAGAGAAAATTAATTACCAAAATTATAAGTCTTTCTTTTTAACCTTTCTTTAGTCATGTTACGAATATGTGGAAATGATTTAAGTAAGGGTGTTCATAGATCGGATTTTTTGGATTGGGTGTCAATTTATATCGGATCCACAATTTTACGAGTTATAAATTTTCAATCCAATCAAATTCATGAATTGATGAAATTCAATTTAAATTTAGTTTGTATATCCGCGGATTGAATGTGGATTTGACTCAATCTATTATTTTGCAGATTGGCTTGCGAATTAAAATTTTTAATTCTGTCTAATCCATGAATTAACGAGATAAAAAATATAATATAAAAATAATTTTACTACCAATCATATCCAAAATTGAATAAGATTTAAATAAACTAATTGTTTTAAAAAAATAAAATAATACATTCAAAGTTTTAAAATATAATACACCAAAAAGAAAATTGAATATTTTTTATTTTCATTGTTCAATTATTTAATTATTTTTTATTTTATATTATCACCGGATAAGATATAATATGGTGTTAATATAACTATACTTTTATTTATTTATTTATTAATAAGTAATAATGCTATAATTATAAGTTTTATTTTTTGTAAATTCTTAAATTTTTATATATTTAAAGTAAATTCATATCTAATTTATCGCTTTTAGGATTTTATAATTTAGTCAGGCTGAGGGTTAAGCTAGTAGGAAACATTTGGTCAGGCTGAGGGTTTTGTGGAATAGACTTGCACGTTGCTTACATATGAAGTAGAAGAAGAAACCCCATGGAAGGTTCACGAACGCAAGTACTTTGAATAAAGTCGCTACTTATCAGCCAAGAGTCAATCAAATACCAAACTTATAAGTCCGTCTTCATATTTCTTTAGTCACGTCATGACTTTTGTACATGTGGAAATGGGTTTAGTCTTCCACTACCACCAGTAAATTTTCCCATCGCCCATTTTGTTTGGTCGTGAGACATTATATGAGAACGTTTGCTTTCTTTACTATAATTTTTAGGGAAATTGATCAAATGCCATTAATGTTCGGGAAAATTATCAATTTTCTATTTTTCTGTTATAATTTTTTTTAAAAAGATATAAGAGTAGGTAAAGTTTAACAAGTTCTTGATCTTTTCATATTCTTCCAATTCAAATGACCAATTAAATAAAACTACTTATAAATCACTTGATTCATAATAAAAGACACAAAAACTTTATTTTAACCATAATGTCTTTTGACTCTATAAATCTTAAAAAAATAATTCCAAAATTTTAAAATAAATGGAAATATGGCATTAAAATAAATATAATAATATACACATTTCAAAATAATTAAAATATTTAAAAATATTTTAATATTTTTCAATCTATTAGACCTATTTTATTATATTAAAATAATTTTTAATAATGGATAGAAACATAATATTAAAATAAATAAATTAAAATTAAAATTATTTTGAATATTATGTAAAAGTTAATTTTAATATTATTGATAGGGAGATTTTTTTAATGGTAAAATCTATTTAACCCAAAGATTTATTTAAAATCTTTATAATATTACAAATATATTATTAAAATAAATATAATAATTCAATATTTAATATTATTTAAAATGTAAAAAATAATTTAATATTATTAGTCTACTATGTGGATTATATTATTTATATTAAATTTGTGTTAATTAAAAATCTTTAACGTCAATTTTTTAATTATTATAGTCAAAGTGTATTATGAGTAAAAAAAGGGTTTTGGTGTCCCTTTTTTAAAAATTGGGGCTTTTTATAACCATTTCCCCAAACCTTACGGTATAGTTATCCTTTTCTCAAAAAATAATAACGAATTTTAGTGGAGTTCACCAAAATATTATTATAATATTAATATATTCTTAGAATTAAAAAACTGAATTAATATTTTAATGGTTATGGCATGTAAGTCAATAAAATCAAGTGATATTTTCTGATTTTCAATTTGAATCTTTTAATTTAAACATATCAGCTTATTTAAGATAATTTCAAATTGTTGAAATCCAGGCTCAAAATAAGTGTTAAAAGTAAAGTTAAAATGACTCCACCCATCTATTTATAATAATAAGTTAATAACTATGTATGATGAGATCAATTTTTTTTAGGGTAAGATTATTTACACTCTAAGAATTATTTTAAACACTCAATTACTTTCGACCCTTTATTATTAAATTAAAAAATTTTAATATTTACTCTATACACTCTTTCAAATACCAAAAAAATTAAACCAGGTAAATCAATTGTCTCCGCTTACTCTGCAAGACCGACAAAATACTCAACTCACCTAAAATGATAAAAAAAAAAAAAACAAAGGAACATGAAAAAGTAGACATTTTCAATTGTTCATTGAATTTCGGAAGCTTCAATGACTTTGCATTGATTCACATTACTTATTTGTAGATTGTAAATAATTTTCAATACAATCAAATTAATACAGAACAAGAGCACACTTAGATGCCCCCAATCCACTTGTAAACGCTTTCTTGAAAAAACAAAGCAAATAAATCACCATTGATAAAACTCTTGGCTCAATAAAAGTTAAGAGATTTCTAGGGGAACTTTGATTGATGAATCAACAAACACCGCTACTGCATGATAAAGAATCTCTCTTCAACATCAATTATATTTTAACAGGACTGCTACTTTATTCTCTGATTTCTTAGAAAAGAAAGTAAATAAATTTGTAAAGAATCTATCTGTTATTGAAACTTTGAGGTATATATTCATGACATGAGTGAATGAGCTACTTGAAATATTAATAATAAAATTAGAAGTGTTGTAGTCAAAATCTATCACAATATTCATTTGATCCTATTTAAATGTTTGCAAACCTATTTTATTGGTCAGATGTTAAAAATAAATGTTTTAGGATTTAACAAAGGAGAATTGCATACTGAAGGAGTACTCAAAGTAATTATGTTATATTTATTTATAGTAGTTAATAATATCATGGGTATTTTTATTATAAATAATTTTATTAAAATAAAAGTCCTTTGAGTAATTTTTAGAGTACAAATTGATCCACCTTTTTTTTTTAATTATTATTAACACATTATCTTTTATTCATAAAAATTTTTCTCACTGATGACAGACGATTTATTTATTTATCTATTTTTTGTGTAGATTAAATTTCATAAAATCACTCCTATCACTATCAAAGATCCACCAAGAATAAATGGAAAATAATTTCAAGTCTATGACCACTAATTAAATGCTGGTAGGGTCGTGACCCGAACTTCACGATAGGAGACTAAAGAGATAATATAAATGTCAGGGGCATGCTAAGTGAATATACATATAATCTTGAACCTCAAATTAACTTTGATAAAACCCATACTTCGCCAAAATACCAGCTATACTGAGAGAGAAAAATTTGCCATTCAACATGGGCACGAGAATGTCTAATCGCTCGTTTTTTGCTCTGTATGCTGTCCTTGTATTCTACTTTACCTTACACCTCGTTCCTCATCGATTCCTCGGTGTACGGGCTTCTACAGTTTCCCGGAATGAGACAGACCGGCTAGCCTTGCTGGACTTCAAGTCCAAGGTCATTCAAGACCCTCTTGGTGCTTTAGGCTCATGGAATGCATCCATCCACTTTTGCAGTTGGCATGGTGTTACATGTAGTCGTAGGCACCAGCAGAGAGTTACAATCTTGGACTTACGGTCGCTTAAACTTTCAGGCTCTATATCACCCCACATTGGAAATTTGAGCTTTCTAAAAAAGCTGCATCTCGAAAACAATAGCTTCACCAATCAAATCCCTTCGGAAGTTGGTCGTTTGCAAAGACTGGAAGTATTGTTTCTTCATAACAACTCCATTGGTGGGGAAATTCCTGCCAATATATCCAGTTGCTCAAACCTTATTCAAATCGATCTATCTGGTAACCAGTTGATGGGAAAAATTCCATTAGAAATTAGCTCCTTGTCAAACCTTGAAATTCTTGCTTTAAATTATAACTATCTGTCTGGAAGTATACCTTCTACTTTGGGAAACTTATCATCCATTCTTAAAATTTCTTTAATCTATAACAATTTCTCTGGGAGTATTCCTCATTCTTTAAGCGAGCTGAATAATCTTGCGTCTCTTTATCTTGGTGCAAATAAGTTGTCTGGTGCTATTCCTTCCTCAATCTTCAATGCCTCTTCGATCACAGATATTGATGTGGGAATGAACCAAATTCAAGGGGGTCTTCCCCTAAACTTTGGGTTTACTCTCCCAAATCTCCGATATTTCAGCGTTGCTAAAAACCAAATTACTGGATCCATTCCACCGTCTCTATCCAATGCCACGAAGCTAGAAGCATTTTATGTCACGGAAAATAAACTAACAGGGGAAGTGCCTTCTTTGGGAAATCTACAAAGGCTTCAGTATTTCGTAATTACAAACAACAGTCTTGGGAGTGGGGGACAACGTGATTTAAACTTCCTCTGCTCTTTGATTAATGCAACAAGGTTAATGCGGATGACTATAAACGCCAACAATTTTGGAGGAATACTACCTACATGCATTTGCAACTTCTCAACAACTCTTGAAATGTTGCTCCTTGATAGCAACAAAATAGTTGGAAGCATTCCAGATGGGATTGGAAATTATGTCAACTTGCAAAGACTAGAGATGTGGGACAACCAATTATCAGGTACCATCCCCCCTACCATAGGAGAACTCCAAAATTTGAAGTCATTCGGCTTAAGCAATAACAGATTATCAGGAAATATTCCACCTTCCATTGGAAAATTGAAAAAGTTATTACTTTTATTTTTAAGTGGTAATTTTCTTCAGGGTACCATCCCTTCTAGCTTAGCCCAGTGCAAGAATTTATTAGTAATTGATCTTTCTTATAATAATCTTAGTGGTACCATACCCCCTCAATTGATGAGACTCACATCCTTATCGATTGGGCTTTACTTGTTTGGAAACCAACTTACTGGTTCCCTTCCTATTGAAGTGGGAAAACTTATAAATCTTGAAATCTTAGATGTCTCTTGGAACATGTTACAAGGTGAGATTCCTAGTACTCTTGGTAGTTGTATAAGATTGGAACAATTAGAAATGGGAGGCAATTTATTCCAAAGTTCTATTCCTTCATCTTTGAGTTCTTTGAGAGGTCTTAGAGTCTTGGATTTGTCCCAAAACAACCTTACAGGTGAAATTCCTAAATTTTTGGCAGGACTTAAATTGTTACAGTTTTTAAATCTATCTTACAATAACCTTGAGGGCATGGTACCAACAGAAGGCATTTTTAAGAATGCAAGTGCTACTGTGGTTTTAGGAAATAGTAAGCTCTGTGGTGGCATACCAAAATTTCAGCTGTCAACATGTGGTTCAAAGGGATCTAAAGAAAGAAGATTAACCCTTACACTGAAACTAGTCATTGCCATTGTTTCTGGGCTAGTAGGGCTAGCTTTAGCTCTATCTGCTTTGCTTCTTTTTTGGGTAAGGAAGAGAAAAGAGAAGTCAAATCCAAGCAGTTCGATAAATTCACTCCAAAACTTGTCATACAAAAATCTTTACAACGTTACGAATCGGTTTTCTTCAGCAAATCTTATCGGAGCAGGCAGCTTTGGCTCTGTTTATAAAGGAATTCTTGATGAGGGTAAAACAACTATTGCAGTGAAGGTTTTTAATCTTCATCAATGTGGCGCTTCCAGGAGTTTCATAGGTGAGTGCAAGGCATTGAGGAATATCAGACATCGAAATCTTGTCAAGGTTCTCACTGTATGTTCGGGAGTAGATTATCAAGGCAATGACTTCAAGGCTCTTGTTTATGAGTTCATGCACAATGGAAGCCTACAGGAGTGGTTGCATCCCGTCACTAGTCAAGATGAAGCAGATGAGCCACCAAGGAACTTAAATTTGCTACAGAGACTGAACATTGCCATTGATGTAGCATCGGCACTGAACTACTTGCACCATGATTGTCAACCTATAATTGCTCATTGTGACCTTAAACCCAGCAATGTTCTTCTTGATGATGACATGACTGCGCGTTTAGGTGACTTTGGATTAGCAAGATTCCTTCCACACACTCATACCCAAACGAGTTCCATCGGCATCAAGGGATCTGTTGGCTATATTGCTCCAGGTAGTATCTTTTATATTTGTTACGGTTTTAAATCTAATTTAATACAAAAATGGTCTCCTTCAATGAAGATTTTATAGTGCCTTTTTGAATAAAATATTGAACATTTGTACGTTTGTAAGTACTCTTAATTTCTTCGATAAAATCTTATTCTATTTCTTATAAACTTTTTGATTGATAGAGTATGGCCTAGGAAATGAGGTGTCAACAAATGGAGATATTTATAGTTATGGGATATTGCTACTAGAGTTGGTGACAAGGAAAAAACCATCAGACATTACGTTTGAGGGTGATATGAATCTACATAACTTTGCAAGAACGGCCTTGCCTAATCACGTGATTGATATTGTGGATTCAACACTTCTAAATGATGATCAAGATTTGATTATTACTAGTAACCAAAGGCAGAGGGAGGCAAGAATCAACAACATTATACAATGTCTCATTTCTATGGTAAGAATTGGAGTTGCTTGTTCAATGGAATTGCCGCAAGATCGAATGAACTTGACCAATGTTGTCCATGAATTAAAATTAGTCAAGAACAATCTTCCTGGACATAGAACGGTGTCCACCACGCAAAGAGGTAATCAAATGATACAGCTTCTCCTCTAGCTTTTACCAACTTGATGTAAATTTTTTTTTTCTCTTTTTGCTTTTTTCTTTCATGATTTTACATTTTTAATAATCGCAGGGTAACAGTACAGTTAAATAAATACTTCATCAGCCGAAGAAAGCAGAATTTGATCTTAAAAGGAAGACGGTCGAGTGATCAGAAGAATATTTTCTAGGGGCCGCATGCCGGAGGCGCATTTAATCAAATTGTGTGTGGTCAATCAATTAGTTTAAGAATGAGTATTGTCAGTTAGTTTCCTTGTTTATCTCCAACTAGTTTGGAATTATATTCAAATGAATTATTTTCCGAATATTCTGTTATAATTAGCTCATCTTTCGGAATGTTTATCCGATATGACTGATCGATTTTTCTTCACTGTCTTTCGAGCAATATCCATTATATTGCTTGAGGTTTGATTCGGTCTAAATGTAAAATAAGTACGCTAATGTCAAATGTAAAATTGATATTTGGTACTTAAAAGGTACTTAAAGGTGGCCGATATGAGCTTCCCAGATGATCGTTAAAGTTTCGGGCAAACATATCTTGCGCATTTTTTATATTTGGGGATGAATGAAGCTGATTTGTTCAAGCGAAGAATCAGTACAATATATAAACAATTGAAACAATGATGTGTTTAGAACAATGAACAAAAAGAAACAACAAAATCAGAGAGAATACACTTGGTAGTATCAGTTTAAAACTCTCGAAGAGCTGAAGTCAAGTTGACAAACGACAATTCCTACAGCAAAAAAAAAAAAAAAAAAAAAAATTGACAAATGACAAGGCTCACTTTCCCACCTCATATAACTGCCTTAATGGCCTTTTAGCTCTAGTTGATCACGTGTTTGACATGTGAGTATCCTAGGTGATTAAAACGGCGTTTGTCCCATGTCGTTCCAAGCTTCTGATTTAAGCGATAGCACGTACCAATCACGTGTATCAATAACTTTATTAAACTGACTATGTAGCTGTGCTATGTATATTTAGGTAGTGTATGTTCTTTTATTTGAAATCTGTATTAGCTGTGTGCCATGAGTCTGAATTTTTTAGAAAAATGAATTGGTTTAAATATAAATATCTGAATATATTTATTTTTCTTATATTAATATTTGAATATAAGCGGCATCTTGTTTGTTTTTATAAACAAGAAACATCTTAAATATAGTTATTTGATATTTATATTTTTATAAATTAAAACATAAAAGATAAGGTTTTATACTTCAAAAAATCAATATATTTTATAGAAATCTGTATGAGCTGTGCTATGAGTCTGAATTTTTCAGAAAAATGAATAGGTCTAAATATAAATACTTGAATATATTTATTTTTCTTATATTAATATTTGAATATAAGCGGCATCTTGTTTGTTTTACAAATAAGAAACATCTTAAACATAGTTATTTGATATTTATATTTTTGTAAATCAAAACATAAAAGATTAGCTTTTATACTTCAAAAAATCAACATATTTTATAGAGATATTTCTGAAATATAATATTTACTTCTCATTTAGATAAAAGTCACAAAAATTTACTTTTTTCTATTCAGATGTAAATGTCTAAAAATCAAAAATAAGTTATAAAAAAAGAAACAAACAAATTTTAAAAAAAGATATGAAATTTTAAAAAATTTGAGACTTTAGATATTTAACAAATAAGCTTTTAGTCTTATCTCACTCAGCTGATATATCATCTGATAATAACCGACTATAAATCAAGTTCTTTACTAAGCACTTATCTGATATAGTTTATCGAGTAGCCATAAGTACTTTTTAATTTTTTTTCTTTTTTTGGTGTTTAGTTATTTTTGAAGTGGAGTTTTTTAGGTTTAAATAAGCTAATTTACCTCTACTAGTAAAAGCTCAAAATTTGAGTTTTTAGGAATAAAGGTTAGAGATCTTTTTTAAAAAATATGTAATATAAAAAATACCCTTAAAATATTTCATTAATTACACAAATACCTTGTTATATACAAAACCTATGTAATAAAAATTATTGCTATCATATAAATGTATTACCACCACTTCACTTTTTTTCTTTCTTTTTTTAACAAAATAGCTGGCACTTTAATTATGCAACACCCTATATATACCCAACACTTGAGAGAAAACTCATTGTCATAGCCAACGCTTTTGATGAGGAGCATACCAGGTAATGCTTCCTATTACGTTTTCACCTTTGTTTTTATTATATTATTCAATATGTTTATTGCCTCCACTTGGTACTGTTTCATGTTTCCTTTTAATATGGTCTTTGTTTTCAAATGAACTCCTAAACAATAATTGGTTAATACTTCAATCAGTTCATGTGTCGGTGTAGTTTTGCAGTGGATTTTATAATTAGTTGACCATTATCTTCTATAAACGTTCTCCATGTGAGTCGTTGCATGAAAACAAATCATAGAACAATGTCATATTTTTTGTCACCACATGCCTATACATCACCTCACATGTAATATGATTTTTAGTTAGGAAAAAGGACATTCACACCCCTAAAGTTTAAGGAAATGGTCATCAATACCCTAAGTTTTCAAAAAATGAAATCAAGACCCCTTTTTAACTATAATAGCCTTGACCTCTATTATCCAAAAAAATCAACTCTAACGTTTTATAATAAATAGAAATATAATATTAAAATAAATGTAATAATATATACATTGTAAAATAATTGCAATACTTAAAAAATATTTTAATATTTTATAATCTATTAGATATATTTTATTATATAAAATTAAATTTTATAATAAATAGAATCATAATATTAAAAAAAGTGTATTAAAATTTAAATTATTTTGAATATTATGTAAAATAATAATAACATTAGTATGTGAGTTTTTTTATTGTAAAATATATTTAATGCAAATATTTATTTAAAATATCTAAAAGAAATATATATTATTAAATAAATATAAAAATTTTCATATTTAAATTTATTTAAATTATTTTAATATTCTTAATCTATTGCATAGATTATAGTATTTATATAATATTTCTATTTATTAAAAATTTAAATTCAATTTTTAAAGGGTATAATGGTCAAAAGTTCCCTTTTAAAAAAGTTGGTGGTGTTGGTGACCATTTCGCTGATGTCTTTTTTCCTTTTAGTTATGATTTCTATGTAAACAATTAATTGATCATGCACTTCAAATGTATTTAAAACCCATTATCAATCTTTTTGTTATAATATTAAATATGTTTATTGCCACCACTCATCTTTCTTTTATTATATTATTCAATATAAATTCTTGCAACACTTGCTTTATCTTTCTTTTTATTATATTATTCATTATAAATTATCGGCACCACTTGCTACTGTTTCATCTTTCTTTTTATTTTATTATTCAACAATACATGCCAATTATTATTTTACATTTGAAATTCATTTAATCTTTGTTTTATTTGTGCATTATTTTTTAAATATTATTAGATATCTTTTGTCTATAATGGCAACTACTATAAAAGAAAATAAAAAAAATCAAAGGCTGATTGGGATGATAGTACCACTAATGCTTTCATTAAGATTTGCATGAATGAAATATTAGCTGAGAATTGACCAAATGGTCAGCTTAATAAGTCTGGGTGGAAAAATCTTATTTCTAAGTTTTATTCAATGATCAATAGAGCATATGAACAAAAACAATTGAAAAACAAGTGGGACATCCTAAAAAAAGATTGGCAACTTTGCACAAACTTGATGAGAAATGAAATTGTCTTAGGATGGGATCTTGTTAAACAGACAATTACTACTAGCGATGAATGGTGAGAGAGAAAATTGAAGATGCAAATTTCTAACCTTTTTATTTTACAGTGTAATAGAAAATGATTTTAGGAACAACTTAGACATATTTTTTACATATAATCCTTTTGCATTATTGTAGGAGATTCCTGTTTCATTCTAAAGACTTGAGAAATGTTGACCAACTAGAAATAGGTTATTGTACAAATATATTTTTTATTTATTTTTTAATAAAAATCTATAAATTCTTTACATAATGATAAAACTGTAATTTGAAAAAATTTATTCTCAATTCAAGACAAAGTAAAACTGTAATATGTTTTCAAATATGGGGGCAATGGCAGAGTCCATTTCAGCCATGGTACCCAAGCTTGATTGGTTGATTAGTGTACTTTCTACCGATGACAAAGAATTATATGATTTACAAGCTAAGTTGTATGGTGAAATATATAAGATTCAAGGCCTTGGTGAGTAAGAAATATTAGATGCGATTGATATTTTGGCAACCAAACATGATATGCTACGTGTGTTCTTCAACTTGCCCAATAAGTTGAAAAATGGGTATATCCTTCGAAAGATTGATCGTGGTTCGTGAGATGCAGTCCTTCTGTTATTTGGAAATTTGGATTGTGTTTTGTCAAATGAACACACCATTTTGAAACTTTAGAGATGTGTTCTTATATAATATTATTTTGAAACCTTGGACTTGAGGTGCTATGTAATACATTTTGGCCTTAGAAATTATATTGAACTAATGAACTATATTTAATTTTGTTTTCATGGCTATATTGATTTACTTTACGTTGTAGTCTAATGATATTTTTAGACCACGGTGGTGGGGACTTGATTCCACCAAGCATTGCCTATTGGAAAAATGGCCTATAGCTCCAGGCATCAAAACTGATTGCTACCCTATGCCTTGATATGTTAATATTTAGAACAAGTTGTGTATCCACATAAAATTTGAAAAAAAAAAATTAATAGGATGGAGAAATCAAAGTTGTGAAAAATAATTTCCTTGACCATGGCACAATGTAATAATATAATCCAACATTTTAAATCGTCTTTTGTTTATACAGATAAATATTGCCAATAATTTTTAGTTTTAAAAAATTAAAATAAAATTCATAAAAAATTTTATTTTACATCATTAAAAATATTAATAATTATTATTTTATATAATTAAAATTAATAATAAAAGAAATAGGCTATTTTACAAATATATTAATTTTTTTAACAAAACTATAAATTCTTTACATAAGGATAAAACTGTAATTTGAAACAATTTACTACTAATCCAAAACAAAGTAAACAAATAATTGAGATTTTGCCAACCCTAGCTGAGGGTTTTGTGGAATATACTTGCCTGTTGCTAACCAATAAGGTAGAAGATGAAACATGCAAAGTTCACGAATGCAAATACTTTAAATATAGTCACTACTTATTGAAGAAACAATTTTTTTTATTTCTTAAGTAAAACGTTATATATTGAGCGTATTTATAGATGCAGAGGTTGCATTTTTTCAAAGATTAGATATGCGTATTATGGAAGGAAATGTGTCATTACCGTTCGGTGCAGATCGTGTCTTTAAAAACTTACGTTCAATGCCATTTTATTTGACATTCTCAACACTCCCCCTCAAGTTGGTGATAGATGTCATGCATACCCAACTTATCTAGGAATTTTGTAAATGGCCTGCTAGAAATTGTCTTTGATAAAATATATGCAAGTTGATATTCTGATTAAACTTTTGGCAATTTTAAGACTTTTTCATCTAATTTCTCCTTGATAAAAAAATTGTCTACCTTGATATGTTTTGTTCGATTGTGCTGAACTGATTTATGAGCAATATCTCGTGCAACTTTATTTTCGTAGTATAGTTGTATTAGTTGTTGTGATGGATAGCCCAAATCATTTAAGATAAAGCTTATACATAGCCCTTCACATACCCTAAGGGCCATGCCTCGATACTTGGAGATGACATTAACAGACACTAAAAAGTTAAGCCTTGCATTAGTAGCAGACAGTTCCATTAAAAAAAGAAAATCAGAAATTTGGTTATGGCATAGACGTTTAGGGCATGTGTCATTTGGTTACTTAAAAAAATATTTCCTAGTTTGTTTTTGAAATATAATGTTTGTAACTTTAAATGTGATGTTTGTGAACTTTTAAAAAGCCATCGAATTACTTTTCTAATGTCCTTAAATAAGAATCCAGTTCCTTTCATGGTAATATATTCTGATGTATGGGGACTATATAAAGTTTCTACAATTAGAGGAGCTCATTGGTTTGTTACATTTATTGATGATTGTAGTAGAATGACATGGGTTTTTTTAATGAAATTAAAAGATGAAGTAAACTCTTTATTTCAAAGATTCAATAAGATGGTGATGACTCAATTTCAGACACAAATTCAAGTTCTACATACTGATAATGGAGGCGAGTATACGAGTGTTAAGTGTTAGAAAATGCATATTTATAATGGAGAAAAATCATTATTTTACATATCAAGTATTACTAACAACCCTTACTTTTATGTGTTTAAGTTTCTTGTACTTTAATTATGTGTGTTTTATTTTAATTAAGTATTTTATGTATTTTAGGGGCATCATAGTCATTTCACAATAAACGAGAGATCAAATGGCAAAATGGACATCATTTTTGAACTCAGGACGGTCGAAAACTTTGGGACGAGCATAAAAGGAAAATTGGCACTGTTCACATATATGACAGCATATTAGTGGACCAAAAACTGCGCGTACGGTACATGCAACACAGGGGATTATTTACTGTGCAAACCGCGTTACTGTTCAACCTGTGTGTAAACCGCGTTACTGTTCAAACAGTTGTCAAACCGCGTACTGTTCATGCGTACTATTAACTGTACTGTTGACTGATGACGTGACGCAATCCTGAGCGTCCAAACTATTTTTAATCCGATTGCTATGATTTACTCGATGTAACTATAAAAAGGGGGTCTCCCCGCCTAATTTGGCACCTCTGAATTCATTTTTGGGATCTATTTTTTGTAATTCTCTCTCTATCTTGTATTTTCTACGTATTTTAATAAATTTCCATTTTATCCCTAGTTCAACTATGAGTGGCTAATTTTCTTTTAAGCTTGAGTTGAAGGTGAAGTCTCAACATGTGTCATGAGCTTGATTTGATAAATTTATTTTCTCTTCCCCTCTAGTTTTTGTGGATTTTTTGACTTCTCGTCGACAAATAATACTAATCTTGTCTAGTATGCCCTGGTTTCACCGGCACCCTAGTATAAGATTATTATTATTTGGCACGATAAGCCCTTAGTACCATATTTATTAGAGCGTAGTTCATGAGGTGTGGATTCTCCCCTCATGATTTAATTGGTATTAATAAGGAATATTTAGCTCATGATGCATGTTGACATGGATCCAGATACCCAAGTACGTCAATTTAATAGTTTTCTCTTCAATTTATTCCTACCATTTTAATTCCACTTTTAGAATTTGTTCTTGCCATTTTAATTTAAGTTTTAGCATATTCCAACTTATTTCCACCACAAATCCAATCACCCATTTACAAAATTAATTCTATATATAATTAATATCCACCTCCTCGTGGGTAATGAGCTGCTCGTCACCATTGATCTATACTACAACAGATTCGTGCGATTGCGAGTTCAATAAAATTTGCACAACAAGTTTTTGGCGCCGTTCCCGGGGAGGTAAGTAATTTTAATTCTTAGAATTAATTTTTGTGAATATTTCCAATTAATTGTTTTCTTGTATTTTTTTAAAAAATAGAAAGAAAAAAACTTTTGAATATACATTTAAAGGTTAGTATTTCGTTTCTTTTTCTCTTCTTTAAAATTCTGTAATTTAATTTTCAAGTTATTTCTTCTTTGTAATTTTTATTTATCTTATTAATTTATTTTTAGTAATTTCACGTATTTCTTTTGTGTATTTTTATAGTAAAGTTGTAATAGCGCCATAAGGTTAGTATCGTAATTTCTCCCTCTTCTTTATTTCTATTTGTTTCGTTCTCATCTTTATTTTTATTTTATTTGTTTTGTTTCCATTTATTTTTATGTTTATTGCATGCATGGTCGTAGGTCATTATTACTTAATCTTGAACCTATAGACCTTGAACTTGAGAAAACACTTCGCACACGCAAGAACATTAAAAATAAATTTGAAATGGATTTACAAGCACCACAGGAGAGGCCATTTAAGGACTACTTCAGCCCCTTAGCCAATTTGAGCACATCATGCATACGATCCCAAATGTAGCTGCTAGGAGTTTTGAATTAAAACCTAGTGTGCTAAATTGTCTCCCCACATTCTATGGCTTAGAAAATGAGGATCCATATAATCATCTAAATGATTTTCATTCTATTTGTCAAACCTTTAAATACGAGAATTTGTCAGACGATGATGTTAAACTTAGACTATTCCCATTTTCTTTAAAGGATAGAGCTCGTTCATGGTTAAATACTTTGTCTGCTAATAGTATTGCATAATGGGAACAAATGGTAACGAAATTTTTAAATAAATATTTCCCAGTGCATAAAACCAATTCTATTCGCAGGGAAATCTCAGAGTTTACCCAGAGAGATGACGAGCAGTTTTTTCGAAATCTGGGAGCAATTCAATGGGCTACTCTTAAAGTGTCCACATCATGGGTACGAGAAATGGAACCAATGCCAATACTTTTTGGAGGGATTATTGCCGAATGTGCAAGAATGGCTAATGGCAACAAGTGGAGGAGAGCTAATGTTAAAAAGTGTATCAGAGATTTGGGAATTCTTCCAGCGACAAGCGGATAATTCCCAACAACGGAGTCGATCACTCAGGAATACTAGAAGGATTAAGGGAGTAAATGTGGTTCAAATTGGCGAGTCAACTTCAAAAATCAAGGAAGTCAAGGAAATGGTTGAAAGTCTCTCTCAACAAATAGCATCGTGGCGACTGCTAAATCAACAGAGCCACATGACCATGACTCATACTCAGATCAAGCCAATGCCATAGGTTTAATGAGAAAACCATCAAATTACAACACATACTCCAACACATATAATCCTGGATGGAGAGACCACCCTAATTTTTCATGGTCTCAAGGATTCCAACAGAATGGACCAGCAGCTCCAGCTCCGCCAATACAACCAATTCCTCAAAATCCTCAAGCCTCTCAGCCCCCATTTAAACCATTCAATCAGAACCAGAACTACTCTCAACCCAGACCATGGGAGGATGCATTCCAGAATTTCAGGAATGTTACTCACTCCACGATTGAACAAAAGAACCGCACCATTGATGGACTACACAATGAATTGAGAGCAGGCTTCAACTCACAAGCTCAATCAGTTTCAAGCCTTGAGAAGATGGTGGGACAACTTGCTTCTTCAGTTCAGACCTTGGCAATGACCGTTGAGAAAGGTAAATTCCCAAGTCAACCAGTGCCTAACCCTAAAGGAGTGCACGAAGCAAGTACTAGTTCACCACAGCAGCATGAAGAGGTCAAAGCCGTCATGACCTTGCGAAAAGGAAAAGAAGTCGACAATAAAGTATAGATGCCAGTGACAAAAGAAAATCAGATTGTACCTGTGAATGTTGAGGACTCATCACCAGAAGAGAAAGAAGAAACCAACCCACGAGAATATGTTCCCAAAGCTCCATTTCCTCAGAGGTTAGCTAAAGGAAAGAAGGGAAAATCTACAGGTGAGATTCTCGAAATCTTCAAACAGGTAAGTGTTAACATCCTTTTGCTTAATGCTATTAAACAAGTTTCATCTTATGCCAAGTTTCTTAAAGATCTGTATACTAAAAAAAGAAACATGCATGTTCAAAAAAAGGCATTTTTAACAGAAAACGTTAGTTCTATACTCCAACATAAAATTCTTTTAAATGCAAAGACTCAGGCTCCCCCGCTATCTCATGTAGCATAGGGAACCACACAATTGAGAATGCTTTGTTGGATTTAGGAGCTAGTGTAAATTTGTTACCTTACTCTGTTTTCGTGAAACTTGGACTTGGAGAATTACACCCAACTCCAGTGGTGTTACAACTTGCAGATCGGTCCACGAAAATACCTCGTAGTATTGTGGAGGACGTGCTTATCCAGGTAGACAAGTTTTATTTTCCTGTTGATTCCATTGTAATTAACACTCAACCAATACAGGATTCAAGGAAGCACACCCCCATTATTCTAGGCCGACCTTTCTTGGCAACTGCGGATGCTCACATTCAATGCAGGATTGGAAATATGCAGTTGTCCTTTGGCAATATAACTATGGAGCTTAACATCTTCAACATTGCCAAACAACCTCACAACATAGATGATGGAATTGTTGATGTGGATTTAATTGAAGCATTAGTTGAGGACACTTTAGTTTCAAACCTTAGTGATGATCCTTTACAAGCATGTTTAACTCACTTTGGTTTGGATTTTGATATTGACAGATCGGTCGATGAGGTCAACACCCTACTTGACTCAGCACCATCCATGGACACTTAATAAATGGAAGTCAAGAGTTGAACAACTAGCACCATCAGAGAAGAAACTCATTCCATCATCAGAATTACCACCGAAACTCGAGCTCAAACCATTGGCCAACACTCTGGAATATGCATTTTGGGGAAGAGAAAGTACTTTACCGGTAATCATCTCATCATCCCCCAATGACAAACAAAAAGGTAAGTTGTTAGATGTTTTAAAAGAGCACAAAGGAGCATTAAGATGAACCATAGCAGACATAAAAGGTATAAATCCGGTAGATTGCATGCATTACATTCACCTTGATGAAAATGCTAAATCTACTAGGGAAATGTAATGTCGGTTAAATCCTAATATGAAAGAAGTTGTTAGAACAGAAGTCCTCAAGCTATTAGACGCAGGTATTATTTACCCCATTTCTGATAGCTCATGGGTCAGTCCTGTACAAGTTGTCCCCAAGAAGTCAGGAGTCACTGTAGTTACGAATGCCGATAATGAATTGATACCAACTAGAGTAACTACAGGATGGCATATATGCATTGATTATAGAAAGTTGAATTCTGTCACACGTAAAGACCATTTTCCTTTACCTTTTATCGATCAAATGCTTGATAGATTAGCAGGCCATGAATTTTATTGCTTTCTAGATGGCTACTGAGGATATAATCAGATTCCCATAGCACCAAAAGATCAAGAGAAAACTACTTTCACTTGCCCTTTTGGTACTTTTGCATATAGAAGAATGCCATTTGGATTATGTAATGCATCTGCTACATTTCAACGATGCATGTTGAGCATTTTTTCTGATATGGTTGAACGATTTCTTGAGGTCTTTATGGATGATTTTTCTGTCTTTGGTGATTCATTTGATCAATGTTTACACTATCTAACACTAATTCTGCAGAGATGTATCGAGAAAAACTTGATCTTAAATTGGGAGAAGTGCCATTTTATGGTACAACAAGGTATTGTTCTCGGTCACATCATTTCAAGCAAAGGTATTGAGGTTGACAAAGCCAAGGTGGATCTAATTTCTAATCTTTCTCCACCTAAAACAGTCAGAGAAGTAAGATCTTTCCTTGGGCATACTGGTTTTTATAGACGTTTTATTAAAGATTTTAGCAAAGTTTCTAGACCATTATGCAATTTACTTGCTAAGGATGCACCTTTTATCTTTAATGATTCATGTCTTGTGGCTTTTGAAAAATTAAAGCAATTGTTGACATCATCACCCATCATTCAGCCCCCAAGCTGGAGCTTACCATTTGAGCTCATGTGTGATGCATCTGATTATGCAGTAGGAGCAGTATTAGGACAAAGAGTTGATCGGATTCCTAATGTTATTTACTATGCTAGTATGACATTGAATGATGCACAGTTGAACTATTCAACTACTGAAAAAGAAATGTTAGCAGTAGTGTTTGCATTGAAAAAATTTCGATCTTATCTCATTGGTTGTAAAATCATTATGTTCACAGATCATGCTGCTCTTAAATATCTTCTCACAAAGAAAGATGCAAAAGCTAGACTAATTCGTTGGGTGTTACTTTTGTAGGAATTTGACTTAGAATTCAAAGATAAGAAATGCACAGAAAATGTTGTGGCGGACCATCTCTCTCGTCTCCATTTTGACACAATTACAGAGCCATTAACATTAAATGAGTCCTTTCCAGATGAACAATTAATGAGTGTGGAAGTATTACCTTGGTATGCTGATATAGTTAATTATCTTGTTACAGGTAAACTTTCAGAGTATTGGACTAAGCAAGACAAGGCCAAATTTTTTGCAGAAATAAAGAATTTCTTTTGAGATGACCCATATTTGTTTAAGTATTGTGCAGATCAAATTTTCAGACGATGTGTCCCAGAAAATGAAATTCAGAATATCCTTTCATTCTGCCATGAACAAGCTTGTGGAGGCCATTTCAGTGCTAAGAAAACAACCACAAAAGTTTTACAATGTGGTTTCTATTGGTCAACTATATTTCGAGATGCTTACAATTTCTGTTCATCATGTAATAGGTGTCAACGAATGGGGAGCATTACACGAAGGAACATGATGCCACTAAATCCAATTTTAGTTGTTGAGATTTTTGACGTATGGGGTATCGACTTCATGGGACCCTTTCCCCCTTTTTTTGGCCATCAATTTATACTGGTTGTTGTTGACTATGTATCGAAATGGGTAGAAGTAATTCCATGCAGAACCAATGATCACAAAGTGGTGATAGGGTTTTTAAAAAGCAACATTGTTTCGCGCTTTGGATTCCCTCGAGCGATAATTAGTGATGGTGGTGCCCACTTTTGTAATAAAGCATTCAAAGCACTTTTGACAAAGTATTCAATCACTCATAAAGTGGCAACCCCATATCATCCGTAAACCAGTGGCCAAGTGGAGATCTCCAATCGAGAAATAAAACACATATTAGAAAAGACGGTGAGGCCGGACAGAAAATATTGGTCATTAAGACTTGATGATGCATTATGGGCATATCGAATGGCTTTCAAGACCCTGATTGGGATGTCACCCTATAGGTTAGTGTATGGAAAAGCTTGCCACCTACCTGTGGAACTCGAGCATCGTGCATATTGGGCCATCAAGAAATTCAATTTTGACATGTAGCAAGCCAGCTCAGAAAGAAGATTACAACTGGCAGAACTTGAAGAAATTCGCAATAATGCATATGAAAATGCCAAGATTTACAAGCAACGAATGAAAGTCTTCCACGACAAGCATATTATCAGAAAATATTTCACTCCAGGTTAAAAAGTACTTTTATTCAACTCTCACTTGCACCTATTCCCAGGTAAGTTACGCTCTTGATGGTCTGGTCCATTTATTGTTCATACTGTTTTTCCACATTGAGCAATTGAAATTAAGGATCCAAAGAACGGTGTCACATTTAAAGTTAATGGTCAAAGATTAAAGCCATATCTAGAGTACCAACCACATGGAGAAGACATCGAAATAAATTTGAGTGACCCACCAGATTTGAATTGATTTTTTTTCGGTGATTTGATTTTTCTTTCTTTCTTTTTATCATTCTTTTGCTAATTGAATTTATTTGTGCATAAGTGTGTTTGTTTTACCATTAAGTTTCTCTTATCATTGTTAATCATGAGTGCCATACGTAAATCGTTCCTCTTGAACATGCTTAAACCACTTCAACGTATTAAAACTCATCTCAAAAGGCAAATTCAATCTTGTAAAACACATCGTATTTGGGCTCTACAACCACCAGAATTAGTAGCCTATGTTGAGGATTTAGAAAGCCAACTCAGAAATATTGAGAGAAGTGTTTACGACATCCAGTTGGAGTTTGAGGTAAATTCCATAAGAGGATGATTTTAATTTTCCTTGTGTGTTTTAATTTGTTTTTCTGTTTGTGTGCTTTAGTTTGTTACCCCGGTAAAGTGGCGGATAACGGTACTCTGTGACAATCAAGTCGGTTACTTCAGTTTTCCCATAATAACTAATATTCTGAGACGAAGGTATGGACAGAACCGAGATTCTAGCGAAGCTTCACAAGCGATTCCTTTCACTTTCTCAAAATGCCCTCCTTACGATTTATAAAGCTCGGTCCGAACGCATGTGATTACTCATGAGGAATAACATACCTGCTGATATCCGTTCGTTAATCGAGACGAAAGTACAGTTGGCAGGTGAGTTACTTCCAAAATTTATTGCATACATGCCTGGTTGTGCTAAAGGAAATTATGCAAAAAACGACGAGCTCGAAGAATTTTTGTTGCTTGTCATAAGTGTGCTTGAATGAGTTGCAATAAAAACCCATGTTCTTTAGGAATGGTGTCTGATAACAGAGAAGATAAGATTCAATTCATTAAGGATGGCTTGAATAAGGAGTCATTGGATGATATCCTTCTGTCTCCTGAAACGCATCCCAGTGGATATGTGCAAGGAGCGATTCTTCAGTTATGGCCATTATTCTAGAAAGAGCATGCACGATATAGTATCGGGAATCTGACTATAAACGACCCTGTTTGCCAGTTTATAAGTAAACTGGATGGGAAGCCTATCCTCGACCTATAGAGGGCGTTCAAGCTGTTTCTGGACGTAAAACCAGAGGAAGATGTGAGACACGGTCGCAACTACCTGTAAATATCCTTTTATTTTACTGTTCTTTTATTTCATTTCACTGTTGTTTGCATTATTGTCTTTAATAATTTTAATACTGTTTGTTTTTGCCTTTTTACTATTTGCTTTTTTACTATCGAGCCATGTGCTTTACCCGTTATTTGACACTGACATGCCACCTTATACACAGTTGTGATCCACTGTCGCTAAGATTCTTAAATATGACTTTTTGATAAGCACTCACAAATTATTTTTGAGAAATATTCCCATGGCAGCTACTCCGAATAGATAATTCAAGAACATTTGTGTGCTTTCTAGATTTACCTATGGCAAACATAAAGAGTTCGTTGATGCAGCCATAGATCTTGGTCGATGGATCCGTGTCAACATGCATCATGGGCTAAATATTCCTTATTAATACCAATTAAATCATGAGGGGGGAATCCACACCTCATTAACCACGCTCTAATAAATATGGTCCTAAGGGCTTATCGTGCCAAATAATAATAATCTTATATCCCCGGCAACGGTGCCAAAAACTTATTGTGCAAATTTTATTAAACTCGCAAGCGCAAGAATCTGTTGTAGTATAGATCAATGGTGACGAGTGTAGACCCCACGAGGAGGTGAATTTTAATTATATATAGAATTAATTTTGTAAATGGGTGATTGGATTTGTAGTGGAAATAAGTTGGAATATGCTAAAACTTAAATTAAAATGGCAAGAACAAATTCTAAAAGTGGAATTAAAATGGCAGGAATAAATTGAAGAGAAAACTATTAAATTGACGTACTTGGGTATCTGGATTCGTGTCAACATGCATCATGGGCTAAATATTCCTTATTAATATCAATTAAATCATGAGAGGGGAATTCACACCTCATGAACCACGCTCTAATAAATATGGTGCTAAGGGCTTATCGTGCTAAATAATAATAATCTTATACTAGGGTGCCGGTGAAACCAGGGCAGTACTAGATAAAATTAGTATTATTTGTCGACGAGAAGTCAAAACATCCACAAAAACTAGAGGGGAAGAGAAAATAAATTTACCAAATCAAGCCCATGACACATGTTGAGACTTCACCTTCAACCCAAGCTTGAAAGAAAATTAGCCACTCATAGTTGAACTAGGGGCAAAATGAGAATTTATTAAAATACGTAGAAAATACAAGATAGAGATAGAAGTATAGAAAATGGATCCCAAAAATGGATTCAGAGGTGCCAAATTAGGGGGGAGGCCCCCTTTTTATAGTTATATCGAGTAAATCATAGCCATCAGATTAAAAACAGTTTGGACGCTCAAGATTGCATCACGTCATCAGTCAACAGTATAGTCAACTGTACGCGGTTTGACAACTGTTTGAACAGTAACGCGGTTTACACATGGGTTGAACAGTAAAGCGGTTTACACACGAGTTGAACAATAATGCGGTTTACACACGGGTTGAACAGTAACGTAGACAGTTTTTGGTCCCTGTGTTGCATGTACCGTACGCGCAGTTTTTGGTCCACTAATATGATGCCACGTCACCACCAACAGTACATAAGAATTTTAGTCCAATAGGATCATGACACCTCATTGGTCGGTGCAACGTCATCGGTCAGTCTATGTGAACAGTGCCGTGAACAGTAACGTAGACAGTACCCGTACATGTGAATAGTACCGTATATGTGAACAGTGTCATTTTTCCTTTTATGCTCCTCCTAAGGTTTTCGACCGTCCTGAATTCAAAAATAATGTCCGTTTTGCCATTTGATCTCTTCTTTATTGTGAAATGACTATGATGTCCCTAAAATACATAAAATACTTAATTAAAATAAAACACACATAAATAAAGTACAAGAAACTTAAACACATAAAAGTAAGGGTTGTTAGTAATACTTGATATGTAAAATAACGATTTTTCTCCTTTATAAATATGCATTTTCTAACACTCAACACACCCCCCAACCAGCTTATTGCTAGTCATTAGCAAATAAAGCGAAAACAAAATTCAAAAATGATTTTTTTTAACACTCTTGTTTATTCAATCAGATTAATGATAACAATCAAATGAAAGTATAAGCATTATCTCAAGTCTAAAGAAACATCACACCCACATCAACCATCCACATGAATTAGCCCAGTAGACTTTGTCGTAACTGCCTTCAAGAATGACATGTCAAACCCCAAAATTCTCACTGGAAATAGTGATGCTCTCACAAAGAAATTAAACCCAATAAAAATAGTCACTCCAATGAATGGTAATTGAGAGAAAATAATCAAGAAATAATATTACATACTCTCACCAAGATGAAGAAATATGCCCTCAACTTAGAAATAATACGATCTCAAGTCAAATAAAAATGCTAGTCAACCCAATTTATTTATTTATTTATTTATTTTTTAATGCATCACTGCATCTTTTTAGCCCATATAACTAGCTTCTACTTTAGACTAAAATTAAGAAGGACTTTTATTAGGACATAACGTAGGCTAGGGACATGGCTAACAAAGAAGGAAAATAGGAAAAACAAAATGTATGTTTGAGAAAAATGCAGAGGATTTTTTTTTTGGAAGTTGCAAGGTGGATTTTATCTATTATTTATTTTTTTGAAACAATAATTTATTTTTTTTAAGCAACAATTTTTTTTTTCGAACTAAGCATAACTTCACTATACAAAATATTTATTTACATTTTTCTCAAACATAAATGGGTGATGGATCTTGTAAGATAATGGGTAATACTCCAAATCGGAGTGGGTCAAGATGATAAGTTGACAAAGAAAAATTTTTTTTTTAAAGGCTCAAAAGGGTTAAATATGGATATTTGATAAACGGGATGGCTAGAAAGGCTCAAACGGATCAAAGACGGCCTTTCCATTATCTTTTAGGGCTCTAAGTAATCTTCCATATCTATTCATTAAATGGGCTTCCAAATGTAGCAACAAACATTTTTTTTATTATGACATGTTCATTCCTTCAAGCAACTCATATTTGTCTCCGACATCAACATGTAGAGTAGCAAACATAGTGTAAAATCACTTCAGAATAAAGATAATACAAATACTAAAATTTGAAATTAATCATGTCATCCAATATTAAAACAAATCACACAATAAATTTTTTTTTTAACAACATCCTACCCCCAACCTATTCTAAACGTGAAAGGAAAATATGCATGCAGAAATATAAAAATGATGCAGAAAAACTAACTAGAAAATGATAGAAAACGATTTTTTTTTTACCTAAGAAGATGCGTCTCTAGAGGCACTACACTCCATATTCAGCCATCTTCGACTAAAAAACATTTATTTGAAAATGAATATTTATAAAGGAGAAATTAAAAAGAAGAAGAAATCTGATTTTTTTATTTTTTTCTTTTTTTTTGTTTTGTTTTTTTTAAACAATGAAGATGCGTTTCTAGAGTCACTAGACTCCATATTCAGCCATCTTCAACACAAAAAGTTAGCAACAGTTAGTTTGTACAACAAAAATTAGTAAAAACTTAACCAAGATTCCACAATTGTCAACTATTCCCTCCCCCTAACCAGAACGAAACATTGTCCTCAATGTTTTAAAGGAAAGAAGTAGAGTTTAGAAGACATCACCTGGGTGGTGCAACAAAGAAGAAAATATTTACAGGCGGAGAGTTAAATCTAATTTGTACTTCTTACTGCGGCTACTGTTACCGTCATCATTTGAACGCTCCAACACAAAGCTCCAGGGGTCTGGCTTCGGTTTATAAGCTTGTAACATATCAAGTAGCTCATTAGCAGTGTGAGTACAAATAAAAGGTTTTTTCACACTAGAAGGAATAAAGTAGTTTCTTATTGCATGGTTAAGAAATACGATAAAGCCATCATAAAAATTACTGACATTTAACAAACCGATGGGTTTCTGGTGAATGTGCAGATGGGCCCAAGATGCTAGTGTGATAAGTGCCTCTAATGTTGCAAGATCTCCTGGAAGGAAAATAAAAGCATCAGCATGATTAAGCATTTCAGTTATTCGTTCTGGCATACCTGAGACGACTAACTCTTCTCCAGTTAATGAGTCAGACACACTGCCCAAAGGTTTTAGGACTCTAGGGATGATGCCTAACACTTGGCTTCCTCTAACAAAAGCAGCTTCTGAGACCAATTTTGATAACCCTCGGTTACCTCCTTCATACACCAAGTGTAGTTTTCTCTCTGCTATGCATCGACCAAGATCTATGGCTGCATCAACGAACTCTTTATGTTTGCCATAGGTAAATCGAGAAAGCACACAAATGTTCTTGAATTGTCTATTCGGAGTAACTGCCATGGGAATATTTCTCAAAAACAATTTGTCAATGCTTATCAAAAAGTTATATTTAAGAATCTTGGCGACAGTGGATCACAATTGTGTATGAGGTGGCATGTCAGTGTCAAATAACGCGTAAAGCACATGGCTCGATAGTCAAAAAGCAAATAGTAAAAAGGCAAAAACAAACAGTAATAAAATTATTAAAGACAATAATGTAAATGATAAAACAACAGTGAAATGAAATAAAATAATAGTAAAGTAAAATGATATGTACAGGTAGTTGCAATTGTGGCTCACATCTTCCTCTGGTTTTACGTCCAGAAACGGCTTGAACACCCTCTATGGGTCGAGGATAGGCTTCCCATCCAGTTTTCTTATAAACTGGCAAACAGGGTCGTTTATAGTCAGATTCCCGAGACTATATCGTGCATGCTCTTTCTGGAATAATGGCCATAACTGGAGAATCGCTCTTTGCACATATCCACTGGGATGCGTTTCAAGAGACAGAAGGATATCATCCAATGACTCCTTATTCAAGCCATCCCTAATGAATTGAATCTTATCTTCCATGTTATCAGACAACATTCCTAAAGAACATGGGTTTTTATTGCAATTCATTCTGGCACACTTATGACAAGCAACAGAAATTCTTCGAGCTCGTTGTTTTCTTGCATAATTTCCTTTACCACAACCAGGCATGTATGCAATAAATTTTGGAGGTAACTTACCTGCCAATCGTACTTTTGCCTCGATTAACCAATGGATATCGGCATGTATGTTATTCCTCATGAGTAATCGCATGCGTTCGGACTGAGCTTTATAAATCGTAAGGAGGGCATTCTGAGGGAGTGAAGGGAATCGCTTGTGAAGCTTTGCTAGAATCTCATTTCTGTCCATACTTTCGCCTCAGAATATTAGTTATTATGGGAAACTGAAGTAACTGACTTGATTATCACGGAGTACCGTTATCCGCCACTTCACCAGGGTAACAAACTAAAGCACACAAACAGAAAAACAAATTAAAACACACAAGGAAAATTAAAATCGTCCTCTTATTGACTTTACCTCAAGCTCTAACTGGATGTCGTAAACACCTCTCTCAATATTTCTGAGTTGGCTTTCTAAATCCTCAACATAGGCTACTAATTCTGGTGGTTGTAGAGCCCAAATGCGATGTGTTTTACAAGATTGAATCTGCCTTTTGAGATGAGTTTTGATACGTTGAAGTGGTTTAAGCATGTTCAGGAGGAACGATCTACGTATGGCACTCATGATTAACAATGATAGAGAAAACTTAATGGTAAAACAAACACACTTATGCATAAATAAATTCAATTAGCAAAAGAATGATAAAAAAAAAGAAAGAAAGAAAAATCAAATCACCGAAAAAAAAAATCAATTCAAATCTGGTGGGTCACTCAAATTTATTTCGGTGTCTTCTTCATGTGGTTGGTACTCTAGATATGGCTTTAATCTTTGACCATTAACTTTAAATGTGACATCGTTCTTTGAATCCTTAATTTCAATTGCCCCATTTATAAACTTTCCATGTTGTTTCTTCTTCTTCTTTATGTAGCAACATGCAAGTCTAATCCACCGAACCGTCCTTAATTAGCCTTATAACTATGAAATTCGTCAATTTATGAAGGGTTCACCCTCTTAATTGTTGAAAACTTCATGCCACCTATTTACAATGAAGAAGGATGAAAAAATTCATGATTTCACAGATAATTTTTTTGAATGGTAAATAAGGCTCGTTGATGTTTCAATAATTTGATAGATAAATTGAAATATGTAAATTTATGAAGGAAGTTAAATTGAATCTTACCTTATTTTTATTGATTAATGCGAGTTTATTAGGACATATGAGTAAAATACTTGATAAAAAACAAGAGGAAGCTAGACTCTAATGAAATCATTTTAATGGTAGATGATTTTGAAACATAAGTGGAAAATTGTAATATCCTTAGGGATATGATGAAGTGATTTATAAGCAGTTTTATTTAGTTAGCCATCTGAATTAGAAAAATGAGGAGACCGAGGGATGAAAAATAATTTAAGCTTTACACACTCCTATATCTTTAAAAAAAATTATAATAAAAAAAGTAGAAAATGATAAATTTATTGAAATAATAATGGCATTTGATCAATTTCCCTAAAAATTATAGTAAAGAAAGCAAACATTCTCATTTGATGTCTCATGACCAAAGATAATGTACTAGTGATTAGTGGTAGACTAAAACCATTTCATCACATATACAAGTGATGACATGACTAAAGAAATGTGAATACCAACTTATAAGTTTGGTAATTGATTGACTCTTGGCTGATAAGTGTTGAGAATTTTAAATAAAACGACATTGAACGGAAGTTGTCAAAGACACGATCCACACTTGTCAAAGACAAGATTCGCACCGAACATGCAACGACATGTTGTTTCTCCCTTCTCCATGTGACAAGGTTGCCTCCCACAAAGGTAAAGTACCCAGTCCAATCTGCATCAGTATAAAACTTCTAAGTTGTTGTAATCTTCATTTTTGGAACATAGGATTTCTTTTCGTGGATTTGACTTCAGGTACCTCAGGATCCGCATTATTGCTTTCATATGCTATTCTTCGGGATTATGCATAAACTGACTTACAATACTCAATGAATAAGCAAGATTTGGCCTTGTGTGGGACAAGTACATCAATCTTTCAATCAGCTTTTGATATCTTCTTTTGTCTACTGGAACTTAGTATGAGGTAATACAGAACTTCAGTCCTTCTATTGCGGTGTCAATAGGCTGACAAGTTGTCATTCTCGTTTCGTACAATAGATCTAAGGCATATTTCCTTTTAGACAAGAAGATTTCTTACTTAGATCGAAAAGCCTTAATTCCAAGAAAGTATTTTAAGGCTCCTAAATCATTCATCTCAAACTCTCTCGATAAATACTTTTGAAGAGCCTCTCTTTCTTCTTTATCGTTACTTGTAACTACCATACCATCCACATAGACGATTAGGGCAGCGATTTTACCTTGTCGTTTTTTAATGAATAAGGTATCATATGAATTGCTTTGGCTATAGCCAAAAAAACTTATAGCCTTTGTAAATTTCCTGAACCATGCTCTTGGGGATTGCTTCAAACCGTATAATGATTTTTTCCAATTTGCATATTTTCCGATTGAGTCGTTCTGGTCCACTGCATCCTAGTGGTAGATCCATATAAATTTCTTCAAATAAGTCTCCATAGAGGAAAACATTCTTTACATCGAACTGTTGCACTAGCCAATCCAAGTTTGCTGCTAATGATAATAAGATACGGATAGTATTAATTTTTGCTATCGGTGTAAACGTATCGGTATAATTTATTCTGTAGGTTTGGGTGTAATCCTTAGCTACAAGCCTTGCTTTGTATCGTTCAATTGAGCCATCTGCCTTGTACTTTATAGTGTAGATCCATCAGCAACTCACTGGTTTCTTTCTTGGTGGAAGATCAACTAGTTCCCATGTTTGATTTTTTTGAAGAGATCTCATTTCGACATTCATAGCCCCTTTCCACTTTGAATCTTTTAAGGCTTCCTGCACAATGTTAGGAATAGATGCAATCAATAATTGATTCACAAATGACTGATTTGATTCTGACAAGCGATGATTAGACACAAAATGACTCATAGGGTATTTGACTCTACTAGAGAGATCAGGATTACCTGTAGGTATATAGATACCTTTATTTTGACACTGGGGAAGTATTCTTCTAATTAGACTGGGATTTGTGGTAGGAACATTCTTCGCAGACGATTAGTTATGTATTTCTTTATGTGGTTCTTCACGGGACTTGTTCTCGATTGTAATTGTGTTTGAGTTTTTTTGCTCCCTAAATGTGTCTTCCTTAAATATGTCTTCACTTGTCTCAGCCTGAGAATCATCATCATTTTCTTTTCTAGTATCTTGAAGGTTTACTACCTTAATGAAGGATTGATCTTCTTCAAGTGGAAGATGTGTAAGAGTATGGATTTCCTCGTCATTATAATCCCTCTGAAATTTAGGCTCCGATAGGTAGTACATGATATTTTCATGAAAGACGACGTCCATGGTGATGTATATTTTTCTTGATGGAGGATGATAGCATCGATACCCCTTTTAATGTAAGGCATACCCTACAAACAAACAACGTAGTGCTCGAGGAGATAATTTGTCTTGTCGTGGCAAATGAACGAAGGCAACATAGCCAAACACATATGGGGATAAATTCGCCACATTTGATAATATAATTAGTTCATTTAGAACCTGGAAAGGAGTTTGGAATTCAAGGGAGCTTGAAAGTGTTCGATTAATTAAGTATGCTACAGATGCCAGTGCTTCTCCCTAATAAGATAGTGGCATGCGGGCCTGGATTAGTGATGCTCGAACAACTTTTAATAAATGTTTGTTTTTTGGTTCAACAACGCCATTTTGTTGGGGTGTCCCTACACAAGTAGTTTGGTGGACAATTCCTTGTGATTTCATAAATTTTTGAATTGTTGTGCTCGTTGTTGTGCAAATTTTATCGAACTCGTAAGCGCACGAATCTATTGTAGTATCGATCAATGGTGACGAGTGTCGATCCCACGAGGAGATGGATTTTAATTATATATAGAATTAATTTTGTAAATGGGTGATTGGATTTGTAGTGGAAATAAGTTGGAATATGCTAAAACTTAAATTAAAATGGCAAGAACAAATTCTAAAAGTGGAATTAAAATGGCAGGAATAAATTGAAGAGAAAACTATTAAATTGACGTACTTGGGTATCTGGATCCGTGTCAACATGCATCATGGGCTAAATATTCCTTATTAATATCAATTAAATCATGAGGGGGGAATTCACACCTCATGAACCACGCTCTAATAAATATGGTGCTAAGGGCTTATCGTGCTAAATAATAATAATCTTATACTAGGGTGCCGGTGAAACCAGGGCAGTACTAGACAAAATTAGTATTATTTGTCGACGAGAAGTCAAAACATCCACAAAAACTAGAGGGGAAGAGAAAATAAATTTACCAAATCAAGCCCATGACACATGTTGAGACTTCACCTTCAACCCAAGCTTGAAAGAAAATTAGCCACTCATAGTTGAACTAGAGGCAAAATGAGAATTTATTAAAATACGTAGAAAATATAAGATAGAGATAGAAGTATAGAAAATGGATCCCAAAAATGGATTCAGAGGTGCCAAATTAGGGGGGAGGCCCCCTTTTTATAGTTACATCGAGTAAATCATAGTCATCGGATTAAAAATAGTTTGGACGCTCAGGATTGCGTTACGTCATCAGTCAACGGTACAGTCAACAGTACGCGTGAACAGTACGCGGTTTGACAACTGTTTGAACAGTAACACGGCTTACACACGGGTTAAACAGTAATGCGGTTTGCACAGTAAATAATTCTCTGTGTTGCATGTACCGTACGCGCAATTTTTGGTCCACTAATATGCTGCCACGTCACCACCAACAGTACATAAGAATTTTAGTCCAATAGGATCATGACACTTCATCGGTCAATGCCACGTCATCGGTCCGTCTATGTGAACAGTGTCGTGAACAGTGTCGTGAACAGTAACGTAGACAGTACCCGTACATGTGAATAGTACCGTATATGTGAACAGTGCCATTTTTGCTTTTATGCTCCTGCTAAGGTTTTCGACCGTCCTGAGTTTAAAAATGATGTCCGTTTTGCCATTTGATCTCTCGTTTATTGTGAAATGATTATGATGCCCCTAAAATACATAAAATACTTAATTAAAATAAAACACACATAATTAAAGTACAAGAAACTTAAACACATAAAAATAAGGGTTGTTAGTAATACTTGATATGTAAAATAACGATTTTTCTCCTTTATAAATTTGTAGTTTCTAACACTCAACACACCCCCCAACCAACTTATTGCTAGTCCCTAGCAAATAAAGTGAAAACAAAATTCAAAAATGATTTTTTTCAACACTCTTGTTTATTCAATCAGATTAATGATAACAATCAAATGAAAGTATAAGCATTATCTCAAGTCTAAAGAAATATCACACCCAAAATCAAGTCGTAGCTACCTTGAAGAATGACATGTCAAACCCCAAAATTCTCACTGGAAGTAGTGACACTCTCACAAAGAAATTAAACCCAATAAAAATAGTCACTCCAATGAATGGTAATTGAGAGAAAATAATCAAGAAATAATATCACATACTTTCACCAAGATGAAGAAATATGCCCTCAACTTAGAAATAATACGATCTCAAGTCAAATAAAAATGCTAGTCAACCTAATTTATTTATTTATTTATTTTTTAATGCATCACTACATCTTTTTAGCCCATATAATTAGCTTCTACTTCAGACTATAGTTCCATAAAATTAAGAAGGACATTTATTAGGACGTAACGTAGGCTAGGGACATAGCTAACAAAGAAGGAAAATAAAAAAAAATAAAGTGTATGTTTGAGAAAAATGCAGAGGATTTTTTTTTTTGGAAGTTGCAAGGTGGATTTCACCTATTATTTATTTTTTTGAAACAGTAATTTGTTTTTTTTCGAAGCAACAATTTTTTTCTTTTTTTTTTTTAACTAAGCATAACTTCACTATACAAAATGTTTATTTACATTTTTCTCAAACATAAATGGGTGATGGATCTTGTAAGATAATGGGTAATACTCCAAATCGGAGTGGATCAAGATGAGAAGTTGACAAAGAAAAGTTTTTTTGTTGAAGGCTCAAAAGGGTTAACTATGGATATTTGATAAACGAATGGCTAGAAAGGCTCAAACGGATCAAAGACGGCCTTTCCATCATCTTTTAGGCTCTAAATAATCTTCCATATCTAATAATTAAATGGGCTTCCAAATGTAGCAACACACATTTTTTTTTTATAGGGTTAACTCAAAAGAAATCTAGAGATCGTATATACAATAATAAACTACTAAGCTGTATAAAGAATGGGCAAAAGGGTTACTCTCCAAGAAAAATGATAGGCTCAAAAACTCACTTGGTATTTATTATGACATGTTCATTCCTTCTAGCAACTCATATTTGTCTCCGACATCAACATGTAGAGTAGCAAATATAGTGTAACATCAGACTAAAGATAATACAAATACTAAAATTTGAAATTAATCATGTCATTCAATGTTAAAATAAATCACACAATCAATTTTTTTTTAACAACATCCTACCCCCCAACCTATTCTAAATGTGAAAGGAAAATATGCATGCAGAAATATGAAAGTGATGCAGAAAAACTAACTAGAAAATGATAGAAAACGATTTTTTTTTTACCTAAGAAGATGCGTCTCTATAGGCACTACACTCCATATTCAGTCATCTTCGACTAAAAAAAACTTTGTTTGAAAATGAATATTTATAAAGGAGAAATTAAAAAGAAGAAGAAATCTGAATTTTTTTATTTTTTTATTTTGTTTTGTTTTTTTTTAAACAATGAAGATGCGTTTCTAGAGTCACTATACTCTATATTCAGCCATCTTCAACACAAAAAGTTAGCAACTGTTAGTTTCTACAACAAAAATTAGTAAAAACATAACCAAGATTTCACAATTGTCAACTATTCCCTCCCCCCAACCAGAATGAAATATTGTCCTCAATGTTTTAAAAGAAAGAAGTAGAGTTTAGAAGACATCGCCTGGGTGGTGCAACGAAGAAGAAAATATTTACAGGCGGAGAGTTAAATCTAATTTGTACTGCTTACCGCGGCTACTGTTATCGTCATCATTAGAACGCTCCAACAAAAAGCTCCAGGGGTCTGGCTCCGGTTTATAAGCTTGTAACATATCAAGTAGCTCATTAGCAGTGTGAGCACAAATAAAAATTTTTTTCGCACTGGAAGGAATAAAGTAGTTTCTTATTGCATGGTTAAGAAATGCAATAAAGCCATCATAAAAATTATTGACATTTAACAAACCGATGGGTTTCTGGTGAATGTGCAGATGGGCTCAAGATGCTAGTGTGATAAGTGTCTCTAATATTGCAAGATCTCCTAGAAGGAAAATAAAAGCATAAACATGATTAAGCATTTCAGTTATTCGTTCTGGCATACTTGAGACGGCTAACTCTTCTCCAGTCAATGAGTCAGACACACTGCCCAAAGGTTTTAGGACTCTAGGGATGATGCCTAACACTTGGCTTCCTCTGACAAAATCAGCTTCTGAGACCAATTTTGATAACCCTCGGTTACCTCCTCCATACACCAAGTGTAGTCTTCTCGCTGCTATGCATTGACCAAGATCTATGGCTGTATCAACGAACTCTTTATGTTTGCTATAGGTAAATCGAGAAAGCACACAAATGTTCTTGAATTGTCTATTCGGAGTAGCTGCCATGAGAATGTTTCTCAAAAACAATTTGTGAGTGCTTATCAAAAAGTCATATTTAAGAATCTTGGAGACAGTGGATCACAACTGTGTATGAGGTGGCATGTCAGTGTCAAATAACGCGTAAAGCACATGGCTCGATAGTAAAAAAGCAAATAGTAAAAAGGCAAAAACAAACAGTAATAAAATTATTAAAGACAATAATGTAAATGATAAAACAACAGTGAAATGAAATAAAATAACAATAAAGTAAAATGATATGTACAGGTAGTTGCGACTGTGGCCCACATCTTCCTCTGGTTTTACCTCCAGAAACGGCTTGAACACCCTCTATGGTTCGAGGATAGGCTTCCCATTCAGTTTCTTATAAACTGGCAAACAGGGTCGTTTATAGTCAGATTCCCGAGACTATATCGTGCATGCTCTTTCTGGAATAATGGCCATAACTGGAGAATCGCTCTTTGCACATATCCACTGAGATGCGTTTCAAGAGACAGAAGGATATCATCCAATGACTCCTTATTCAAGCCATCCCTAATGAATTGAATCTTATCTTCCCTGTTATCAGACAACAATCCTAAAGAACATGGGTTTTTATTGCAATTCATTCTGGCACATTTATGACAAGCAAGAGAAATTCTTCGAGCTCGTCGTTTTCTTGCATAATTTCCTTTACCACAACCAGGTATGTATGCAATAAATTTTAGAGGTAACTCACTTGCCAATCGTACTTTTGCCTCGATTAACCAACGGATATCGGCAGGTATGTTATTCCTCATGAGTAATCGCATGCGTTCAGACCGAGCTTTATAAATCGTAAGGATTTGCTAGAATCTCATTTCTGTCCATACTTTCGCCTCAGAATATCAGTTATTATGGGAAACTAAAGTAACCGACTTGATTGTCACGGAGTACCGTTATCTGCCACTTCACCGGGGTAACAAACTAAAGCACACAAACAGAAAAACAAATTAAAACACACAAGGAAATTTAAAATCGTCCTCTTATTGAATTTACCTCAAGCTCCAACTGGATGTCGTAAACACCTCTTTCAATATTTCTGAGTTGGCTTTCTAAATCCTCAACATAGGCTACTAATTCTGGTGGTTGTAGAGCCCAAATGCGATGTGTTTGACAAGATTGAATTTGCCTTTTGAGATGAGTTTTGATACGTTGACGTGGTTTAAGCATGTTCTGGAGGAACGATCTACATATGACACTCATTATTAACAATGATAAGAGAAAACTTAATGGCAAAACAAACACACTTATGCAAAAATAAATTCAATTAGCAAAAGAATAAAAAGAAAGAAAGAAAAATCAAATCACCAAAAAAAAAATCAATTCAAATCTGGTGGGTCACTCAAATTCATTTCACTGTCTTCTCCATGTGGTTGGCACTCTAGATATGGCTTTAATCTTTGACCATTAACTTTAAATGTGACACCGTTCTTTGGATCCTTAATTTCAATTGCCCCATGTGGACAACAGTATGAACAATAAATGGACCAGACCATCGAGAGCGTAACTTACTTGGGAATAGGTGCAAGCGAGAGTTGAATAAAAATACTTTCTGACCTGGAGTGAAAGATTTTCTCATAATATGCTTGTCGTGGCAGACTTTCATTCGTTGCTTGTAAATCTTGGCATTTTCGTATGCATCATTGCGAATTTCTTCAAGTTCTTCCAGTTGTAATATTCTTTCTGAGTTGGCTTGCTGAATGTCAAAATTGAATTTCTTGATGGCCCAATATGCACGATGCTCGAGTTCTACAGGTAGGTGGCAAGCTTTTCCATACACTAGTCTGTAGTGTGACATCCCAATTGGGGTCTTGAAAGCCGTTCGATATGCCCATAATGCATCATCAAGTCTTAATGACCAATCTTTTCTGTCCGGCCTCACCGTCTTTTCTTATATGTGCTTTATTTCTCGATTGGAGATCTCCACCTGGCTACTGGTTTGCGGATGATATGAGGTTGCCACTTTATGAGTGATTGAATATTTTGTCAAAAGTGCTTTGAATGCTTTATTACAAAAGTGAACACCATCATCACTGATTATCGCTCGAGGAAATCCAAAGCGCGAAACAATATTGCTTTTTAAAAACCCTATCACCACTTTGTGATCATTGGTTCTGCATGGAATTGCTTCTACCCATATCGATACATAGTCAACAGCAACCAATATAAATTGATGGCCAAAAGAAGGGGGAAAGGGTTCCATGAAGTCGATACCCCATACGTCAAAAATCTCAACCACTAAAATTGGATTTAGTGGCATCATGTTCCTTCGTGTAATGCTCCCCATTTATTAACACCTATCACATGATGAACAGAAATTGTAAGCGTCTCGAAATATAGTTGGCCAATAGAAACCACATTGTAAAACTTTTGTGGCTGTTTTCTTAGCATTGAAATGGCCTCCACAAGTTTGTTCATGGCAGAATGAAAGGATATTCTGAATTTCATTTTCTGGGACACATCGTCTGACAATTTGATCTGCACAATACTTGAACAAATATGGGTCATCCCAAAAGAAATTCTTTATTTCTGTAAAAAATTTGGCCTTGTCTTGCTTGGTCCAATACTCTGGAAGTTTACCTATAACAAGATAATTAACTATATCAGCATACCAAGATAATACTTTCACACTCATTAATTGTTCATCTGGAAAGGACTCATTCAATGTTAATGGCTCTGTAATTGTGTCAAAATGGAGACGAGAGAGATGGTCTGCCACAACATTTTTTGTGCCTTTCTTATCTTTGAATTCCAAGTCAAATTCCTGCAAAAGTAACACCAAACGAATTAGTCTATCTTTTGCATCTTTCTTTGTGAGAAGATATTTAAGAGCAGCATGATCAGTGAACACGATTATTTTACAACCAATGAGATAAGATCAAAATTTTTCCAATGCAAACACTACTGCTAGCATTTCTTTTTCAGTAGTTGAATAGTTCAACTGTGCATCATTCAATGTCATACTAGCATAGTAAATAACATGGGGAATTCGATCAAATCTTTGTCCTATTACTGCTTCTACTACATAATCAGATGCATCACACATGAGCTCAAATGGTAAATTCCAGTTTGTAGGCTGAATGATGGGTGATGTTGTCAACAATTGCTTTAATTTCTCAAAAGCCACAAGACATGAATCATTAAAGATAAAAGGTACATCCTTAGCAAGTAAATTGCATAAGGGTCTAGAAACTTTGCTAAAATCTTTAATGAAACGTCTATAAAAACCAGCATGCCCAAGGAAAGATCTTACTTCTCTGACTGTTTTAGGTGGAGGAAGAGTAGAAATTAGATCCACCTTGGCTTTGTCAACCTCAATACCTTTGCTTGAAATGATGTGACCGAGAACAATACCTTGTTGTACCATAAAATGGCACTTCTCCCAATTTAAGACCAAGTTCTTCTTGATACATCTTTGCAGAACTAGTGTTAGATGGCGTAAACATTGATCAAACGAGTCACCGAAGACAGAAAAATCATCCATAAAGACCTCAAGGAATCGTTCAACCATATCAGAAAAAATGGTCAACATGCATCGTTGAAATGTAGCAGGTGCATTACATAATCCAAATGTCATCCTCATATATGCAAAAGTGCCAAAAGGGCAAGTGAAAGTGGTTTTCTCTTGATCTTTTGGTGCTTTGGGAATCTGATTATATCCTGAATACCATCTAGAAAGCAATAAAATTCATGGCCTGCTAATCTATCAAGCATTTGATCGATAAATGATAAAGGAAAATGGTCTTTACATGTGATAGAATTCAACTTTCTATAATTAATGCATACACGCCATCCTATAGTTACTATAGTTGGTATCAATTCATTATCGGCATTCGTAACTACAGTGACTCCTGACTTTTTGGCTGACCCATGAACTATCAGAAATTGGGTAAATAATACCTGCGTCTAATAGCTTGAGGACTTCTGTTCTAACAACTTCTTTCATACTAGGATTTAACCGACTTTGCATTTCCCTAGTAGATTTAGCATTTTCATCAAGGTGAATGTAATGCATGCAATCTACCGGATTTATACCTTTTATGTCTGCTATGGTCCATCCTAATGCTCCTTTGTGCTCTTTTAAAACATCCAACAACTTACCTTTTTGTTCGTCATTGAGAGATGATGAGATGATTACCGGCAGAGTACTTTGTTCCCCCAAAAATGCATATTCAAAAGTGTTGGGCAATGGTTTGAGCTCAAGTTTCGGTGGTGATTCTGATGATGGGATAAGTTTCTTTTCTGATGGTGCTAGTTGTTCAACTATTGACTTCCATTTATTAGTGTCCATGAGTTTATTTTCTTTTGTCACTGGCATCTCTACTTTATTGTCAACTTCTTTTCCTTTTCGCAAGGTCATGACGGCTTTGACCTCTCCATGCTGTTGTGGTGAACTGGTACTTGCTTCATGTACTCCTTTACGGTTAGGTACTAGTTGACTTGTGAATTTACCTTTCTCAACGGTCATTGTTAAGGTCTGAACTGAAGAAGCAAGTTGTCCCACCATCTTCTCTAGGCTTGAAACTGATTGGGCTTGTGAGTTGAAGCCCGCTCTCAACTCATTTCGTAGTCCATCAATAGTGCGGTTCTGTTGCTCAATCGTGGAGTGAGTAACATTCCTAAAATTCTGGAATGCATCCTCCCATGGTCTGGGATGAGAGCAATTCTGGTTCTGATTGAATGGTCTACATGGGGGTTGAGAGGCTTGAGGATTTTGAGGAATTGGTTGAATTGGTGGAGCTGGAGCTGCTGGTCCATTCTGTTGGAATCCTTAAAACCATGAAAAATTGGGGTGGTCTCTCCATCCAGGATTATATGTGTTGGAGTATGGGTTGTAATTTAATGGTTTTCTCATTACACCTATGGCATTGGCTTGATCTGAGTATGAGTTATGGTCATGTGGCTCTGTTGATTTAGCAGTCGACAACGATGCTATTTGTCGAGAAAGACTTTCAATCATCTCCTTAACTTCTTTGATTCCTGAAGTTAACTCGCCAATTTGAACCTCATTTACTCCCTTAATCCTTCTAGTATTCCTGTGTGATCGACTCCGTTGTTGAGAATTATTCGCTTGTCGCTGGAAGAATTCCCAAATCTCTGATGCAATTTTTGACATTAGCTCTCCTCCACTTTTTGCCATTAGTCATTCTTGCACGTTCGGCAATAATCCCTCTAAAAAGTATTGGCATTGGTGCCATTTCTCGTACCCATGATGTGGACACTTCAAGAGTAGCCCATTGAATCGCTCCCATGTTTTGAAAAACTGCTCGTCATCTCTCTGGGTAAACTCTGAAATTTCCCTGCGAATAGAATTGGTTTTATGTACTAAGAAATATTTATTTAAAAATTTCGTTACCATTTGTTCCCATGATGCAATACTATTAGCAGGCAAAGTATTTAACCATGAACGAGCTCTATCCTTTAAAGAAAATGGGAATAGTCTAAGTTTAACATCATCGTCTGAAAAATTCTCGTATTTAAAGTTTTGGCAAATAGCATGAAAATCATTCAGATGATTATATGGGTCCTCATTTTTTAAGCCATAGAATGTGGGGAGACAATTTAGCACACTAGGGTTTAATTCAAAACAAGAGTGTTAACACAAAATCCAAATGTAGCTGCTAAGAGTTTTGAATTAAACCCTAGTGTGCTAAACTGTCTCCCCACATTCTATGGCTTAGAAAATGAAGACCCATATAATCATCTGAATGATTTTCATGCTATTTGTCAAACCTTTAAATACGAGAATTTTTCAAACGATGATGTTAAACTTAGACTATTCTCATTTTCTTTAAAGGATAGAGCTCGTTCATGGTTAAATACTTTGCCTGCTAATAGTATTGCATCATGGGAACAAATGGTAATGAAATTTTTAAATAAATATTTCCCAGTGCATAAAACCAATTCTATTCGCAGGGAAATCTCAGAGTTTACCGAGAGAGATGACAAGCAGTTTTTCGAAACATGGGAGCGATTCAATGGGCTACTCTTGAAGTGTCCACATCATGGGTACGAGAAATGGCACCATTGCCAATACTTTTTGGAGGGATTATTGCCGAACGTGCAAGAATAGCTAATGGCAACAAGTGGAAGAGAGCTAATGTCAAAAAGTGCATCAGAGATTTGGGAATTCTTCCAGCAACAAGTGGATAATTCCCAACAACGGAGTCGATCACTCAGGAATACTAGAAGGATTAAGGGAGTAAATGAGGTTCAAATTGGCGAGTCAACTTCAGGAATCAAAGAAGTCAAGAAGATGGTTGAAAGTCTCTCTCGACAAATAGCATCGTTGTCGACCGCTAAATCAACAGAGCCACATGACCATAACTCATACTCAGATCAAGCCAATGCCATAGGTGTAATGAGAAAACCATCAAATTACAACCCATACTCCAACACATATAATTCTGGATGGAGAGACCACCCCAATTTTTCATGGTCTCAAGGATTCTAACAGAATGGACCAGCAGCTCCAGCTCCACCAATCCAACCAATTCCTCAAAATCCTCAAGCCTCTCAGCCCCCATTTAGGCCATTCAATCAGAACCAGAATCACTCTCAACTCAGACCATGGGAAGATGCATTTAGAATTTCAGGAATGTTACTCACTCCACGATTGAGCAACAGAACCGCACTATTGATGGACTACGAAATGATTTGAGAGCGAGCTTCAACTCACAAGCCCAATCAGTTTCAAGCCTAGAGAAAATGGTGGGACAACTTGCTTCTTCAGTTCAGACCTTGGCAATGACCGTTAAGAAAGGTAAATTCCCAAGTCAACCAGTGCCTAACCCTAAAAGAGTACATGAAGCAAGTACCAGTTCACCACAGCAGCATGGAGAGGTCAAAGCCATCATGACCTTGCGAAAAGGAAAAGAAGTCGACAATAAAGTGGAGATGCCAGTGACAAAAGAAAATCAGATTGTACCTGTGAATGTTGAGGACTCATCACCAGAGGAGAAAGAAGAAACCAACCCACGAGAATATGTTCCCAAAGCTCCATTTACTCAGAGGTTAGCTAAAGGAAAGAAGGAAAAATCTACAGGTAAGATTCTCGAAATCTTCAAACAGGTAAGTGTTAACATCCCTTTGCTTGATGCTATTAAACAAGTTCCATCTTATACCAAGTTTTTTAAAGACCTGTGTATTAAAAAGAGAAACATGCATGTTCAAAAAAAAGCATTTTTAACAGAAAATGTTAGTTCTATACTCCAACATAAAATTCCTTTAAAATGCAAAGACCCGAGCTCCCTACTATCTCATGTAGCATAGGGAACCACACAATTGAGAATGCTTTGTTGGATTTAGGAGCTAATGTAAATTTGTTACCTTACTCTGTTTTCGTGAAACTTGGACTTGGAGAATTACACCCAACTCCTCTGGTGATGAAATTTGCACAATTCCTCTGTAATAATAATGTAAATATTTTCTTAAGTTCAAAAATCATTTTTGAATTTTGTTTTCGCTTTATTTGCTAGGGACTAGCAATAAGCTGGTTGGGGGTGTGTTGAGTGTTAGAAAATGCATATTTATAAAGGATAAAATCGTTATTTTACATATCAAGTATTACTAACAACCCTTACTTTTATGTGTTTAAGTTTCTTGTTCTTTAATTATGTGTGTTTTATTTTAATTAAGTATTTTATGTATTTTAGGAGCATCATAGTCATTTCCCAATAAACGAGAGATCAAATGGCAAAACGGACATCATTTTTGAACTCAGGACGGTCGAAAACCTTAGGAGGAGCATAAAAGGAAAAATAACACTGTTCACATATACAGTACTATTCACATGTACGGATACTGTCTACGTTACTGGTCACGGTACTGTTCACATAGACGGACCGATGACGTGGTATTGACCGATGACGTGGCATGACTGATGATGTGTTATGATCCTATTGGACTAAAATTCTTATGTACTGTTGGTGGTGACGTGGCAGCATATTAGTGGATCAAAAACTGCGCGTACGGTACATGCAACACAGGGGATTATTTACTGTTCAAATAGTTGTCAAACCGCATACTGTTCACGCGTACTGTTGACTGATGACGTGGCGCAATCTTGAGCGTCCAAACTGTTTTTAATTCGATGGCTATGATTTACTCGATGTAACTATAAAAAGGGGGCCTCCACCCCTTAATTTGGCACCTCTGAATCCATTTTTGGGATCCATTTTCTGTAATTCTCCTCTATCTTGTATTTTCTACGTATTTTAATAAATTCCCATTTTGCCCCTAGTTCAACTATGAGTGGCTAATTTTCTTACAAGTTTGGGTTGAAGGTGAAGTCTCAACATGTGTCATGGGCTTGATTTAGTAAATTTATTTTCTCTTCCCCTCTAGTTTTTGTGGATGTTCTGGCTTCTCATCGACAAATAATACTAATCTTGTCTAATACTGCCCTGGTTTCACCGGCACCCTAGTATAAGATTATTATTATTTGGCACGATAAGCCCTTAGCACTATATTTATTAGAGCGTGGTTCATGAGGTGTGGATTCTCCCCTCATGATTTAATTGGTATTAATAAGGAATATTTAGCCCATGATGCATGTTGACACGGATCCAGATACCCAAGTACGTCAATTTAATAGTTTTCTCTTCAATTTATTCCTGTCATTTTAATTCCACTTTTAGAATTTGTTCTTGCCATTTTAATTTAAGTTTTAGCATATTCCAACTTATTTCCACCACAAATCCAATCACCTATTTACAAAATTAATTCTATATATAATTAAAATCCACCTCCTCGTGGGATCGGCACTCGTCACAGTAAATATTCACTACAACAGATTCGTGCGCTTGCGAGTTCAATAAAATTTGGGGGTCAGGGACATTGTTTTATAAAATGAATATTTATAAATGAATATCTATAAAGACTAGTGTATGGAAAAGCTTGCCACCTACCTGTGGAACTCGAGCATCGTGCATATTAGGCCATCAAGATATTCAATTTTGACATGCAGCAAGCTAGCTCAGAAAGAAGATTACAACTGGCAGAACTTGAAGAAATTCGCAATGATGCATACGAAAATACCAAGATTTACAAGCAACGAATGAAAGTCTTCCACGATAAGCATATTATGAGAAAATCTTTCACTCCAGGTCAGAAAGTACTTTTATTCAACTCTCGCTTGCACCTATCCCCAGGTAAGTTACGTTCTCGATGGTCTGGTCTATTTATTGTTCATACTGTTTTTCCACAAGGGGATGCCATTGAAGTGAGCCTCTCTGGTGGCTGGTTGGAGAAACTTGCAAAACTTTGGCAACTTGTGCAGCTCCTGGTCTTCTCTTACGCATCCCTATGCATCGTTGGCCAAAAATACCCCTGCCTCAAAACTTTGTAGGCCAGGGATCTCCCACCAGAATGATTCCCGCAAATCCCTTCGTGTACTTCTCTCATCACGTAATCCGCATCATCCTCATTCAAGCACCGAAGGAAAGGGAGAGTATATCCTCGTCGGTATAACACCCCATCAATCAATGTGTACCTCGAGGCCTGGGCCTTGATCTTCCGAGCTTGCAGCTTGTCTGGTGGTAAAATCCCATCTCTGAGATATGCGATCAGGGGGTCCATCCACGAGCTATCCTGCTCTAGTCTCAACACCTCCAGCTTCGGCTCAATGCTCGGACTGGACTTCACCGCCAGGGGGATCGACTTGGGCATCTTTGGGTCTGTTACCGCTGCCATCCGAGCCAGGATGTCTGCTCGGCTGTTTTGCTCTCTGGGAATCTGTACCACCTCTACTGCCTCAAATCTTCCCATCATCTGCTTCACTATTCTGAGGTACCGCTCCATCTTCTCCTCCCTCGGTTGGAATTTTTCACTGACGTGATTCGCGACCAATTGCGAGTCAGTTCTAATCCTCACTCTTTTCGCCTTCATGGCCTTAGCCAGCTCCAAACCTGCTATCAGAGCTTCATATTCAGCTTGATTGTTTGTCGCCGCGAAGTCTAACTTCACAGCATAAGAGACCTCTTCCCCTTCAGGTCATTCCAGAACAACTCCGGCCCCTGATCCCTGCTCCCCCGACGAACCGTCAACAAACATCTGCCAGACTTGGGTTTCACCATTGTCCGATGCTTCATCAAACTGCTCCGACCAGGCCTCCGGCTCTACAAACTCTGCTATGATATCAGCCATGGCCTGTGCGTTCATTGCTGCTCGTGGCTTATAGTCAATGTCAAACTCACTCAGCTCCATGACCCACTTCACGAGCCTACCAGAGGAATCCGGTTTATGTAGAGTTTGACGTAATGGTTGGTTTGTGATTACTGAGATAGGGAAAGCTTGGAAGTACGGTCTCAACTTACGAGCAGCGACCACGAGGGCGAGGGCCCACTTCTCCAACTGCTGGTATCTGGTCTCGGCGTCAAAAGGGCCTTGCTAGTATAATATATCGGGTACTGAACCCCATCTTCCTCCCTCACAAGGACGGAGCTCGTGGCACGGTTAGACACCGCCAAATACAATGACAACTTGTCCCCCTCTCTTGGTGTCGATAGCAAAGGTGCTTGCTGCAAGTACAGCTTTAAGTTTTGAAAGGCCTCCTCGCATTCTGGGGTCCACTCTGTTCTCTGTCCTTTCTTTATTACTTGGAAGAGTGGCTGACATTTATCCGTGGCTTTGGAGATGAACCGATTCAAGGCTGCGATCCTTTCCGTTAGGCTCTGCACTTCCTTAAGGTTACGAGGAGACTTCATCTGAATGATCGCTTGGATTTTCTCAGGATTCGCCTCGATTCCCCTGTGGCTGACCATGAACCCGAGAAATTTTCCAGACTCTACCCCAAAGGCACACTTCTCCGGGTTGAGCTTCATCTTGTACTTCCTCAGGAGTAAGAATGTCTCCTCGAGGTGCTTGACATGTTCTTCTGGGAGTTTCGACTTGGTAATCATGTCGTCTACATATACCTCCATTATTCTCCCGATTAGCGGCTTAAAAATCTTTTTCAATCCGAACGGCATCACTTTGTAGCAGAACAACCCCTGGTTGGTGATGAATGCCGTGCTCTCTTCGTCCTGCCCAAACATCGGAATTTGATTATATCCGGAGAACGCATCCATGAAGCTGAGCAGACCATATTCGGCTGTGGAGTCTACAAGCTGGTCGATCTTTGGCAAAGGGAAGCCGTCTTTCGGGCAAGCCTTATTCAGGTCCGTAAAATCCACACACATCCTCCATTTACCATTCGCCTTTTTTACCAATACTACGTTGGATATCCATTCAGGGTAATTGACTTCCTGGATGAAACCTTCCTTTAAGAGCTTCTCAACTTCGCCATTTATAGCGTCATATCTCTCCTGGTTGAAGCATCTCCTCTTCTGCCTTACTGCCTTGCCCCTTTCTTTATTGCCAGTTTGTGGCACGCAATCTTTGGGTCAATCCCCGGCATGTCTTCATACGTCCATGCAAAGACATCTGCATATGCATGTAGACACTGCACCAACTCCCTCCTTTGTTCCTCCTGTAGCCTTGACCCGATCTTGATCGTTTTATCCGAGTTCTCTGGTCCCAACTTTACCGTCGTCAACTCCTCGACCGGCTCTTGTCTGCCTTTCCTGCTTTCCACTCGGTTTTCGAGGGACGTTATTTGCATGGTTTCCTTTGCTTCCGAGGAGTAACAGCTCCGCGCAGTTCTCTGGTCTCCTCGCACTACTCCTACGAGCCCGTTTACTTGATACTTCAGGGCCAGGTAATGGTTGGACAGTACCGCCTTGGTCATCCTCAGAAATGGTCGGCCCAGAATCATCTGGTAAGGGCCTTCCTCGTCCACCACCACGAAGTCCAGCATCGTTATCAGCACTGTCGGAGCGTTCCCAATTGTGACCGGCAGTTCAACCGTGCCCAGAGGGACCAGCTTCCCTCCTCCAAACCCCTTTAGGGATGTGTTGGTATAGTCCAACCTCAGGTCTGTTAACCCCATTTCCTCCAGAGTCGATTTGAACAACACATCTACCGAACTCCCTGTGTCTACCAATATCTTATCGAACCCCTTGCTCGCAACAGTGGCTTTCATGACCAGGGCATCCTTGTGAGGGTATAAAACCCCTTCTTCGTCCTTATCGGTCCACATGATCGGAACCTGCCTGACTTTCACCCGTTTCGCCGCCGGGGTATTGAAGAACACCTCTTTGCTAGTCATGGCGTATCTCGCATAGTTCTTCCTTGCTCTGTTAGAATCTCCGGCCAATGTTGGCCCCCCAGCTATCACCCTTACGTGAGACTGCTCACACCTCAAGCTTCTGCTACCCTGCTCTTCCTCATACGTCGAGGCCTCCCTGGGGAAATCCCCATCTATAAATTCATCCAGGTAGCGATTTCTCACCAAATCCTCAACCTGGGTCTTGAGATCTCTGCATCCCGCGGTGGTATGCCCGTGAGTCTCATGAAACTTACAATAACGTCCCCTATCTCTTCTGCTGGCTAACTTAGTTATGGGAGCAAGGGGATGCAGCAACCCTCGATCCCTTATGGCCTCGTACACCTCGTCCAAGGGGACCTTCAAAGTGGTGTAGCGACCATAGTCCTGATTCCGGTCTATCCTATGCACGGCCCTTTCCTCATATGCACCATTCCGAGTCGGCAGTGGTGGCAGCGCTTTTGCTCTGCTCTCTCTTGTATTGTGGGGCTGGGGATGATGATTGTCATATACTGCATCGTGTCGTCTCCAAGGTTCCCTCACTGGTGACCGAGGAGGTGGTGCTCCACTGCTGGTGCTGTGGTGGTCTCTGATGAGGTTGGTAAGTGGCAGCTCGACCTGCTGCATTATGACCAGGTATCGGGTGATCCTTCCTTCTCATCGGCCCACTTCCTGGTGACGCCCTCTTCTCTTTCCTCAATCCTTCTAGCTGGTCTATTCTGATCCGTGCAGCCTTCTCCTCTTCGATCTCCATGTCTCGTTTGGCCTGCTCGTACGCGGCCCCGTAAGTCTTAATTAGCGGGCTCCTCAAGTTATACCACAGCCTTCCTATCCTCACCCCCTCTCTCAATCCTCTTAACGCCTGAGGATGGTTGAAGGCGCCCAAATCCAGGACAGCTCGGTGATACCTTTTGATGAAGTCTCGCAGGGCTTCTTGCTCCCCTTGTCTCACGCCCTTTAACTCCATCATATCGTCTTCCGGTGCCATTGCTCCTCGGAACTGCTCCGCAAACTCCTGGCACGTCCCTCCAAAGATAACGGGAACACCCTGCACCTCTGGGCTGGTGACAACCCCTGTATTCCCGTCATGTCGTTGAAATACTCGACGTGCACCAACGGATCAGTTCGCCCTGAGTATCTAAGGTCGGGGAGACGAAAGTCTTTCGGGATGATTGCCCTCATGATCTCCGCCTCGAGAGGCGATTCTCCGTCCAACATGATTCTCCAACCAGGAGCTCTGCTCTTACCCTGCATGTCATCAACCACCTGCGCTAGCCTGTGCACTTCTTCTTCTAGTTGCATTTCCCGATCAGGAACTCGGGCTGCAACCTCTTCCCGCCACTGATCAACATCGTGCATTGGTTGTCGGAGTTCGGTCTCCTTCGAATTCGCCATTCCGGCGTCCTTATTGAAATTTGGTCCTCCTATGGATTGGCCTTCCCTTCTATGAACATCTTCCCGCATAGAGCAGCAACCTCCCTCGCCACCAAGTCTCCTGGTAGCGTCATCCCTTCTCGTAGCATCGTAGCCTGGTGCTGGTCTACCAGCTCTCACCTTCTCTTCCCGATTCTCCCTCCGTTCATTACGTAACTCATCGAGAATGGATGCTAGGGCCTCCATCTGCCTTTCCATTCTCTTCATCCGGCCAAACATGGGATCACTCAGCGGTGCGTCTCCCCCTAGCGCATTACTTCCCCCAATCTCCATGGTTTTCTCCTCTTACTTTATCCCCGTCCCTGTTGCCAAGTAAGGCTTTTCGATCGATTCCCCACAGACGGCGCCAAAATGTTGATGCAAAATTCTGGTCGTGCTCTTCTGAGACCAACTTTCTACTCGTTCAACTTTATCTCGACCAGAACTTCTCCTCGTCCAGTTGCTTTTATTAGTTTCCTGCGTTCACAAACAAGTCAGAGTGCGCCGGGTGTTTTCCCGGCGTAAACCCTCCGACGCTCAAGTCAGATAAGAAGGTTTTTTTGGGAAAAGATGGGCCGTAAATCTCTTGGCCTTAGGTTTTTTATCGGTTATGAATTCTTTGCCTTTTTAGCCTCTTAAAGTGATAAAAAGTCCAACCCCTTTACCTTCACGGGCCGCCTTTTTATAGGCCTCCCGTGGATCCTTCCTCTTTCTCCGTGACAGGCGGTTGCGTGTGTTTTCATCACTGCTGTGGCAGGTGGTCGCGTGTACCTCGATTACTGCGGTAGTAGGTGATTGCGTGTATTTCCATGACTGCAATGGTGGGTGGTTGCGTGTATCCTCCTGACTGCGGTGGTAGGTGGTTGCATGCTCTGCGTGGCTTCAAGTCTCGGGTTGGTGAGCGCGCCACTTCAACTAGCGTCGACCGGGTCCTCTCGCCGCACGTTCTCGGGGAATGGTATCGCGCCTCCAACAACAAACTAGCTTCATGGATAGTACGTTTGGGCTGGAGCGGGCCGGTTCAGCTCCAGCCACATGCTACGAGTTCCATTTTTCTCTGCTCATCTTTGTCCAAGCAGGCCCTACTTCCAGCTGCCTGCTCGTCTATTCCTGCTCGTTCTTTCTGGTCTCGTTGGAATACCCCCAAACAATCATCTTTACTGTGTCTATTAATGTGGAATTTGGTGATGCCGGCCAAAGGGGATACCACTTTCTTCACTATAACTTACAGGGAAAATGATGATCCAATTCAATTATTGTTTCAGTAAATTAATCATTTTTCCACTTATGTTTCAAAACCCTCTACAATTAAAATGATTCTGCTAATTAACCTTGAATTGCGACCCCTGTTTTCCGCACATGAAATGATAAAACTGAGCATTGACTAACAAAATATCTAGAGGTAAAATAGTAGAAGATATAAAAAATCATAGATTAACAATTTTTTTTTCAACAGCACGGGATTTTGACTTTGATAATTTTATTACAAATTTCAAGATATACTACAAGTGTTTAACCATATTGATATTTAATTTTTATTAATAGTATGGGTTATGACTTATAAGATGAGGGTTACAAGAGAGTCAAATAATTATATTATTCATTTCTAACATTTTATGAGTTACATTAATTTATTGACAACTTTATTCTCTAATTTAGTTATGTTTACTAATATTAAATAAAACTTATGCCATATATATAAAACTAATTAAACACATGATTAGTTATTATTTAAAAAGCTATAAAATTATGCAATTAGGGGACCCCTTTTCTTAACCACTTGGGCTAAGCCCAAGTGGCTAGAACCACTTTGTGAGGGAAGCGGTTCGATCCTTCGCATACGCATTGTAAGGGTTTAACTTAAATTTCTTTTTTCAGAGCCCCAGAGCTTGAGTGAAGACGGTCTTTTTTCCAAGAAGTCTTTCTTCCAAGAAGTCTTTCTTCCAAGATGGAAGTTGATGTCCCTCGAATATTTGAGAGGGTTAAAAAATCTGAGCGGTGCCATATCAGAATTGATGTAAATGAGTCTCACTATTTGTATGATTGTAAATATAATGAGCAATAGTTCTCATTCAAAAAAAAAAAAGGGGGACCCCTTTTTCTTTTAAATACACCCAAGTCTCTTATGAAAGGATTAAATAAAAATATTTTAGACACATTTTTATATAATAAAATATTTGTAATTTAATGGTGAGAGTATTTTTTCAAGTAGTTTTGGAGATCTGGGCTCAAATTCTAATAGCCATATAATTTTGTTTCTTTAGATATTTGGTTCTCAAAAACTCAAATTCTATTATTTTCTCTTAAATTTTAAAAAATAATAATAACAAATTTTTTTATTTTAAATGTTGGACCTCATTGTGAATATTAAAAAAATAAACACTCCTAATTAAATTAAAATTTTTTGAATTAAACTTCTCCTAATTTGATTGTATGGGTCTGCCACTATTACATGCTTATTGATTGATAATGTTAAGCGATGAAAATCTAACACTTTTACATAAATAACAATGAAGTGGTGCGCACAATTGGTATGTGTAAGTGATAGTAGATGTGTGGCTAAATCAGATGAGATGATATGTGATCATTATGTGATTGGCATGATCACATTAGGAGAAGTTTAGTAAAGTCACATGGTGGATCAAGAGAACATTAAATGAGTGGCTTTAGCCCCTTATGAACCATTATTATTATTATTTTTAAATACAGCCCAAATCCTTTCTTAAAAAGACAATAAAAAGAATTTGATTATTTTTAAATTCAACAGGATGTTTATAGTTTAGGGGTAGGAGATTTATGTTATGATTTTTGAGACCATGATTTAAATCTCGACAACCACGTAAGTTTTTAAAGATATTCATGCATATTTTCTTGATTCGTTATTATAATTTTTAATATTAAAAAGAAAAAAATAAAATCTAAATATTTATGTAGATTTATTTTAATTTATTACTACTACTTTTTAATTAAAAAAGAAGAGAGAGAATAAACTTGAGTTAAGTGAACCAAAAATAAAAAAATCAAGTTTCCCGAAAGAGTAATGATATAGCCACAAATTCTTGTATAAATTTATTTTGTACAAACTGATGTGGCATGATAAGATTGGTTGAATTAAGTATTACTTGACCGTGATTTTTTTATTTTATATTTTTATTCGACCAATAAATTAATATCACGTCAGTTCATACAAAATAAGTTTGTATATAAATTTGTGACTGTATCATTACTCTTTCTGAAATTGAATTAATTTTTTTTCAACTAAGCACCACTAATTGAATTGACTAGGTCCACCACTGTAAATGGCCATACTATTTTACGAGAGATATGGAATATTTTAAATAATTATTTTAATTAATAAAATATTAGGATTCTCCCTGTAGATTGTAACATTATAATAAATAACGCATGCGCATAGAAAACTGATTTAGAACAAGCCCTTCCATTCCTGAGAATGTTTTGAACATGAATTTTTATCCATGTTAATTTTAATTTGCTTAGATTTTCTTACTATAATAAATTAACACGCAATAATTGGATCTCGGTTAAGCAGCCTGTGTAATATTTTTTACTCACTCTTGATCTGTCACAATTCCAAAAACAAAACAGAAGAAAAAAGGGGACGTCGGTATTTTAGGCACTGATTAACATTTTAATGGAACAAAGGTATATATGATTGCAACATGGAATATGCTCTGAGTATGTTATGAAAAGAAAAAAAATAAAGAAAGCATTTGATATTTATTTATGTTACGCAAAATCAAAATTATTATGTAACAGACATATATTTAGTAAGAACTAAGAATCGTGAGCAATACATATTTACATACATACAAATATATAAAAAAATAACCTCAAGTTATGATAGTTGATATTTTCCCATAATTAATTATTTGTTCTCTTAGCATTATTGTAGCTGTTTTGAAAGATATAAAAGATTTCACAGTAATGTTATTTATTTTTCACAGATCGTGACCCATCGGTTCAGCTAGTAGGAAACATTTGGTCAGGCTGAGGGTTTTGTGGAATAGACATGCACGTTGCTTACATATGAAGTAGAAGAAGAAACAACATGGAAGGTTCACGAACGCAAGTACTTTGAATAAAGTCGCTACTTATCAGCCAAGAGTCAATCAAATACCAAACTTCTAAGTCGGTGTTCATATTTCTTTAGTCATGTCATGACTTGTATAGATGTGGAAATGAGTTTAGTCTTCCACTACCACCAGTAAATTTTCTCATCGCCCATTTTGTTTGGTCGTGAGACATTATATGAGAACGTTTGCTTTCTTCACTACAACTTTTAGGAAAATTGATCAAACGTCATTATTATTTCCGTAAATTTATCAATTTTTCTACTTTTTTTATTATAATTTTTTTTGAAAGATATAGTAGTGGACAAAACTTAAATTAGTTTTTTTGTTCCGGTCTCCTATTTTTTTAATTCAGATAATCAACTAAATAAAATTACTTATAAACCACTTGGTCATATCCCTAAGAATATTACAATCTCCACTTATGTTTATATCCTGGATAAAAAAATTAAGTTTGTAAGCATTAAAATAATATATAAATTAGAAGCACATCAAATATAATCAAATAATAAAAATTCTCTCATTTAACTTTTACCAAGGAGATGTAGATTTATGTTTGTTCTTCTTGTTTTTAATTTTTTTTTAATGTTTTTACATTTACTAATCAGAGGGCGACATAACAGTTAAATAACTACTTCATCAAGTAGAGCAAAACAAAATTTAATCCGTTTCAAATAAATAATTTTCAGATTTTTGTAATGAAGTTTGTAGCATTTGATTGTTAATTTAAGAATGAATATGATCAACTGGCTTCCTTGTGTTATGTCCAACTAATTTGGAATTGTATTGACATGAATACGGATTATTATTTCGGAATATTCTGTTATAATTAGCTCATATTTCGGGATTTTGATATGGTAGGATTGAATTTTCTTGCAGTTGTTATAACGTTGGCCACACTTAAATAGAAAGAACCGATATCTCTTAATGAAGGAAAGCTCTGTTGTTATAGCGCACGTGGCCCAAATTTGCTGAGCAATTAACGCTCAACATTTCCGTTGTCCCAAAAGCTACCACTTCTTGTAAGCTACAGTATTTAAGTAAACAATGAGAAAAATTATATGACTGTATCAGGACAATAAATACAAATGAATAATAAGGGAATAGAATATTTTGTGTAACAGAGAGATCCCATACTGATGACGAGTTGTAATATTAAGAAGGAAATGTTTGCATGAATGATATAAAGTTAAGGGAGCTATATGAAATAAAGATAGAGGGCAAAGCACATAATCAACATTTTATTTCCGTGAACTCAGAATTGTAATACGAAGAAATACGTTAAATGGTTATTGATAGACAATGTTAACCGATGAAAACCTAACACTACTACAAAAATAACAGTGAAGCAGTGTGCACGATCAGTGTGTGTAAGTGGGACCAGATGTGTGGCTAAATCAGATGAGATGATATGTGATCATTGTGTGATTGGCATGATCGCATCGTAAGCATCAAGTGATTCACGACAGAAAGTTTATAAATATAAAAACTTTGAATAAAATCGCCCCCGTCAATATCAAAGGCGGATCAAGAGAAAATTAATTACCAAAATTATAAGTCTTTCTTTTTAACCTTTCTTTAGTCATGTTACGAATATGTGGAAATGATTTAAGTAAGGGTGTTCATAGATCGGATTTTTTGGATTGGGTGTCAATTTATATCGGATCCACAATTTTACGAGTTATAAATTTTCAATCCAATCAAATTCATGAATTGATGAAATTCAATTTAAATCTAGTTTGTATATCCGCGGATTGAATGTGGATTTGACTCAATCTATTATTTTGCAGATTGGCTTGCGAATTAAAATTTTTAATTCTGTCTAATCCATGAATTAACGAAATAAAAAATATAATATAAAAATAATTTTACTACCAATCATATCCAAAATTGAATAAGATTTAAATAAACTAATTTTTTTTAAAAAATAGAATAATACATTCAAAGTTTTAAAATATAATACACCAAAAACAAAATTGAATATTTTTTATTTTCATTGTTCAATTATTTAATTATTTTTTATTTTATATTATCACCGGATAAGATATAATATGGTGTTAATGTAACTATACTTTTATTTATTTATTTATTAATAAGTAATAATGCTATAATTATAAGTTTTATTTTTTGTAAATTCTTAAATTTTTACATATTTAAAGTAAATTCATATCTAATTCATCGCTTTTAGGATTTATAATTTTCAATCAAATCCAATCCTCCAAATCACAGATGGAATTGCAGATCAAATAGATTGAGTAGATCGGATTGTATTCCGAACACCTTTAGATTTAAGTCTTCCCCTACCAATCTGCCCATTGTTTTAGGTCATGAAACATTAAATGAGAATGCCCATTTTCTTCACCATAATCTTTAGTAAATTGATCAAATGTCATCATTATTTCAGCAAACTAATATTTTTGTCCCATTTAGTAAAAATATTTCTTTTGAAAGATAAAGGGGTGGGTAAAGTCTAAATTAATTTTATACCCTCCTCTATGGGTAGACCCAACTAAGATCCATGAGAGCTTTAGACCCTATTGAGTCATATTTTTCCTTTTAAATATACCCGAAGTCCATTTTGAAAGGGATAATAAAAGGAATTTGGTCATTTCCAAATCTAATTGAATGGTTGTAGTTGAATGTAGAACTGGGAAATTTTGACATGACTCGATTACCCAATATGAACATGATACCAATAAATAAGTATTGGTCGTTAAATTTAACACGATTATTAAATAGGTCGGGTCCGAGTCAACACAATTTTTTTCCGTATCGGGTTATGGTTAAAATCCTTGACCCATTTACCTGATCAATGACACGATTATATTTTCTATTTTAAAATAATTTGCAAGTTCTTGTCATCAAAACTCAAATATTAGAGATGATTCTCTCTTTTATTTATTTTCTAAAAGGATGAATATAAACAATGTTTTATTTATAAAATTTTATATATATATTTAGAGATTCAATAGTGTAAATGTGTAAAATATTAGTAGACGTATATTTTATAATATTGATATATAATATTATTTACATATATATAATTAAAATTTCAATAGCATAAATATGTAATATTTTGGTAGAATGCATAGTTTACAACTACATAACTTTTTTTTTAAAGATATTTATGTATATTTCCCTTAGGGATGCCAATAGATCAGATCTGACCCAAGATCTACGTGATCCAAATCCAATTGAGTCAGATTTGGGTTAGTATAAATGGATTTGGATATCGATGCGTGGATCTAAGATGGATCTGGAATAGGTTTGGATTTATCTTAATATATAAATCCATATCCATATCCACTTACAATTTAAATTTATTTTATTTAAAAGGTTTCTTAACAATTACGTAATTATAAATGATAATAAAATTTATTTATAGCGTATTAGTACTATTTAGGATGTATTTAAGAATCTTAAAACTTAAAGGTACTTAAATGATAACAAGACAAAAATTAATTAAGTGTAAAATAAAATTAGCGCAACCACCCCTAATTTTTTTTTAAGTTTTTCACTCTTCAATTCAACCTCTTTCTTTCTTTTTAGTCTATCATCATTTCTCAAAATTTATTTAAATGCTCGGATCAGTCCTTTAAATGCTAGGTGAATCTCTAGACTTTGAGTTTTCTTTTCTATCATTCTCTCATAATCTTATTCATGTTGTATAATCACTAATCATTACTATCTATCAAATATAAAATAATTATATTATTCATATATTTAGTTAAATATGGTCATAGTAAAAATAATAAAGCACTGAATATAGTAAACAATATTCAACTTATATGTCATTACTTAATGTTATAGGAACGATGATGGTGCGTCGTGGATATCTGAATGGTGAAGAAGACATTAAAATATTACATTAATCTTATTCATGCAATTACTTTTGATGGATATTTTATTATCTTTCATATCTATTTGTTCTAGTGTAAAAGCATAACATGCAATATTTATTAGATTTTTGTACAAATTATATAACTTAATTGTTATTAATGTATTTTATCTTTATTTTTCTTTCTAAAAAATTATTACCCTCTTATTATTGAGAATTAGAATTCATAACAGATCTAAAATATATTTGAATTTGATTTTTTTTGGATTTGGAGCAAGTATAAATCTTTACTTTTTGTTTTGGACCTGGATATGGAGGAAAAACATGGATCCATGACGGATCTTAATTTTTATTTTTGATTTGGATTTTGAGCATAATATATTCAATCCATATCTGCCCCATTGCCATCCATAATTTCCCTGATTTATTTTATAATTTTTTTTAAATTAGAAATAAAACAATAAAATCTAAATATCTATGTAGATTTCTTTTAATTTATTACTACTAGTTTTATATTAAAAACAAAAGAGAGAGAATAAATTTGAGTTCATTGACCAATTAAAAAAAATCAAGTTCCTTGAAATTAAATTAAATTTTTTCAACTGAGCCCCACTAATTGAACTGACTAGTCCGCCACTGTAAAAGGCCATACCATTTTATGAGAAATAGGAGATTTTAAATAACTATTTAAATATTACGATTCTCTCTGTAAATTGTAACATTATAATAAATAATGCATTCGCATAGAAAACTGATTTACAACAAGCCCCAGCATTCCTGAAATTTTTTTGTACATGAATTTATATTCATGTTTTGATCTGCTTAGACTTTCTTGCTATTACAAATTAATTGGTAATAATTTGAGCTCCGCTAAACAGCCTGTCGCACAAAGGCATATATGATTGCATATTGAATATGCTTTGAATATATATATATATATATATATATGCAAGAATCAAAATTATTATGTGATAGATTAGTGACGGATTTAGAAAAATAATGTACTAGGGGTAATTAAATAAAAGGAAGATGTAAAAATCAAAACTTAATATATAAATTTTTTTAAAATACATTTACAACTTGGTGTGATTTCTGGACCACTTTCATTTGTATTTGGAAATGACTGCAACGCTGATTTTTTTTTTAAAATGCTTTTCCATATATATTTCAAAATTTTATATATGAGTACTTATATAAAACAAATTAAAAAACACTTAAGTGTAAATTGTGTTCAATGTATAACTAATAACTATACACAAAATCATAAAAGAAATTGTACAAGTTAGAATTGGTCACTTAAACAATTGAATGTATAAATTGATCTATTAAGATAAGTTAAAATTGCCATAAAATTAACATACGAAAAGGAATAAAAAACTAAATTATTAACTCAATTCGAAAAACAAAATCTAAAAGGGATATTTTTAGCAGACACAAAGATGTTTTAAAGAGAAACACATTCTGCTGATCCCACCCAACGCACAATAATTAAATAAATCACACCCTCCTTTTGCTTTCTTCACAAGAATAAAGAATGAAGAAGCTTGACTACCTGCAGCTTGCTTTTTTGGTTTAACACAATCCCTAGTTAGAAAAGTGGCATCCACAATTCAATAATTAAGAATTGTAAATATTTTGGGTTGTGGGCTTTGATTTTTAATTCACACAACGACTCTTACAATTAACGGTTTAAATTTTAAAGGACGAGTCTATCTAATAATTTGACATAAGTTTTCTTTATGAAATAGAGGTTTTTTTTTTTTTTTGGCCTTCAATAAAGACTCGCCGCCACCGATCCCATAACGAATCCGCCTTTGGAGATAGACGTATATTTAGTAAGAACTAAGAATCATGAGCATTACATATTTACATACATACAAATATGAAACATAATCTCAAATTATAGTAGTTAATATTTTCCCATAATTGATTATTTGTTCTCTTAGCATTATTGTAACTATTTTGAAAGATATAAAAGATTTCACAGTAATATTATTTATCTTTCACAGATGGCAACCCATCGGTTAAGCCAGGGTTTTGTGGAATAGACTTGCCAGTTGCTTTCAGATAAAGCAGAAGAAGAAACATGGAAAGTTCATAAATGCAAATACTTTGATCATAGTCACTACTCATCAGCCAATAGTCAATCAATTACCAAACTTATAAGTCGGTGTTCGCATTTCTTTAGTCACGTCATGACATATATATGTGGAAATGGTTTTAGTCTTCCACTAACACCATTACATTTTCTCAACGCCCATTTTGTTCGATCAGGAGACATCAAATGAGCACGTTTGCTTTCTTCACTATAATTTTTAGGGAAATTGGTCAAATGCCATTATTATTTCAGTAAATTTCTCATTTTTCTACTTTTTCTATTGTAATTTTTTTAAAAAAAGATCTAGTGTGTAAAACTTAAATTAGTTTTTATCGTCTCCTCATTTTTCTAACTCAGATGACTAATTAAATAAAATTATTTATAAATCACTTAGTCATATGTCACAATTGTCCACTTATGTTTCAAAATCATCAACCATTAAAATGATTTTGTCCGAGTTCAGTTTTTTCTTTTTAATTTGTGTTTAGTATTTAACTTATATGTCGTAGTAAACTCACCATTGATCAATAAAAATAAGGTAACATTCAATTTAACTTCCTCATAAATTTACATATTTCAATTTTTCTATCAAATTATTGAAACATTAACGAGCCCTATTTATCATTCAAGAAATAACAGTAAAATAGGTCGTATTGATGAAATTCTTCATCAAACTTCTCATCCTTCTTCATGATAAATGGGTGGTATGAAGTTTTCAATAATTAAGAGGGTGAAACCCTTCATAAATTGACGTATTTCATAGTTATAAGGCTAATTAAGGATGGTTCTGTTGATTAGACTTGCATGTTGCTACATATAGAAGAAGAAGAACAACATGGACAGTTTATAAGTGCAAAACCTTGAATAAAGTCACTCCTGACGCGTCAAGAGAAAGTTAATTACCAAAATTACATGTCTGTATTAACATTATCTCTTTAGTCATGTCATGAAACATCATATGTGGTAATGTTTTAAGCCTTCCAGCGTTTCTCTATGCCCATTTTGTAAGGTCGTAAATCTTCACCACGTTAGTTTAAATTCATCATCATTTTGCCAATACAAGTTGATCTTGGTGTTGACCGAAGAAGGATGCCCACTTTCTACACCATATTTTTTTTATGGAAAATGATCAAATGTCATTATTATTTCCGTAAATTACTCGATTCCCCATTTATGTTTCAAAACCCACTATCATTACAACGAATGTTGACTCTTTTGTTTTTCTGTAATTTACTATTTTACCCATATAATTCACGTTACTAAATACGACTCATTAAATAAATTATTATCATAATATATTATTATTTATTATTCATTCCAAACGCACTCAAACTTCAGTAAAACTGTTAAGAGGCTGGCCAGGAATGCCTTCAGGCTTGTCGCAGAGAGATAAATAAAAGGTTTTTCCAAATTCATCGTAATTTATAAGTTGTTAATTAGTGTATTTTTGGCCAAAAAATTACATGCATTTGATGTATACTAAGAGATTAAAGGTTCCATTTTCGCTTGCATCTTTATTTAATTTTTAATTATTTTATTTTATTTTTTAATCTAAAACCGCCTATTCGATTGTTCAAATTTATTAGGGTTAGAATAATTAGGGTAACTAATAAGATATACAATTTCTACGGCATGATACTCTACTCTTCATTATATTACTTGTACCGACTAGTACACTTGCTAATTTACGCAACAACATTTTTACCAAGCCACTCAAGCAAAAAGATTTCTTTAGATTGAGAAATTTATTGGGTGTTATGAAACAAGTTTAAGGGGGAGTGTTGGATTGTAAACTTATTTTCGATCAAAGTCCCAAAAAAATACAAACCCTAGCCTATGTGATAGAACTTTCTAAGTTATGTGAGTTTAGGTGTTAGGTAAGATTGGTAAAGTAAAATGAGTTAGGTTGCTAATTACAATGTTGGTTGAGAATAAAGGAGTGATTGTCATTAAATTTGTTTAGTTTATGTGTGGTTATAATTAAGTTTTGGATACTATAAGTACCCTTATTATTTGTGTTGTATGCATCAAGTTTAAGAAGAAGAACACATAAGAAGCAAAACAAAACTTTTAAGAGTGATTCGTGAGAGTGTATGAATTGATCTTGTAATGTTCTTGACCTTTTTTTTAATAACATTTGTATTTTATCCTTCAAATTCTCCAACAATAGTATTAATTGATTTTTTTTATTATTTGTACAAACACAATTTCTAAAAGACAAATAAGATGTTATATCAATTGAAATATAAATTAAATATTCCAACTAAGTAATCATGAAAATAGATCCGATGCTGGTCAGCAATTGCCTTATATGAACTCCAAGTAATTACTGACCATTGACCTAGTACTCAGCACAAGCTCAGCTGAGCACTGGATCCTGGCCCAAGTAAGCATATATTACTCAAGTTAAAAAATGCAAGAACCATGATAATTACAATATATAAATATGGAAATGATTCAATTTATGGTAGTTGATGTTTTTCTTTAATTATTTATTTGTTTTCTTGTATAAATAGTGTTGTCTTGCTACTCTGAAAGGTATAAAACTTTTCAGAATATTGTTATTTATTTTCCACATAAACTACGTAACCTATTGGCTAAGTTGTGGGTCCCACAGAAACTTCGAATGAAGTTACTCCTGTCAATATCAAAGTTCAACCAAGACAACATTATCAAAATTATAGCTGTATGCATGTTCACATTTCTTTAGTCAGGTCATGAAACATCGTATGTGGAAATGATTTAAGTCAGTACGTGCTCTTTACGCCCATTTCGTATACGTTAATTTGAATCATCTTCACTCTGTCTATTAATGTGGAATTTGGTGATGCCGGCCAAAGGGGATACCCACTTTCTTCACTATAATTTTTAGGGAAAATGATGATCAAAATAATTATTGTTTCAGTAAATTTATCATTTTTCCATTTATGTTTCAAAAATCTCTACAATTAAAATGATTCTGTTAATTAACCTTGACTTTGTTTCGTGTCGACTACTGTTTTCTGCACATGATGTAATAAAACTGAGCATTGAGTTACAAAAATATCTAGAGGTAAAGAAGTGTTTTTTTATTTTGGATTTATACTACAAGTGTTTAACAAATTTCAAGATATAATACAAGTGTTTAACCATTTTGATATTTAATTTTTATTAATAGTATGGGTTATGATTTATAAGATGAGGGTTACAAGAGAGTGAAAAATTATACTATTCATTTCTAACATTTTATGAGTTACATTAATTTATTGACAACTTGATTCTCTAATTTAGCTATGTTTACTAATAGTAAATAAAACTTATGTCATATAAATAAAATTACTTAAATACATGATTAGTTATTGTTTAAAAAGCTGTAAAATTATGCAACTAGGGGGTTATTAGATATTATAAAAATAAAAAGTGATATATATTATGGATAAAAATTCTACGTTGATTGAATTTTTACTGGATCAATAGTATTTTAGAAAAGATAAATTAAAAAATTAAAATTTAAAATAATTTTGATCATAAATAAAAAACCCGAATATCCCAACGAAAATATCAATGTGGCATTAAGTGCCCGATATTTAAGGTCAAATAGGTTTTACCGTTTTAGAGCCAATTGGTTTTAACCCGTAAACAAAAGTGGGATCCATTAAAATCTTTAATGGCACCGGAACAAAAAGTCTTTTTGTGGGTTTGTTGAAGAATTAAGAATATGCTGCCAACACAATGTGAAAGTACATTGGAAGATCAACATTTTGAGGGACAAAATGTACATATAAATTAACTTTGACAGACCCATACTTCAACAAATACCGGCTATACTGAAGGAGAAAAGTTTGCCATTTATTCACCATGGGCATAAGAATGTCTTGCTCTTTCTTCGCTCCGTACACTGTCCTTTTATTCTACTTTACCTTACGCCTCCTTCCTCATCAATTCCTTGGTATACAGGCTTCTACAGTTGCCAGCAACGAGACAGACCGGCTAGCCTTGCTTCAATTCAAGTCGAAGATCACTCATGACCCTCTTGGTGCTTTAGGCTCATGGAATGCATCCATCCATTTTTGCAATTGGTATGGTGTTACATGTAGTCGTAGGCACCAGCAGAGAGTCACGATCTTGGACTTGGGGTCCCTTAAGCTTGCTGGCTCTATAACACCACATATTGGAAATTTGACCTTTCTCAAAGTTCTAAATCTCGAAAACAATAGTTTCACCCATGAAATCCCTTCAGAAATTGGTCGTTTGAGAAGATTGCAAGTACTAGCTCTTAACAACAACTCAATTGATGGGGAAATTCCCGCCAATATATCCCGATGCTCAAACCTTGCTGAAATCGATCTACTTCAGAATCAGTTGGTGGGAAAACTTCCATCAGATTTTAGCTCCTTGTTAAAGATTGAATTTCTCAGCTTAGGTTTTAACCATCTGAAAGGAAGTATACCTTCTTCCTTCGGAAACTTAACATCCATTGATACACTTTATCTGTCCCAAAATAATTTAGATGGGAGTATTCCGGATACTCTTGGCTTGTTGAAGAATCTTGTGACCCTGGCATTGGCTGCAAATAGGCTATCTGGTACTATTCCTTCTTCAATCTTCAATATCTCTTCCATCACAGTTTTTGAAGCGGGAACGAACCAAATTCACGGGTGTATTCCCCTGGACATCGGTTTTAGTCTCCCAAATCTGCAATTTTTCAGTGTTATGTTTAACCAAATTACTGGAAGTATTCCACCGTCTATATCTAATGCCTCAAAGTTGGAAGTACTTCAAGTAACTGATAATAAATTAAGAGGGGAAGTACCTTATTTGGAAAAGCTACAAAGGCTTTCTATATTCGTGATTAAAGGGAATAGTCTTGGGAGTGGGGGACGCCACGATTTAAACTTCCTCTGTTCTCTGACTAATGCAACAATGTTAATATGGGTGGGTATAAATGTCAACAATTTTGGAGGGATACTACCTGGATGCATTAGCAACTTCTCAACCACTCTTGAAATGTTTCTTCTTGACCACAATAAAATAGTTGGAAGCATTCCAGCAGGGATCGGAAAGTTTGTCAACTTGCAAAGTTTGCACATGTGGAACAACCAATTATCAGGTACCATCCCCCTCGCCATAGGAGAGCTCCAAAATTTAGGGATATTGGCTTTAGATTCTAACAGATTATCAGGAAATATTCCACCCTCTGTTGGAAATTTAAAAAAATTGTTAGAACTATATGTGAATGACAATTTTCTTAAGGGCAGTATTCCCTCAAGCCTAGGACTGTGTGAGAGCTTGACAACAATTGGTCTTTCCAACAACAATCTTAGCGGTACCATACCTCCTCAATTAATGGGTCTCACATCCTTAATTGCACTAGATTTGTCTAGAAACCAATTTAGTGGTTCCTTTCCTACTGAAGTTGGAAATCTAATAAATCTAGAAACATTAACTGTTTCCGGAAACATTTTACAAGGTGAGATTCCTAGTACTCTTGGTAGTTGTATAAAATTGGAAATATTGGACATGCAAGGCAACGTATTCCAGGGTCCAATTCCTTCATCACTGAGTTCTTTAAGAGGTCTTACAATATTGGATTTATCTCGAAATAAACTTTCGGGCGAAATTCCTGAATTTTTGGTAGGATTAAAAGTAATAGAGAATTTAAATTTGTCTTACAACGACCTTGAGGGCATGGTACCAAAAGAAGGAGTTTTTAAGAATGCAAGTGCTATTTCGGTTTTGGGAAATAATAAGCTCTGTGGTGGCATATCTGAATTTAAACTTCCACCATGTGGTTTAAAGAAATCTACAGAAAGGAGATTGACCTTTGAACTAAAATTAGTCATTGCCATTGTTTCTGGGCTTATGGGACTTGCTTTAACTCTATCTATTTCATTTCTTTGTTGGGTAAGGAAAAGAAAAGAGCAATCAAATCCAAACAGTTTGATAAATTCACTCCTAAACCTATCATATCAAAATCTTCACAATGCTACTGATGGGTTCTCCTCGGCAAACCTAATTGGCACAGGTAGCTTTGGGTCTGTTTATAAAGGTGTTCTTGATGAGGGTAGAACAACTGTCGCAGTGAAGGTTTTTAATCTTCATCATCATAGAGCTTCTAGGAGTTTTATAGCTGAGTGCAGGGCATTGAGGAGCATTAGACATCGAAATCTTGTCAAGGTTCTCACTGCATGTTCAGGAGTGGATTATCAAGGTAATGACTTCAAGGCTCTTGTGTATGAGTTCATGCAGAATGGAAGCCTAGAGGAGTGGTTGTATCCTGTCAATAGAGAAGACGAGATAGACAAAGCACCGAGGAATTTAAATTTGCTTCAGAGACTGAACATTGCCATTGATGTAGCATCTGCACTGGACTATTTGCACCATGATTGCCAACCTGTTACTACTCATTGTGATCTCAAACCCAGCAATATTCTTCTCGATGAAGAAATGGTTGCACATGTAGGTGACTTTGGATTAGCAAGATTTCTTCCACCCACTCATGTGCAAACAAGCTCCATCGGTGTCAAAGGATCTATTGGTTATATCGCTCCAGGTATCATCTTTTATATTTATCATAATTTGACCTCCAAAGAATTAAAAAAAGGAATGTTCCTCTTCAATGAAAATTTTACGGTAACTTTCGAAAGAAAAATTTTTGACATTGTTGAAAATACTCTGAATTTCTTCTATAAAATCTTATACTATTTCATGTAAAATTGTTGAATGACAGAGTATGGCCTAGGGAGTGAGGTGTCGACAAATGGAGATGTTTACAGTTATGGTATACTCATGTTAGAATTGATAATAAGGAAAAAACCATCAGACATTATGTTTGAGGGTGATATGAATCTACATAACTTTGCAAGAATGGCCTTACCTGATCATGTGATGGATATTGTTGATTCAACACTTCTAAATGATGTCGAAGATTTGGCTATTATAAGTAATCAAAGGCAAAGGCAGATAAGAGTCAACAACATTATAGAATGTCTCATTTCTATGCTAAGAATCGGAGTTACTTGTTCAATGGAGTCGCCAAAAGATCGAATGAAGATGACCAATGTCGTCCATGAATTACAATCTACCAAGAACATTCTTCTTGGATCTAGAACCATCCGCGAAATGCAAAGATTTCGCTGAATGATATAAATTCTCCTTTAGCTTTTGACAAGGTAATGTTAATTTATGTTGTTTCTTATTACTTGTCATGTTCTTTTAATAATGTTTTTACACTTCTACGAATCACAGGGCGACAGTACAGTTAAATAAATACTTCATTTAGAAGAACGCAAAATTTGACCTTAAACAAGGAAGACAAGCAAGTGATCGGAAGAGACTATTTTCTGGGGGCAGCATGCTAGAGGCACAACATTTTATCAATTATGTGTAGACCGTGCTCCAGTTATATATGTATTCAATCCATTAAAATAAATAATGTGGAATTTTTGTACTGAAATTTTTAGTATTTAATTTGTTTAAGAATGACTATGATCATTTAGCTTCCTTGTGGTATCTTTCCGACTGGTTTGGAATTTTATTGAAATAAATATGGACTATTATTTCGGAGCATCTTCTGTTATTTGTACCTAGTATATATATAAATCTTGATCTGATTTGACTGAATTTTCTTCAGTCTCTTTGTGGCGGTGTCCATATTTCTTGCTTGAGGTTTGAACTCGGTCAAAATATAAAAGAACAATCGCTCAGGCCAACTCGATTTCAGTTTTGATGGAAGTTCTCATGGCGATGCAATATATTGTGATCAATATGCACAAGTGACTTTCGCAATAATCCAAGTCTCAGTTTTTAGAAGAATCAGTACATCCATAAATCAGCAAAAAGAAGATACAAATCAGAGAGTGCACACAAAATAGTATCAGGTTGATTATCTAAACGTGCCAACGGTTAGTCCAATTCAGTCTTACAAACTTATCGTAGACCAACTAAAAATGGTTGCTTCAACTAATAACTAGACTGAAAAGACCTATAGAAGTCAACCCAAATTCTCCGGGAATGTTTCAGCCTAGCTATTACCACTAATGATTTTCGTGGCCATCACCTAATTACGCTATCATATAATTATGTCAAATGATGGACTGATTGACAGAGCTGGAAGCTTGTGAATTTGTGCTTTAATTTGATTTGTGATTGACGCTGTATTTATTTCTTGTTTTATGACTGACATGATACTCTGATATATTCTAGATTTTCTCCGATAGTAGGGGTGTCTAACTAGCACAACTTCACATGTGGACTTCTGGATTCTGGTGATTGTTGTTCAACTGGTTTTGTGAAACAATTCATCGAACACTTATTCTAACATTTTCCTTGAGTGAATTAATTTGCATTTACTTAGAGCTCCTTCAAAGCTTTGATTTTGTTGTTAATCCTCAATAATCCAGAGTTTCGGTTTTTAGAATTCCTTTGTGCTGCATTGCGGAAAAAATCACTAACGAGTCCATCTAAATTTCAGGCAATTGATAAGAAATTGTGTGATTTCTAGAGCTATATTTATATATAAAATCATTGCCAAGTGTAGGGCTCTTAAACTATGCGATTTAAGATAATTTTTTAATTAACTATAAAATTATGCAGTTCAAGAGAGTTAAAAACTAACTCTTTTAAATTTCATAGTTCAATAGTATGTTTGCGGAAAATAAATAAATAAAGAGAAGAGGGTGGAGGGATCAGCAAAAAAGAGGTACTTATGTAACTAATTACCGATGTGTGTCATTTGTATGTTTTGTCCTATATCATTGATGTGTTATTATTTCTTAATGACTCGATAACCTCTAATTCAAATCATCAATCTTTATAGATTGTTATAACTTGATGTAGAGTCACAAATTAATTTCTCTGGTTTTTCATTATAAGTAATCATAACATTAATTATAAATTTCACATACTATACCAGGATCTTTTTAAGAAACGGATATCAAAACAATCTTTAAGAATCATATTGAACTTAATTATAACAAGTCGCATTGTCCTCAACATTATCATAGTTGAAAATCAGCTTTTGAATATAACTTTTGTTATTGTCTACTTTAATATCATATAATAATTATTAATTTATGTAGTAAGTTTGTCCTATTATTGTAAAATAGACGAATTTTCAAAAAAATTATTATTTTATAAATTTATTTAATTATTAATTTCAAAAGTTGACTAAAAATAAATGGACAAAATTTTCAAGTTTCTATGATGACTAGTGCAAAGGTTATGCTAGAAGTCTCCGGCCGGAACTTCAGGAGAGGTACGTGATAATACTTAAAATCGCAGGGCCCTGTTAAGTGGCTACATTCTTGATTCCTGAACCTTGAATTTTGAAAAACCCACTTCACCAAAAACGAGCTACTAAGTGAAATTTGCAATTTAAAAGAGAGTAAATAAATAAATAAAACAAGGGCATAAGAGTGTCCAAGATCACCCTGTTGTTGAGGCACGTTGTACGATCTCAGTAACCATCCGAAAGGTTTGACAAAATTATGAATGTTACATTATGATTATAATACTAATTACATGGTAGAGCCCTGCTGAGTAAATACGTTGGTCTAGATTCTTGATTGTTGAGCCTTAAATTTGGACAAACCCATTCCACCATTTACCTGCAACTCAGAGATAAAAATTTTCCATTCAACATGACCATAAGAGTGCCTTGCCCTTGCTCTTTTTTTTCGCTGCGTATGCTGTCCTTGTATTCTGCTTTAGCTTCCACACCATTCTGATTCCTGAAATCCCTGGTGTAAGGGCTTCTGCAGCTGTCGGGAACGAGACAGATCGACTAGCCTTGCTTGAATTCAAGTCCAAGATCAGCCATGACCCTCTTGGTGCTTTAGGCTTGTGGAATGAATCCATCCACTTCTGCCAATGGCATGGCGTTACTTGTAGTCGAAGGCACCAACAGAAAGTCACAATCTTGGACTTGGAGTCCCTTAAACTTGCTGGCTTTATATTACCCCACATTGGAAATTTGAGCTTTCTTAAAATATTGAATCTCGAAAACAATAGCTTCACCCATGAAATCCCTTCGGAAATTGGTCGTTTGCGAAGATTGCAAGTACCAGCTCTTAACAACAACTCAATTGGTGGGGAAATTCCTGTCAATTTATCCAGTTGCTCAAATCTTATCCGCATCAGTCTACCTAAAAATCAGTTGATGGGTAAAATTCCTTCAGATTTTGGCTCCTTATCTAAGATTGAAGTTCTCTCTTTAGGTTTTAACAATCTGATTGGAAGTATACCTCCTCCTTTAGGAAACTTATCGTCCCTTCGTAAAATTTCTTTAGCCATCAATAATTTGGCCGGGAGTATCCCTTTTACTTTAAGCAAACTAAAGAATCTTGTGATTCTTTATCTTGGCGTTAATTGGTTGTCTGGTACTGTTCCTTCTTCAATCTTCAATATCTCTTCCATCGCAGAGTTTGATGTGGGAGAGAATCAAATTCAAGGGAATATTCCCTTGGACTTCGGTTTTACTCTCCAAAATCTCCAATATTTCAGCATTGGTACTAACCGAATTACTGGAGCTATTCCACCTTCTATATCCAATGCCTCGAAATTGGAAGTACTTCAAGCCATGAACAATAAACAGGGGAAGTGCCTTAATTGGAAAAGCTACAAAGTCTTACTTTGTTCAGAGTTGCATCCAACAGTCTCGGGAGTTGGGGACACAATGATTTAAACTTCCTCTGCTCTTTGACTAACGCAACAAGTATAATCGAGTCGAACATAAATGACAACAATGTTGGAGGTTTACTACCTGGATGCATTACCAACTTCTCAACAACTCTTGAAATGTTGCTCCTTGACAGTAATAAAATATATGGAAGCATTCCAACTAGGATTGGAAAGTTTGTCAACTTGCAGAGACTGGAGATATGGACCAACCGATTGTCAGGTACCATTCCTGCTGCCATAGCAGAGCTCTAAAATTTAGGGATATTGGGTTTATAAAGAAACAGATTTTCAAGAAATATTTCACCTTCGATTGGAAATTTAAAAATCTTATTCAAACTTAGTTTGACTTACAATCTTCTTGAGGGTAACATTCCATCAACCCTAGGTCGGTGCGAGAATTTGGAAGAAATTGATCTTTCTAATAACAATCTTAGTGGTGCCATACATCCTTAATTGATTAGTCTCTATTGAAGATGTGAAGCTCAAATCTGGACCTAGGAATGTATATGATGTGTCATTTGCTTGTCAGAAAGAGTAACGACGTGTCGAGTATTGAAGTTCAGAGAAGTTGTATGATACAAACCTATGTCGGCTGGTTGCATTAGTTATGCACATGGTTCATCACGTGCTTCACTAATCCAAACGGCAGCCACATCTGTGTTTTGGGTAGCAGATTGTTTGAGCATCTGACAAGTGTCCTTGAGCAATTTCAAGAGGTGGTTAAATCTGTTAACTCATGCTAGAGGCAGCTGGAGTTGTTTGGCTGGGAAGCCAGAAGCGTGAGCTGGTTACTTGGGGTTCTTCCATATGGTTCTGAGGGGAGTATAAAAGGTCCTATGATCTGTTACTGGGGGGTATCAATTTAGTTACATGTACTCTTCGTCTTTGTATCTCGTAATCTCGAAAATCAATAAAAGCTTGCTTCTCTTTTCACAATAGATGTAGGCAAGAAAATGGTTGAACCACTATAAACCTTAGTGCAGTGTGTGATTTGTTTTCTGTCATTTCTGCTTTTGTTTTTGGTTCTTGATTAATTCCAGTTACCAAGCCAAAGTTCTCATTAAACTCAGTATAGTGTTAAACCTAGTTAGAGATCAAGTTGCTTAGAGTGGATCTTAGGGGTTCCAAGTTGATCTCGGTGGTTAACTTAGTTCTAACAAATTGGTATTAGAGCTGATCTCTAGTTTCTTGGTCTCAATAATGGCATCAGCTAAACTCGAGGTCAAGAAATTTACAAGTGAAAATAATTTTCATATATGGAGGCTCAAGAGAGCCTTACTAGCGCATCAAAGATTGGATATTGCATTTGATGGATAACCATTATCCAAGAAGCCAATGAAAGTGACTGATGAAGAATTATCTTATATGCTTGATAAGGCACATAGTGCAATAATTCTAAGCCTGGGAGATGGTGTACCTAGAGAAGTTGGTAGTGAAAAAACAACAGCAGGGTTATAGAAGAAGCTTGGAGACTTATACACAAAGAAGTCAATGGCCAAAAGACTCGCCACAAAGAAGAAGCTTTATACCTTGTAGATGGAAAAAGGATCATCAATTATTGATCACAGTGATGCTTTCAACAAGATCATCTTGGATCTTGAAGATATTAATGTAAAAATTGATGATGAAGATAAAGCTATGATTTTGCTTTGTTTACTGCCAAGTTCTTATGAAAATCTTGTGGATACACTAATGTATGAGAGACAAACCCTTTATATGGTAGATGTTAAAGAAACTCTAAGTTCCAAGGCTGCAATCAAGAAAGAAGCTAGGGAAGAAGAAAGCCTGTCAGCAAGGGAAAGAATTGAAAAGAGAAAAACTAACAAGGGTAAGAAGAAGAGATTCAAATCCAAACTAAAGAACTTGAAGTGTTTCCATTGCCACAAGGAAAACCATTTCAAGAAGGACTATCCTAAAAGGAAAAACAAGAATAAAGATTCAAAATAGAAGAGTGAAGATGTTGCTGTTGTGTCAGAACTTGAAGAATCTTATGGCTATAACTCAGCTAGAGTTATAATAGTAATAGATGGTCAAACCAAAGGTAATTGGGTTTTAAATTCTAGTTGTTCTTTCCACATGTGCCCAAATAAAAATTTATTCATGAACTATGAAGCTTTTGATGGTGGAGTAGTTGCCCGCTTACTAGGTTTTTGATTCCTGGGATCGGGTAATGATGCAAGCTACAGAGTGGTTGGCAGGGGTTTAATTAGGTTGAAAATATTTGGTGGCATGATTAGGGATAAGGGATTTGAGACGTGCCAAAATTTAAAAGAAATCTTATCTTCTTAGGGATCTTGGATAAAATGGGGTGTCTAGTTAAACTTGAGTCAGAGACATTAAAGGTTATGAAGAGGTTAATGGTTGTGATGAAATGAAACATGAACAATGGTCTATGTGTATCTCAAAGCTCAGTTGTTACATGGGATGTTGTTGTGTCAAACCAGAATCTAAACAAAACCATGTTGTAGCATATAAGGTTAGGCCACATGAGTGAAATTCGCTTAAATGAACTATCAAAACAAGGGGTCTTAGGTGTAGATAAGGTAGAGTCTTTGAGATTATGTGAGTGAAATTTAGTACTGGTGTTCATAACTCAAAGAGAGCTTTAGACTTCATGCTGATCTGTGATGACCTACACAGACAGCTTTTCTAGGTGGGGCAATGTATTTTTTATCTCTCATAGATGACTTTTTTATAATGGTTTAGGTGTTTGTGTTGAAGAGCATAGATAAAGTGTTTGATCAGTTCAAGATCTGAAAAACACTAGTTGAAACACAAATAAATAGGAAGGTGAAAAGACTGAGAACAAACAATAGATTAAAGTTATGCAATAAGGACTTTGATAATTTTTGCACAAAACATGGCATGGTTAGACATAAAATTGTAAGACACACACCAAATTAAAATGGATTAACTGAAAGAATGAATAGGACCCTAATAAATAAAGTTAGGTGTATATTCACTCAAAGCTACCCATGAACCTGTGGGCTGAAGCTCTAGACATAGCATGCTACTTAGTAAAAAGGAGTCCCTCTTCTGTAATTAATTTTAAGACTTCATATGAGCTTTGGTCTGGTAAACCAGCAGACTACTCTCATATAAGAATATTTGGTTGTCCAGTATATGCTCATGTCAAGCAAGGGAAGTTAGAGCCCAGTGCTTTAAAATGTGTGTTTCTTGGTTATCTTGCTAGGGTGAAGGAATACAAACTGTAGTGCACTGACATGAGGCCACTAAGGACTACAATCAGCAGGGATGTGGTGTTTAATGAACACGAGACGTTTCAAAATTTAGCCTCTGTGAAGCAAACTATTGAAAGACATATTAGAAGTGACAAGAAGACCAAGTACAGATACTAATACAAGAGCAAGACCTGAGCATGCATTAGAAAGGGTTTTTTCTGAACCAGATGAAGAATCAGAAGATGATAATGATATAAGAGATTATCAGTTTGAGAGAGATAGAAAGAAAAGAGAATCTAAGCTACCTAAGAGGTATGCATATGCGGACTTGATTGCATTTGCATTATTAGCAGCACATGGTATAAAGATTGATGAACCAAAAACATACACTGAAGCGATTGGTTGTAAGGACTCAGAGAAGTGGAGAGCAGCTATGGATGAAAAAAATGCAATCATTAATCAAGAACCATATATGGGATCTGATTCCAAGACAAAAATAAAAAAAAATGGTTGGCTGCAAGTGGATTTATAAGATCAAAGAGGGTATACCAGGGGTTGAACCACATATATTCAAGGCTAGGCTGGTTGCCAAGGGCTTCACATAAAAGGAGAGTATTAATTTCAATGAAATCTTCCCCAAGTGGTGAGACATTTTTTCCTGAGGATTCTATTAGTACTTGTTATAGTCAATGACATGCACATGAGGTAGATGGATGTCAAGACTGCATTCCTTTATGGTGAATTGGAAGAAATGATTGTAATGACACAACCAGAAAGTTATGAGAATCCAGATAAAGTTGATCATATATGTCATCTGAAAAAGTCTCTGTATAGATTAAAACAATCACCAAGACAATGGTATTTGAGGTTTGATAAGTTCATGGCTGAAAACAATTTTCAAAAGTGCTCTTATGATTGTTGTGTATACCACAAATATTTGGGAGATGACAGTAAGATTTATCTGTTATTGTATATTGATGACATGCTTATAGCATGTAAACATATAGATCAGATAAATAAATTAAAGAAGCAGCTGAAGAATGCATTTGAGATGAAAGATCTTGGAGCAGCGAAGAAGATCCTTGGAGTGGAGTTGCTAAGAGATAGAAAGAAAGACATATTAAAGCTATCACAGCAGAGGTACATTAAGAAAGTACTTGAAAGATTTGAAATGGTGGACTCAAAACCAGTTTAAACCCCACTGTCAGCTCATTTCATATTGTCTTGTTAATAATGTCCAAGAACTGAAGATGAAAAGGCCGAAATGAACACTACTCTATATTCAAGTGTTGTTGGGTGCTTAATGTATGCCATGATCCTAACTAGGCCAGATATCTCCTATGTTGTAAGTGTTGTTTCCAGGTATATGGCTAATCCTGGAAAGGAACATTGGAGGACTATAAAATGGATCATAAAGTCTCTTAGTGGTATTGTTGACTATGGTCTCATCTATAGAACCAAAAAGGGTGCAGAGGTTAATGTTGAAGGCTATGTAGATGCTAATTTTGCTGAGGATCTAGATAAGAGAAGGTCCTTGACAGGTTATTTGTTCACACTTAACTGTTGTACCATAAATTAGAAAGCCTCATTGCAAAGTGTTGTTGCATTGTCAACAACAGAAGTTGAATACACTACAGTAGCAAAGTTTTTAAAAAAGCAATATGGCTTAGAGGAATGGTTACAAAGTTGGGATATAAACAAAAGTAGGTGGCTGTCCATTGTGACAGCCAAAGTGCAATTTGCTTAAGCAAGAACCAGGTGCATCATAGAAAAAACAAAGCACATTGACATTAAATTGCACTTTGTCAAGCTCGAGGTGTCCAAAGGTGTGGTGAAACTGATGAAGATACAAAGCGATGACAACATTACAGATATGCTGACAAAGGCTGTACCAATAGCTAAGCTAGAGTTTTGAATAAACTCAGTTGGAATCTGTAGGCAGTAAAATTGTAGGAATAGAATAAGAAGTTGAAGCATAGGAGTAGTTGATTTGAGTTCAAGGTGGAGAATGTTGAAGATGTGAAGCTCAAATCTGGATCTATGAATGTGTATGACGTGTCATTTACTTGTCAGAAAGAGTAACGACATGTCGAGCATTGAAGTTTAGAGAAGTTATATGATACAAATGCTATGTTGGTTGGTTGCATTAGTTACGCTCATGGTTCATCACGTGCTTCACTAATCCAAATAGCAGCCACATATGCGTTTTGGGTAGCAGATTGTTTGAGCGCCTGACAAGTGTCTCTGAGCAATTTCAAGAGGTGTTTAAATCTGTTAATTCACGCAGGAGGCAACTGGAGTTGTTTGGCTGGGAAGCCAGAAGCGTGAGCTGGTTACTTGGGGTTCTTCTATATGGTTTTAAGGGGAGTATAAAAGGTCCTATGATCTGTTACTGGGGGGTATCAATGTAGTTACATGTACTCTTCGTCTTTGTATCTTGTAATCTCGTAAATCAGTAAAAGCTTGTTTCTCTTTTCAGAATGGATGTAGATGAGAAAATGGCCGAACCACTATAAACCTTGGTGTAGTGTGTGATATGTTTTCTATCATTTCTGGGTTTTTTTTTTAGTTCTAGTTACCAAGCCAAAGTTCACGTTAAACTCAGTATAGTGTTAAATCTAATTAGAGATCAAGTTGTTTAGAGTGGATCTTGGGGGTTCCAAGTTGATCTTGGTGGTTAACTTTGTTCTAACAGTCTCCCATCCTTATTAATTGCCCTTGATGTGTCTGGAAACAAACTAACCGGTTCCCTTCACATTGAAGCTGGAAAACTGAAAAATCTAGAAATATTAGATGTTTCTAGAAACATGTTAGAAGGTGAGATTCCAAGTACTCTTGGTAGTTGTACAAGTTTGGAAATACTAGGGATGCAAGGCAACTTATTTTGCGTTTCTCTTCCTTCAACTTAAGAGTTCCTTAAGAGGTCTTAGAATCATGGATTTGTCTCAAAACAATCTTTCTGGTGAAATTCTTAAATTTTTAACAAGATTATTCTTGGATAATTTAAATCTATCTTACAATAACCTTGAGGGAATGGTACCAACAGAAGGAGTCTTTAAAAATGCAAGTGCTACTTCGGTTATGGGGAATAGTAAGCTCTGTGGTGGCATATCTAAATTTAAACTACCAAAATGTGGTTCAAAAAAATCTAACGGAAAGAGATTGCCCCTTGCACTGAAATTAGTCAATTCCATTGTTTCTGGGCTTGTCGGGCTTGCTTTAGCTCTATCTATTTGTTTCTTTTTTGGGTAAGGTAGACAAGGGAGAAATAAAATTCAAGCAGTTAAATAAATTCACTCCCCAACCTATCGTACCAAAATCTTTAAAATGCTACAAATGGGTTCTCCTCAGCAAACCTGATTGGTGCAGGTACCTTTGGATCTGTTTATAAAGGAATTCTTGATGAGAGTAGAACAACTATTGCAGTGAAGGTTTTCCCATCTTCGTCATCAAGGAGCTTTCAAGAGTTTCATAGCTGAGTGCAAGGCATTGGGGAATATTCGACATCGCAATCTTATCAAAGTTCTGACAGCATGTTTAGGAGTGGATTATCAAGGTAATGACTTCGAGGCTCTTGCATATGAGTTCATGCACAATAGAAGCCTGAAGGAGTGGCTATATCCAATTAGCAAAGAAGATGAAACATACAAGAGACCAAGGAACTTAAATTTACTCCGGAGACTAAACATTGCCATTGATGTAGCATCTGCACTGAACTATTTGCACCATGGTTGTCAACCTGTAACTGCTCATTGTGACCTCAAACCCAGCAATGTTCTTCTAGATGATGACATGACAGCACGTGTCGGTGACTTTGGATTAGCAAGATTTCTTCCACCTACTGGTACGCAAACAAGTTCCATTGATTTCAAAGGATCTATTGGCTATATTGCTCCAGGTATTTTCTTTCATATTTGTCACACTTTGAACTCTAAAGCAATATAAAAATGGTCTCCTCTAATGAAGATTGTTTTGCACTTTAGAGTTGCAAGTATTCTTAATTTCTTTTATAAAACCTTATTATATTTCTTGTAAACTTTTTGAATGGTAGAGTACGGCATAGGAAATGAGGTATCAACGACTGGAGATGTTTACAGTTATGGGATATTGCTGTTAGAATTGATAGTAAGGAAAAGAACCATCAGACATCATGTTTGAGGGAGATATGAATCTACATGAATTTGCAAAAATGGCCTCGCCCAATCATGTGAAGGATATTGTGGATTCAATACTTTTAAATGATGATGAAAAATTGGTTGTTAGTGGTGACCAGAAGCAAACGCAAGCAAAAATCAACATCATTGTAGAATGTGTCATCTCTATGGTAAGAATTGGAGTTGCTTGTTCGATGGAGTCACCGCAAGATCGAATGAACATGACCAACGTTGTCTACGAGTTACAATCAATCAAGAATATTCTTCTTGGACCCAAAAATTTGCACAACATGCAAAGAGGTAATCGGACGGTACAAATTATCTTTTTGCTTTTACCAAAGTGATGTAAACTTATGTTACTTCTCATTATCTTTTTGTTCTAATTTTTTTTACCTTTCGCTAATCACAGGGCAACAGAACAGTTAAATAAATATTTCACCAAGCAGAAGAAACCAATATTTGATCTCAGATAAGAAAAATGGTCAAGTGATCAGAAGAGACTAATCTATTTTCTTGTGGCTGCATGCCGGAGGCGGAACATTAACTTATATCAATTTATGTGTAGTAGAGTTATGCTCACTCAATCCGTTTCAAATGAATAATTTTCAGATTTTTTTATTGAAATTTGTAGTGTGTTTGATTAGTTTACGAATGACAATGATCAATTAGCTTCTTTGTGTCATCTCCAACTAGTTTTGGAATTGTGTTGAAATGAATATGGATTATTATTTCCGAATATTCTGTTGTAATTAGCTCACCTTTCGGAATGTTGATCTGATATGTATGAATTTTCTTCACCGTCTTTCTACCAGTATCCATATTGATCGAGGTTCCATCGGTCTAAATTGAAATAAGTAGCTAATGTCAGATCTAAACTTGAAATTTGGTGCTTAAAGCCTTAAAGGTACTTAATTGTGGACGATATGAGCTTCCCATAACCAGATGATGATTAAAGTTTCCGCCAACATATCTTGCAGTTGTCATATTTGGTGATGAAGGAAGCTGACTTGTTCAAGTGAAGAATCAATACTAATATAAACAATTTTAAACAAAAGATTTGTAGATCAAAGATCAAAGAGAATACACAGAATTGAATCAGCTTAAAAATCTCGAAGCGCCTAAAGTGACTTGAAAAATGAAAAGCTATTACCCCAGAAATGTATCTTGTTCATCCTACCCAACCATCCTACATCAACATCGGTCACTTTCTAACACTAACGTATATAGAATACATCCCCAACAAAAAATATATATAAATAAGAAAACATAAAAGTTGGTCGTTTCAAATATTAGACTGAAAAGAGCTATACAAGTCAACCCAAATTCTCCGAGAATGTTTCAGCCAAGCTATTACCACTAATGATCTTCGTGGTCCCAACTATCACATCATATGCCATCCCTTCCTGTAAGCCAGAGTATATATAAATAAAACAAAACTCAAGAGGAATTTCAACCAATGGTAAAACAGATATGATCATAACTGTTCACCAATCTGGCAACAAAATCAACATTCAATGATCAGCAGTGTATGGTGGTTACAAGATCAAGTTAAAAAATTCAAGTCTCCAGTATCAAATTGATAGTTTCAATGAGGGTTTTGGCATTCCATTAACATGAACTCGAAAATTCATATGAAATACAATACAGTTCTCAGCATTGGCGGAAGACAGTGATGAAACAAATTTCTTGTACATACCTGAGCACTGAGAAATCGAAGAGCAGAAATTTCTGCAAATGTAACCCCTCCGACAAAGACTACAAGTACTAGGGAACGCCTTCCATCACCAACTCTGAAATGTGTTCAGTTATTTTATACAGATTGAGCAAAACAGTTTAAACAGAGGTGTGAACAAAATAATTGGTGGGATTGCTTTAGTCATATATAACACTTACTTGTCTATTGAGGAGGACAGCCCCTGCGACATGTCAAATGATGGACTGCTTGAGAACCCACCCTGTGGAAATGACAGAAAATATTAACAGCAGAGCATATCCATATAACTTAAAATGCAATAAGCATAAGAGAGAAAGAGTGAGAGTGATGTTTAGAACAGGTAAGACTTCTTTTAGTCATCAAGAAAACACTACTGGTGACACCTTATGTGAATATTTTGAAATGATGAAGCATATCTTTCTCTTTCTTGGATAAGAAAAGGGAAAATGTAAAAACGATGAAACATATCAACCAGAAAAAAGGAATCAAGAGCAGAAAACAAATCGAACAAAAAGAAAAGTATACTGACTCTTTTTGTTTCATAATGGGGTCCGGGCAACAGCTTCAGAATTTCTTCCATGGGACGCCTGAGGGTCATATCACATTTCAAAAACATCATCTATAAGTTCCCATAAGAAATCCAAATATAATAGAGAGTTCATGGTCATTGACTCAAAGGAGGTTACCCAGCAAGGTTCCATAATCTATTTCTAGCATATCAATTGACAATCAAAAGAGTATATTACAAAAACCTACCACAATCTGGCAAATCTATGTAATGATAATCATACATGACTATGATGCAGCTTACCAATTAACTACAATCTTTCATAAATATCTAGTTCAAGTAGATGTCAGACACCTTGAACAATGACATGATGCAATGACAAATAAAAGAAAACACACCCAATAGCCTTGATCCATTCCACATCAATATCTTTTTTCCAAAAATGATGCAAAATTAAACAACTGCTTTACACTTTGCAAGTTCTAAAAACATACATGCTTATTCCTATCACATGGGGGTAGAGCTCTGATTACCCATGCTGCACATGTGAATGCAATGAACTATTTAAGAACTCAGTGCACATTAAAGGTCCCGAAAAAACACTAGCAACTGGATCCAGAAAGAAATAGGAGACAAGAAAAATTAAACATCATTCATGAGTAAGAAACTAATTTTTGAGGAAAGCAAACTCTGAGATAGAGAGAAAATAATCCGACTTACAACTTATATCAATATTAATACATTCAAAACATATCTGAATTACTTTATTCACAATTTGTGAAATCAGCATAAAATTAAACTAGATTGATAAGGATGAACTTAATGTGAATCTCTCATTATGAAATAAAGAAAAAGGAGAAAAGATCAAAAAGAAATAAAAGAGATAGACAATAATCTTGCCATCTAACTTAAGGATATAAAAATAGCCTCACCATCCAGATCGAATAGCATTCTGAACAAGGCGGATACTAAGAGGAGCATATCCGGAGAAGACGTAGGAGATATCGTTCGGGCTGACATAAGAAAATTCTTCAAATGTAAGTAAGAAAGATTATATGTTGCCTAGGGAGGTAGATATAGCTAGGGAAAATCTGGGTGCAAATATTAAAGTATATCTGAAATGCCAACAAGAACCATTCCAAGGGTAACCGCAGAATACACCAAATTAGTATCAACGAAGACAATGGAACCACAATCAATGCTGGGCATGCTATATGTTACAGCCAAAAAGTAAATTTAATAAATACGATGGAAGCACAAACTAACAGAAGCAGAGTGCTTGATCAAGAAGAACAATACTTTGCCGTGTCAGTATCTTCAACAACAAGTTGCAGAGCACGCTTAACCAACTGCCAGTTGCTTTTTGTCTCCTATGAGTTTCAGACCATATGAGATCCATTAAATAATTTGATAGAAGTGATAAGCTTGATTATTTGGCAATGTACTCACTACCAAAAAAAGCCAAAATGCAGTTAACCTGTTTTTTGAACAATCCCGCTTTTTCTAAATTGTTCAATGTAGCCATATGCTCAAACCCATAACTGTGAAGAAGTTCCCTCCTAAACCATGAATACAAAAATATCAAAATCTAAAACAGTTAACAAATAAAAATTGCTACAAAGTAAAATAGCTAATATTACTGTTCAAGTCAAGAAAAGCATAATGTTATAATGATGTAATCAAGAGATACTTGCCTCAAATAATCAAATTGCTTTTTGGGCAACCCTGAATTTGTGACAGAAAATAGGATCAGAAGGCGTAGGACTTTGTTAAGAGGCTCCTGCTTATGGATCATTTCTTCTATATACTCGAAACATCTGCATTCATAAACTCATTAGATCCCTACCTTCAAAAACTATAATTTAGGTCCAACAAATTTGATTAAAATGTGTATGTATTTCACTATGTAACGCAATTTCCACTTGTATGATAAAACAAATATCAGATGAGCAATGGGGCCATCGGAGCAGAAGGGATAAATTTCTTACAATGAAGCCAAAAATAAAATAAACAAACAGTGATAGCAAGATGCCCATTGCAGAACAAATGTATCGAAATCCTAACATTTTAATCTAGAAATTAGGAGGCACAAGAACAAATGCAGCTTACATGTCATAACTCTGAGCCTCAATAATTGTGTGTTCCATGTCAAGTTGCCCAAGAAATGATGGCTTTGATGTAAATGTTGACAGGTGCTGAGCGAGATTTATGTGCCTCTAAAGAAACAATCAGCACCAAATTACAATCTAAAATTCAACAAATTTTAGACCACTTAGGAAACAAAACCCTGGTAACTCTAAAATGCAAGTACAAAAATTAAGGAAAGAGAAATTACAGTCATTTCTGGCAATGAGTTGAGCTTTTTGACAAAGTCCTTTAGTTCTGAAACTGTCTGAGACTGTATGCATCACCAAATAACCCATTACTTAGTGTTAACAGATGTCTTCAATAATAGCATAAGTGAAGAATTTGAGAAATTGTTCAGTGATTCCCAAGACAAAATGGGTGTGCACTATGGTATCAAATGCTCAATCACACATCATTTGGCATATAATCCTCCCCCACCATCAGCTCCATTCATTTGCTCACATGCAATTACATCCTAAATTATTGGCAGAGACTAGAAGTGCAACATCTTCACTAAATAACACGACTAGTGCGGCCCAAAAGAGAACCATATTAACAATAAATCAGTTGGCAGCGCCACTTAAGTTGGCAACAACTAATATTATTAAGCATAGAAGATAAGGCATGTTGTTTTCAAGCACCAAATAACATACTTACCATTGTGGTCACCTCAGTATAGTCCTGTTTCATGGATGTCGCTTTTTGACGCAGAACCTGCAAACATTACTGCAAATAGCAACTGAGGAACAGGTATTTTAATGAAGATACTTTTCATTAAAAACTCAAAAATGAAAAAACAGATCAACCTGGACAACAACTTCGAAGTTGAGATCCCGTATTTCCTTGAACAGCTTGTCACTAAATTTGATAATCATTCGCAGTCAGAAAAAGAAGGGAGAAAGAAGAAATAAAGAAGGAAAGAGAAAAGCATAATCCCATAATAGTCCAAGAAAAGTTTGGTAAGAGATGATTCTAAAATGGTCATGTGGAACTAGCTACCAACTAAAGTGTTCCCCAAGGCTAAGCAAAAAAGAGACTTAACATGACTTTTCCTTGCTAGCCGCCACATAAGATATTCCTATTTGTATCTCAATGAATTACAAACAAGATATAGCCAATGTTACTAAAGATCTCTCTAACAGTTACGGTCATCTGAACCTCAAACCCCATAACATGGGCTCAGCTAAAGGATATATGAGACAAGCTCACCTTGAATTAAGTGGAACTTTCATCTTTTTTCCATCTTGTTGTTGTGCACCCATAATTGATGCGTCAAGCTCCACGGAACCATTATTGATACGCAGAAACTGCATGGATGCTATTAGAGATGGCTTATAACAAATGCAATCACTTAATTCTTAAAACAGAAGGCGGCATAAATTAAATTGGCATTCAGGAAAACATAGGTATGCTTCCTTTGAACATTTATCTTTAAAAATTGAGAATATAATTATCTGATACTGAATCTTAGTAGCATATGAGGTTTAACTCTCACAACTCCAGTTGTATAGAACAGTAGATAACTGGATACAAAATTTATTCTTTTCCTTCTATCAAGGAAAAGAAATAACAATTTTGGATTCAAAAGGTCAATCGATCTAGTACAAGGACGATGCAGAGGACAAAGGCCACATAGGCAGCCTAAATTTTCCACTTATATTCCCAATACCAATTGATCAAACACATTTTAATTTCGTGTTTTAATGTGCCAGATAATGATATAAATTGTTCTTCACATATGATCAGTATCCCATATTTCCGTCAGCTTACCTCATCCACCAGTCCTTCATATGTTAATTGAGAACACATGGGAGTAACCATGTCAACCTACATTCATGCAATGGTAAATGTCAAGTGATGACAACAGTATCAACAAAAATTGATGTCCAGAAACACTCTAGACCAGAAAAGGCAACTTTCTTAGAGTTCAAATGAAAGAATCAATTCTTATAAAAAAATGAAAAAATCAATAATATCAAGTTTTAATGGAGTCCAAACAGAGCCTTTAACATCAATACTGCAAAAAGATCGAGATTTCCAAAGTTATTAATGATAACAACGATTCTCCACATTAACTTTATATAAAATGTTGAAGTTCAAGGTTCTCCCAGCAAACTAAATTTCATTACTTTACAACACTCTTTCCACTATGTATAGATATCTGACAAAATTGGCTTCAAGTGCTTTTGAAATTGTTAAATTCCCCTCTTATAAATGTTCATACTATCTTACATATCAATCAACAAACCTAGAAAAACAATGAAGAAAAACAAAATAGAAAAGGAAAAAGAAAAATGCATATGCAACCAGCATTATATTTCTGTATGGATACTAATACCAATATGTAATAAAGTATGCAATTACCTCTCTATCGATAAGGACAAGTGTATTTATCTCTGGAATGTTCATCTGCGGAAAGAACAAAATGTACCATCAGAAGCTAGAAAACAGACACTGATCCACCAAATAGCAATTGAAAAAGCTAATTTGCTCAAAGGTTTAAAAGCACTAATTAATTACATCAGATAAGGAAACTGGTTCCTCTGTCTGCATGCGGTTCAAAATTTCCGCAACACGTACTGATGCTTTTCCCTTGGCTCTCACATTTGGTATTAATCCAAAAGTAAACTACAAATGCATAAAGTTGAGTAAGTACAAAATTCGTAATTAAAGAGTACAGGGAACCATACAGAATCCATACATGATAAAATGTTATAAAAAAGAGAGCTCTACTTTAAAATCTGAGGCTTCATCTACATAATCCAATAAAAGTCTAAGATTAAACCAACCTCAAGCTTGTGAATTGCTTTTGCAATGTGCCACAGGGAACTTGCATCACCATCAACTTGCCATTCCTGACAAGCCAATAGTTAAATAGAATGGAAAACAAACATCATATGTGTGAACAGATGTAAATAAATCAGCATTTGATTAGGGAATAGAAGCATGTTTGGCCATACTTTAGGAGCAAGATCAAGTTCAAATGATAAAACATCCTCATCCAATGGAACCATGTACAATGGGTATTCCCCAATAGTCATCAAGTTATGAACTTTTTCCTCCTCAAGAATCTGCATGATGAAAAAGAAAATTAAAAAGTAAGACATTTAAAGTGGTTCTTAAGTAGAATGCACACATTAAGTTAGCACTCAGATCAACAGCTTTAGCTGATGAGTAAATGTCCAACATTTAATTTAATTTAAGCTCTAACAAAATGTTCACATTAACATATCAAAAAATTAAAACTGAATCCAGTTTATTATATACAAAAAAACAATTACCTTCTCACAAGCAACAGAGCGGCGAGGGACAAAATAAAGATAATACTCTCTCTGAAGTCCTTTAGAAGCATCATCGTGAACATGAGAACTTATAAATCTCATCGAAATAAACTGTGGACCAACAAAATACACCACTTTGGCACAATCAGTCTGAACTGGCTCAGCAGAAAGAAGCCGCAATTCGATGCCATATTCCTATTAGCAATTAACAGCACTTCTTTATTAAAACTAAAAATTTGCAATTCAATCTAGTATGAAAAACACTTTAATTATAACCGTTTGTTTGTGCATAAAATCACGGGAATTTATTTCTTTTTACTCCTTCAAGATGAAATCTCATATGCAATCACAATCCTTGTTCTTAAAATTTAAATTAAAAGTACTACAATAATCGTACAAGCTCACAATAAGGTCCATTCTGAGAGAATTTTAGCAAAAACAAGAACTTCAAGAGCATTTTAATCATCTAAAAGCTTCTTTCAAGTAAAATGACAATTAAGCGCCTCTCTACATAGCACTTCAAGCTTTGATCTCTAACATAATTTACTTCATTTCAGTTAAATTCTATTAAAAAATATTTAAATCAACAGCTTACAGAAAAACAAAAGACACAAATAGCTAAAGAGAATTACCTTAAGTGTAGATGTCGGGACGATCAACGATAGTGAACCGCTGAGCTTCGGATCAATGACCAAACACTTCTTTCCTCGAATCTGCGAACAGCAAAACTATATCAATTTAACGATGGTTTACCTATACAATGACGCAAAAAAGTACAGATAAATTAATTTCTTTTAAAAGAAAACGTAATTACAATTTTCTGACTAAAAGCTTACGTTTTTTAGGATGTTTACGAGGTCTCTCTGCGATTGTTCTCTGTAAAATTAAACGGCAAAAAAAAAGTTGTTATTTACAACCATAATAGTTCAATGATGTTATTAACAAAGCTGAAGGAGGAGTGCTGATACCTAATAGATTTAAGATTTAAAGGAGCGTTGTCCAAGTTTGGAATTTGCGCCATTGACACCGATGATCTCGCTCCGTTTCTGTGAATCGATGTGTCTTTGCTCGTAAGATGGGAACACGAACCGAGTAAATTTTTGGGCCGACTGACTCGACACCCGGACCCGAATTTAAAAAAAAAATGAAAATTATTACACTAGAAATCACCTTAACATTCCATTCCTTACTCCAGTCTGATTTATAGGTGTTTGTTCTATTTGATTTTTTAGGTTGATCTTCAATTATGTATTTTTTTAAAACTTTAGTTTTGCATTTCCATGAACTTTTATATGGCTATTTGTAAATTGCACTACATAAAATAGAAAAAAACTAATATTGCATTCCCAATTTAATAGAGTTGAAACTCACTAAAAATTTTCAATGCAAAATCAACTATTTAAATGAGAGAAAATCGTTGCATCCGGTACACACAGGGAGACCCAATAATATAACAAGAAAGTATTCACCCATTACTAGTGTTAAAAATTGCGTGTTGATTGAGTGATAAAAATATTATTTTGTGTTTATATTATAATTTATATTTATAATTACATATTTTTAATGTGTTTTTAAATATTAGATTTTGTATATATTTGTGTTTTGATTTAGTACAAATAATAATTTCACGAAATTAGATATTCTAAATAAATAATGGATGTTAAATTTAAATTTCAAATGTCTAAAAAATTAAGTCATTTTTTAATATAATCTGTTATTTTTGTTGTGCAATTATAAATTTTTATCATGTTAAATATGGTAATCGTAAAATTATAAAAAAAAATTCTTTTCTTTTCTTTTTATTTTTTACTTTTTCTTCAAATTTTCACTCTTCTTCTTTCCTTAAATTTTGCCCTATCCGCAAAAGTTTTCCAAAATTTCACGTTCATCTCATGCTTTTCTCTTCTGTACTTCTAAACATTACACTTTGACCACAAAGTTTAAAAGTATCCCAATATGTCCCCAGCTGGAATTTCCCACAAAAATAAGATTTGAACCTACAACTTGAACTTATTTAGGCTTAATTTGAATTCGATTTGGATATTGACTTTAAAAGTTACAACAAAGGTTCAATAATTTAAATTAATCACTTAATTGGCTGATAACTTTAAAATTAAAAAAAGGAAGTCAGCATCCTGAGGTAAGTATTCTTTTTTTCTTTTTTAGATTTTTGCAATTTAATTTTTGTACTTTTTTGTTAACTTATATGGCTGATTTAACTGCCTATTTAATTATTTTAATTTTAGTTAATTAATTTTTAATTTATTTGTTATATTTCACATTTTTTTCTTATACATTTATGTTGCTTATTTAATTTTTAGTTTGTTTTTATTTTTATTTTGTGCTATTTTCATTTAGTTTTTTATATGATATTTAATTGTTTGTATATCATCTTTAGAACATAATTTTACACACGCACACATCATCAACATTACAGGAGACGTTAGTCTCAAACTTCAAGTGGTAGATTAATTCATAGATCTCAATTACTGCCACAAATCATGGAAAACATCTAAGAAGAAAATTTTTTGGGCCATTTTAATCCTCAAATTGATTAAGAAGACAAATATTCTCGATATAATACACATCATCAGAATTAACTAAAAACTTTAAGAGACTATATAAATCTAATCAGAAGTTAAGCACACTCGTGTATAGTATTTTCTTTTGAAGCATCTTAATTCAACTTCACCAACATTTCATGGTTTAGAATTCGAGAATATATACTTACGTTTAAGAGATTTTGAGGAAGTTTGTAATACATATAAAGACCAATATTGTAGTATGAACATATTTAGATTAAAGATTTTTCCTTTTTTCCTTAAAAGATAAAGCTTAAACTTCAATATGAAACCTTCTTGATTAATAAGGACTTGAAATAACATAGAAGAACAATTTTTGAAAAAATTCTTTATATCTCTTAAAACCAATTCATTTAAAAGGCAAATAAATTCTTTCATTCAAAAAAATAGAAAAACATTATACCAATGTTGGAGCTTTAAAGTACAAAAAGAGTGATTAAGTAAAACCTATTTAAGAAATTAAATGTAATGTTTGTAGTTCAAATGATCATTTGATTCAAGATTATCCCACTCTACTTGCACTTAAAAAATGTTTATACGATCAATCTAATGTCATTAACAGTTTTAATAAGCTAAACTCATATTCACAGACTTATAATCCTAGTCAGAGAAAGCATCCAAATTTTAGTTAAAACAATAATAATAATGCACAATCTTTACAAGCACCACCTCTACAAAATTTTCAAAATGTTCAACCATATGCACCATATGTTCCACAACCACGGAAAATATGAAATATACAATGCATTCATTCGTTAGAAAGCAAGATGTTATTAACAATCAAAATGCGCAAACATTTTTTTGACTTAAAAGATACTCAAGCTAAAATTGCTCCTACACTCAAAATTAAAAAAGAAAGTAAATTTTCAACTCAACCACAACCAAATCCAAAGATTCAACAAGATTCACCCATGGACTAAGTCAAGTCAATTACAACTCTTCTTAATTGTAAGATTATTAGAAGATCTATTCTTGAACCTTATAAAGATGAAAATAAAATTCCAAGGGTAAGGAATGACTAAATAAACTTACATTTAGTAAATAAATAACTATCGTTCCATCTGAATCACCATTTGCACAAGCATTAAATAAACCAAAGAAATTAACCGACTCTTCTAAAATTTATCAAATCTTTAAGTAAATGAAAGTTAACATTCTTTTGTTAGATGCAATTAAGAATGTACCTTTATATGCAAAATTTTTGAAAGACTTATGCATTGTCAAGAGGAAAGTTCATGATTGAACATGTAAGCATCATTTTGTCTACTAATAATACAATGAAATATCAAGATCTTGGTCGTCCTACCATTTCTTGCATTATTGGTGATCACAGAATTTATCTTGCTTTACTAGACCTTAACGCTAGTGTTAATTTGCTTGCATATTCTATTTATCTTCAACTTAATCTTGATTAGTTAAAATCAACTCCAACTACATTTTTGCTTGCCGATAAATCAATTAAAGTACTCAAAGGAATTGTGGAAGATATTTTAGTACAAGTTAATAAATTTATGTACCCTATTGATTTTGTTGCCCTATAAATTGAACCTACTGTGAATAATTATGAACCAATTCTTGTAATTTTGGGTTAACTATTTTTGAATGCTTTTAACATTTGTAGGAAATCTGATCAAGAAAATGAGAAAGAAGATGATATTGATAAACAAAATGAATTGCTTAAATCTTGTATAGAGGAAAATATTAAAAATGGGATTTTTTTTTCTGAACTTAGTGATATTTGTTTGGTTAATTCAATTAAATTAAATAAGCAACTAGAACTTGATCTTTTAATATAAATTTGTTATTTGATTCTGCTAAGACTTTACAAAATGATGATGAACAACCAAAATTTGAAGAGTTTGGAATCATTGAAAAGATAGAACAACAAGAAGCACCTAAACTAAAATTGAAACCTTTGCCCGAAGTATTGAAGTATACTTATCTTGGAGAAGAACAAACTTATTCTATTGTGATTTTTTTTATTCTAACAGGTAACTAAGAAGGTAAGTTCCTATCTATTCTTGAAAAGTGTAAAAATACAATTAGATGGGCTTTAAATGATATTAAAAGTATTAATCTTTTAATTTGCACACATCGAATCAATTTGGAAAAAATGTTAAAACATATCAACAACATTAAAGAAGATTAAATCTACCACATGAAAGAAATAGTAAAAACATAAGTCATTAAATTACTTGAAGTGAGAATTATTTATTCTATCTTTAATAGTAAGTGGATAAGCCCTACACAAGTAATGCCTAAAAAATATAAAATTGTTGTTGTTAAAAATAACAAAAAAAGTAAGTTAATCTTAACACGAATTACATATAGTTGGCGCATGTGCATTGATTATAGAAAATTAAATAAAACCATTAGAAAAAAATCATTTTTTAAATAATTTCTTAGCCAAATCTTAGAAAGAATAGTTGCACATCTCTACTACTATTTTTTTAAATGGATATCCAGGTTATTATCAAATTCCTATAGTATTTAAGGATCAAGAAAATGCCACATTTACATGTCTCTTTAGAATATTTGCATTTAAAATAATGTCATTTAGACTTTGTAATGTTCCTGCGATATTTTAAAAATACATGCTAAGTATTTTCAGCGATATGGTTGAACATTGTTTGGAAGTCTTTATAGACAATCTCATTATGTTTGGGAATTCTTTTGATGATTGCCTTGATAATTTGGAAAAAAATTTAAAAAGATCTATGGAGAAAGAACTTGTGTTGAATTAAAAAAAATGTCATTGCATAGTTACTTCTGTAATTGTTTTGGGTCATGTTGTATCTTTTAAATGAATTGAAGTTTACAAAGTAAAAATAGAAGTCATGTTTAAATTGCCACAACTAAAAACAGATAGAGATGTACGATTCTTTTTAGGATATGCAGGATTTTATAAAAAACTTAGTGTCATATCTAAACTACTTTATAACTTCTTATTAAAAGATTCATCATTTAAATAGATTGAAAATTGTCAAAAATCTTTTGAGAAAATAATTTTTCATTTAACATCTGCATCTATTATGCAATTTTTTGATTAATTTTTGCATTTTGAATTAATGTGTGATGTAAATGGTTTTACTATTGGTGCTGTTTTAGAATAAAGAATGATAAGCCTTTATGATTAATTATGCGAGTAAAACCTTGGATAATGCTCAAATAAAGTATTCTACAACTAAAAAAAAAGATTATTTGATGTGGTATTTGCATTAAACAAATTTTGTTCAATTTTGATTGGCTTTAGATCTTTTTTTTTTTTACTGACTATGCTGTTGTGAGATATTTGATGACTAAATAAGATATCAACCTAAGACTAATTAGTTGGATTTTGTTACTTCAAGAATTTGATCTCACTATCAAAAATAAAAAAGAGTGTCAAAAATGTTGTTGCTGATCATTAATCAAGACTCACATTTGAATTATGCACTACATTACACTCATCAATGATTTTTTTCCAGATGAATTTTGTATTTTCTGTTACTTTAATGCCAAGATATACTAACATTATTAATTTCATTGTTACATGTAAAATGTCTTTGCAATGGAACACTTAAAAGAAGAAAAAAATTTTGGCTGGAGTAAAAAAAAATTATTGGGATGATCCTTACTTATTTAAATATTACCCTAATCAAATTTTTTGCCAATGTATTCCTGACAATGAGGTAAATAGTATCATTAATTTTTATCATTTTCAATTATTGGTAGACACTTTTCCTCAAGAAAAATTACAGCTAAAATTTTACAATATGGATTTTATTGGCCTACCATATTTAAAGTTACATGTAAATTTTGTAAACTTGTTAAAACTATCAAAAATTGGGGACAATTACTAAGAGAAACACGATACCCTTAAATCTCATACTTGAGATCAAAATATTTAATTCTTGGCAAATTGATTTCATGGACCCGTTTCCACCATGCTTTGGATTTGTGTACATATTAATTGCAATTGCTCATTTCTCAAAATGGATTGAAGCAATTTCTTATCAAAATAATGATAGCAAAATTGTGATTAAATTTTTAAGAGAAAATTTTTTAAATCGATTTGAAATCCCTCAAACTATTATTTGTGATGAAGATAAACATTTTTGTACGAGTTATTTAAGTGTTTAATAAAGAAATATAGAATTATATATGAAGTTATTATCCCTTATCATCCTCAAATAAATAGTCAAATTGAATTACCAAATAGTGAGATGAAATAAATTTTAGAAAAGATGATTAACCTAAACCATAAAAATTGGTCTCTTCGACTGACTGATACCATACTGTATTTATGACATCTTTAGGAATGTCAACCAATCGATTGATTTATGGTAAACATTACCACGTACTTGTTGAACTTGAGTATAAATTATTTTGGGATATTAAAACTTTTAATTCAAATGTTGATGATGCCGATAATGTACGTAAATTGTAATTAAATGAATTAAGGAATATTACATATAAAAATTCAAGAATTATTAAGGTAAGAATAAAAGATTTTCATGATAAAAGAATTTTTCAAAAAACATTTAAGATTGGTCCAAAAGTGTTGTTTTATACTTGTCTTCATTTATTTTCAAAAAAGTTAAAATCAAAGTCAAGTGGTCAATTTGTTGTAAAAAATATTTATTTATATGGCAACATAAAAATTGAAAATCCAAATAACAATGTCACATTTAAAGTTAATAGAAAAATATTAACATCATATCTAGAATATCAACTACATAAAGAAAATACCAAAATAAATTTGAGTGACATACTAAACCTTGGTTAAGTTTCTTTCATTTTTAATGGGTGATTTAACTTTTTTTTTAAACTGTTACTTTACCTTTTGAATTGTTTGATTCTTTCTTTCTATGTCTTGAATGATATGTATTATTATGTTTCTTGCTTAAGTGTGTTTAATGATTGTGTTTCCTTTCATTATTATACATCATGACAATCTCAATAAGAAAGATTCTTTTCAAATATCTTCGAAAACTTTTATAAGTGAAATTTCACTTAAAAGACCTAATATAATTTCACAAATCACATCTTGTTTGTGATCTACGACCATCAACGTTAGTATCCCACGTTAAGGATCTAGAAAGATAACTCAAGGAAATAAATGATAGTATATATGACTTCCAATTGGAACTTGAAGTTAACTAAATAAAATGATGAAAGTGAGTTAAATGTTTAATTATACCTTTTTTTTTACATTGTGTATTTTCATTTTGTTATTTTGTTTGCCTTCACAATTAGCTTGATTTTGTAGAATTGATTCATTTTTTGATATGTTTTGATTTACTTTCTCATATAATTTATTGATAATTGTACTATGTGACTTCTTAAGTCGGTGTCTTTTAGCTTTCTATGATAAATGAAACTCCAAAATCAAATATAAAAAAACGAATACAACGTAAATTGCATAAGTTTTTCCTTCTCTTTTTTAAAATGTCCTCAACAAAATTTACAAAATTTTTTGTGAACAACTGCGTTTGTTAATGACCATTGGGATTCTTATTGATATTCGTTGATTAATTAAAGTAAGGTCCGATCGTCAGGTGAGTTGTCTAATCCATTTATTTCCTACATGCCTAGTTTTGGTAAAAGCACATTTGCTAAAAAAAAAAAAAAGTAAAGCTAAACGACTTGGCTATGAATGTCCTAACTATGTAAGACTTAATAGCAATTGATGTACATTATAACAGTTTTTCAATGGTTTCTGAAAATCATGAAAATAAAATTAAGTTTGTTAAAGATAGCCTGCATAAAAAATCGTTAGACAATATCTTACGTTCTCTTAAGACGCATAAAAACGGATATGCATAACATGAGATTCATAATTTGTGGATACTTTCCCAAAAAAATTGCACAATCTAGTCTTGGGAATTTAATTGTAAAAGACCCTATTTACTAATTTATATAAAAATTATATAGTAAGCCTATCATCGACCCATAGAGTGTGTTCATGTCATTACTGAACATAAAACCAGTGGAAAATGTGAGTCAAAATCACAACTATCACTATATATCTTTTTATTTTACCGTTCTTTTATCGTTTACATTATTGCTTTTAGTGGTGTGATTTTGTACCTAATCATTATTTGTTCTCTTTTACTGTTTACTTTTTTTTTATTACTTGCTTTTGAATTATTGAGCCACAAAGTTTATGCATCATTTAATAAATACACTAACTCATTTACAGTTGTGTATCATTATATCTGTCAATAAAATATTTAAATATGATTTTTTTTAAACACACAACTTATTTTTAAAGATTATTCCAATGGTAGTAATTTCGAGTAGACAATTCAAAAGTATTTGTATACTTTCTGGATTTCACTATGGAAAATACAATAATTTTGTTCAAACAGCTGTAGATCTTAGCCATGTCATAGTAGAGAGAAAATTACATTTTTTATATGGAGGAGGTGACTGATCGTTATCAAAACTTGTCTTAGAAACTGTTTTTATTAGGGGAACCCAAATGTTAGGCATCATTCCTCAAGTTTTCAAACTTATGAAATTCTGCCCAACCCAACAATTAGAGAAGAGTTGTTGTCTCAAGTATATAGAGAGAATATCTGAAATGTTAAATCATGCTGATAATTTCATTTTCTTACTAGGAGATCTTGCAACTTTAAAGACACTAATTACATTTACATTTTGAGCCCATTTAAACGTCTATCAAAAACCTAACAGTTTTATGATGCTTTGGTAGCATTTCATAACCATGCAATTAAGAGTCATTTCATTCCAATCTCTGTGAAAAAAAAACTCTTTATTTATTCCTCTACCACAAATGAGTTACTTGATTTTTTATAAACTTGTAAACTAGAACCAAATCTCAAAACCTTAGTATTGGATTGGTTGGCTAATGATGGTAATCGTAACCTTAGTAAGAAATACAAATTAGATTTAATTCTATGTATGTAAATATTTCCTCGGAGCAATTAAGTAATATCTTTTGAACTTTATTTCTTTTCTTTAAGACATCGAGGACAATATCATGTTTTAATTTTGTGTTGTAAGTTGTAATTGTTGTTATTTTTATTTCTCTTTATAACATTATGATTATGTTTATATAGATAGATTATTGGAGTTTAATTATGTATTCTGAAGTTTTAATATTTCGTATTTTGGGAGTATTTTATTAATACTTAGTAAGATATTAGTGATAAAATGTGTTTTGAATACTTTGTATTTATTGTTAATATTTGTAATAAAATTAGGATAAATTAATTGTTGAAAAAAATTATTATATTCATGAGCCCATAGGGATAAAAATTTAAAAATTCAAAATAGGCCTATTTTATAAAAAAAAAACCGAACAGAACTGAAAAGAACCGTTTGAATTCGGTTCTTTTTTAATTCGGTTCTTTTATAAAAAAATCGAATTAAAACGGTTCTACAAAATTTCAAACCGAACCGAACCGAACCGGACCGTGCCCACCCCTAGTGCTTGAATAGATTAAGTTAGATTTATGTTTGGTTAATGGAACAAATGTGTGATCATGATATAATAGGCTTTGTTTATCTGGGTGATGTAGATTGATCATGGACTAGTATAAATTAAGAGGGAACACACTTTATTCACTTTTTTCTCTCCAAATTCTTCTCTTTCTCACTCTATCTTAATTATGCTTTAATATTTTGTACTATATTTTCAATAAATAAATTTATTTTATTTCCAATTTTTAGTCATCATTATTTCTTTTAATTATGTATAATTTAATTTTAATAATTATTTTTATTTCAATTATGCTTAGCTAAATACTCGTAGTTAGGATAAGGTGAAACTTTTAGTAGAAAAATGTAATTTAATTAAATTCAATTTTTAATTATATGAAGTAAATTATTTTCTATTTTATTTCATCCATATATTTTATATTTTGAAATTTTGATTTATTATAACAAATAAGAGAGTTTGACACAATAAATTTTTAATATCTTGTTATAAAGTATGATGAAATGGTATTTTGATTTATTGTAGATAAATTGAATTTTGGCACCGTGGGAAAATAATGATAATTTATACAATTAATTTTTTGTGCAATAAAAAATTATAAAATATTAGTGAATTATATTTACCACTAAGAGTGGATCCATAACCATAATTAATTTATTTCTATCGCTTCACTTAAATTAAATAATGTGTATTTTAACAAATCAAATCTTTTCTCTATAAATGGATCTCAAATTCACCGAAGTATGTTATAGTAAAATAATTTTATACTTGTGAATTATAAATTACTATTTAGTTGTGTCACACCACTCTCATCCAATCATTGGCGGCTAAAAACAACATTTTTTTTTTCTACTCAAGTCCAAAAGCTTATGTTCTTTGATGTAATAAATTTTGATCATTACCAAGTATGCGAATCTAACAATCTAGCATCTAAGTTCTTTTAATATAAAAAATTATTTTTTTAAGCATTATTTAAAAAAAAAAGAAATTAGATGCATTGCCTAGTTGACTTAAGTGAGAATAAAAGGGTACGGATTCAAGTACAAAAGGGTAGGTTGATTGATGTGGGAACATGTGCAATTATTTCTAATTCAAAAAAATATAATAAATTATAAAAATAAATACTTTTAATTAATTTAATTTAATTTAATTAATTATTTTAAATTATTAAATTAAAAAACAAACCCTACCAAAATTCTATTTATCTCCTAAAGTAACCAACTGATTTCACACTGGCCACCAACGAAGAATTAATTTGGCTAAGATTAGAAACTAACACACCACGCTGTCCGGACGATGGCTGCTTCCGTATTTGACTCTCATCTAACTCATGACTTTATTAATTACCCAAAAAGAAAGCACGGAGCACAATGAAATCAGAACAAACGAAACGAACAACGGGGACTCCAAAAGGTCACGCGTACGCGCGCATTCACGGAGTTCGCTTTCTTTATCGTCCTCTTTACTTTTAATGCTCAGTCACAAAGCAGCCCTGCCATACCATGTACCTTTATGCGCCACGTGGAGCCATAGTGGGGCCCACATCAGCGCAATTACTTAAAAGCTCACAGTACTTCTACTTCTCTCGTTCTTTATGGCAACAAAGTGGGGTATTTCAGTAAATTATGAAACTATTATAATGCTCAAGACCGATTCCCAATGCAAGCTTGATTTGCTAGCTGCCGTTAACTGAATCACTACCATTTTTACTCTTTGCGCCAACTCTGCTGCAATCTAGGACTCCACACTATCATGTCCGCCACTCGCATCCGCCGCTTCGGCGCCGTACTCGCCGCCGCTGCCGGCGGAACCTCCATCCTCCTCTTCACGCGTCCCTCCATCGCCGGCAACGACCGGGGTCCCTCGCCCTACCCCGTCAGGAGCCAGATCAACGATTCGAAAGCCGTTGTTCCGTCGAGAGTCGTCCAGGAGTCTGCTTTGATTGCCGCTAACAACAGTAATCCTTTTGACATTCTTGTTATTGGCGGTGGCGCCACTGGATGCGGCGTTGCGCTCGACGCTGCGACGCGAGGACTTCGCGTTGGCCTTGTCGAGAGAGAGGATTTCTCCTCCGGAACGTCTTCACGATCCACGAAACTGATTCATGGAGGTGAGTGATTGGATTGTGAAAGCTGGTCATGCATAAATTTACTGTGACTTACTAATGGATTTGTGTGATTATGCTTTTTCTTTAATTTTAAATTCGTATGCTAATGGAATTTTAATTTTTCGGGAAAAAAAAGGAAAACATCGATGATATAGGAAAAAAAAATGCTGGTTGCAGCAGCGAGATGACTACTTTATGAATACCAGCGAGAGAGGTTAAGGTGCGTTGGGAGTGCTTTTGAAGAAAGCACTTTTATATAAAAATCTTCTATTAAAACATTCAAAAAGCATTATCTGAGAAAACAGCTTCCATTATTTTATTTTATTTTGAAATACTTTTTCTTTTTGGTTATCTGAAAAAAAAAAGTTTTATCTGCGAAATTGACATCAAAACAGTTTTTTCTATTGAAAATGATTTTAGTATTGTTAAAAAGTACTTTATATATATTATAAGAAGTATTCCCAACCACCAAGACACTCCCTAGACGTTGAACTAAAAAAATTTGGAAGTTTCAACAAATTATGGATTGGATATGGTTTTGCTTCTTGATTAAAATGAGGGTGCATGCTAATATATTGAGGAGTATGTGTTTTGTTCAGGGTTTAGAGGATTTTTATGATCAGCAGTTTTATGAGTGTATCCAAAGAGCGTGGTCCATATGTTTTATCCTTAAAGAATTTCTCTGTCTATTAACTTTTTAGGAGTCCGCTACTTGGAGAAGGCTGTGTTTAATATTGACTATGGTCAACTGAAGCTGGTATTCCATGCACTTGAGGAGCGTAAACAGGTTATTAGGAATGCACCACATCTCAGCAATGCTTTGCCTTGCATGACACCCTGTTTTGACTGGTTTGAAGTAGTATACTACTGGGTGGGCTTGAAAATGTACGATTTGGTCGCAGGAAGACATCTGTTACATTTATCTAGATATTATTCTGCACAAGAGTCTGCTGAGCTGTTCCCTACTCTTGCAATGAAGGCCAAAGATAGAAGCTTGAAGGGCACAGTGGTGTATTATGATGGTCAGATGAATGACTCTCGTCTTAATGTTGGACTAGCATTGACTGCTGCACTGGCTGGGGCTGCAGTGCTTAACCATGCAGAAGTTATATCGCTCATTAAAGATGAGGCTAGTAACCGGATAATTGGTGCTCGAATTCGAAACAACCTATCCGGTAGGAAAGCTCATTTTTCTATAGAATTATTATTATTATTCTTTTAGTAGAAATGGAGATAACTGTAGATGAGATTGTTTATATTTTTAAAAAACTGTTCATTGCAACGCTTGCTAGAAATTTATTTTTAGTCCACCCAATATTTTTCTTTGTTTTTTGGCTATATCCTTTCCTTTTATCAATTGGTAAAGTTTGAAAAGTTCTGTAAGCAAACAGTTGCAGTATTATGAGATTAAGAAGCATGTTGTTCATGAGTTCTCGTTTTGTATTTTTGAGCAAAGTGGTCATACTAATGTAGTTGATGACTTTTTATCACAAATAATTAGACACATGGATACTGAAGAATGTTTATCTTTGTTTCTTGCTTCAGCATTTGGTTTTTAGTGATTTGTAGTTAGTCACGTAAGGTTTTCTAATTTGATTGTGTATGACAAAACTGCGTGTCAGGCAAAGAATTTGATATCTATGCAAAAGTTATTGTGAATGCGGCTGGGCCATTTTGTGACTCAGTGAGGAAGTTTGCTGACCAAAATGTACAACCTATGATCTGTCCTAGCAGTGGCGTGCATATTGTTCTCCCTGATTACTATTCTCCAGAAGGAATGGGTTTGATTGTTCCTAAAACAAAGGATGGACGTGTGATTTTCATGCTGCCATGGTTGGGAAGAACAGTCGCTGGCACTACAGATTCTGACACAGTCATCACTTTGCTTCCAGAACCACATGAGGATGAGATTCAGTTTATACTGGATGCCATCAGTGATTACCTTAATGTTAAGGTTTGTCACGGTATCTCTGTTACATGCACGTAATATAGGTAGCAATCAGTATATTAATCTACCATGTTTTGTATCCATTTTACATATACAAACGATGATTTAGGTGTCCCTTTAACTAAGACATTATATTTTCTCTTGGATGCTGGATGTAACATAAAGGTACTATCACTTATCAGTGGACGAACAGATTCTACCCAATTACCACATTCATTGCACCTGTATATTTTGTTAGGTTGTGCTTCTAATCTGTTGCTCAAACTGAATATTTGATCTTGATAATGTACTGCTAACATGGTGGGAATGGCAATATACTGCAGTACTGCATTAACTGATGGCGTGTAATTTTCTGACACAGGTTACTGGTTAATATCAGCTGATTGTTGTTATGGATTACTAGAATTCATAATAATTGCAAAGCATATGATGCTAGTGACTCAATTTGTCTCATTTCTTTTTTGTTTATTTATTCAGTATGCTTGTGGATACTAAAGTAATGGTAAACAAATCAGGTGCGACGCACAGATGTTCTTTCTGCTTGGAGTGGCATTCGCCCATTGGCAATGGATCCATCAGCAAAGAACACTGAAAGCATCTCCAGGGATCATGTAGTTTGTGAAGATTTTCCTGGTTTGGTCACAATTACTGGTGGAAAGTGGACAACTTACAGAAGGTAGAGTTTAACCTGAAAATGTTTGTTTAAAAGATGTTTCTTATCTGATGTGTAGATATCTTATATGGTAAGCATTTCATGAATTTTGTGCTTCTTATTGTGACCTTTTAATGGCGTAAATTATCTTCGCAAATTGAATTCTATTCCTTCTCACTCCTATTCCATTTTCCTTTTGTGCTTATTGGATCTGGTTTCAGCATGGCAGAAGATGCAGTTAATGCTGCTATAAAGTCTGGAAAGCTGAACCCAAGCAATGGATGTTTGACTCAGAACCTGCGGCTTGTTGGTGGAGATGGATGGGATCCTTCATCTTTCACAGTTCTTGCTCAACAATACGTACGGATGAAGAGGACATATGGTGGTAAATTTGTTCCTGGGGTTATGGACACTGCTGTTGCAAAGCATTTGTCTCATGCATATGGTATAATGGCAGAACAAGTTGCTATCATAGCTCAGGTTGGTACGTCATCCTCTGTTTCATAGTTCTATAGTTTTATGAGTTTTTTTGGTTTTGTGATAGCAAAGTGCTTTTAATTGAATTTTCCATTTACAACCTACAAAACAATGGACAAGGTGATTTTTTCTTTTTTTTTTTTATATGCGAGGCTTTGCTTCAAATTGCAATTCAAGACACAAAGTACAATTCAGTTGTTACTTGTTAGATGATATGGATTTCCTTCTCTTACCATAATTTGCAAGTGTAACCCCATGCATTGAATAAATTTTAGTGAAATCAATATTGGACTATCAGGGCCATAACTTTGACAAGTGTGAAAAATACAGGCATTGATATAGGTACTGCTGAAAGTCTAATTTCCTCTGTTCCTTATCTGTTGAAAGTAACATCCTCAGTCAATCTGTATGGCAAAGTTGTATGCTTTCAGTTTATATATATGAAATTAAGAAGTTTTCTAGGTTAAGAGAAAAATGTAATTCAATTGTATAAAGGGAAATGGCCAAAGCATCAAACAGATTGGTTCTGAGCCCCAAAAACATCCCCTTCCGTACACTACAAAGAAACCCTATTCAATTATATCCTCCAAAACTTTAGGCTTCTATATGCTCTTAGTGTTAACAATAGCCCTGTCCTTCTTTGAACATCTTAATCTGACCAACAATTTTGATACTGGGATTATTATTTAGCCATGTGATAGGATAATTTTACTTCTTTGCTAGTTTGCTTGGTTTATTCTAGACTTATAAACATAGTTTGTGAAAATCTCTCAAAGAAGCTGGATTTTTTGATGTGTCAGAAATTGTCTTAGCCGTGTGATAGGGTTATTCATACACGTCTTGGTAGTAGCATAGTGCGTGTGTTCTATATCATCTTTAGACCAGACTTGCAGTCCGTATGTTAAGCTGTCTTTTGAATCTTAGAATGAAGGTTTGGGGAAACGGCTTGCCCACGGATACCCTTTTCTAGAGGCCGAAGTTGCTTACTGTGCTCGAAACGAGTACTGTGAATCTGCTGTAGATTTCGTTGCTAGGAGATGTCGGCTTGCATTCCTCGACACTGATGCAGCAGGCAGGGCATTGCCCCGCATCATAGAGATAATGGCCACTGAGCACAAATGGGATAAATCAAGGCGGAAGCAAGAGTTGCAGAAGGCCAAAGAATTTCTAGAGACTTTCAAATCCTCAAAAAACAAGCAATTCCATGATGGGAAGCACAAATAGTAAGTAACGATAAGTCTTCACCCTTTGGCTTCAGGCAATTAGAGCTCTTCACTAATTACTATTCACTTTTCATCATGTTTTAGGATCTTAAAATTCAGGCGAACCTAATATTTAAGGAGCTTGATTTATGGCCTATATCTTTTGGATGATGTTTTCAAAGGCCATGCTGGTTTGAGGAAATTTTAACGGCTTCATGCAGCAAGTCGTTAGACCATCATGTCTGGTGTCACATTCCATTTATTTATGTCTTGCTCCTTTTTGGAAGCCACATGATTCTCTGGACTGTTGAGCTTGTGTTACACAGTCGATCTTTCAAAATAATACCGACTCTTAAAACTTTACAGTTGCCATATACTCTCAAGTTTTCAGTCTTCTGCAAGGCTTCTTACATTTTGTGAAGAGTTAATTACTATTTTTCAACAGATTGGAATAGGGCATTGATTAACTCTCTCAAGAAAAAATAAATTTTAGACAAACTACTAGATAATTATTTTTTCCTCTTAAGATTGCATATCTTAAGCAGTTATTTCTTTAGTGTTTTTGGTTATCATGTTCTATAATGCAATCACATCTCCGGTTTGGAGCTGTATGTACTCAATAAAAGAGAAAAGAGCTGCATTGAATTTTATCAAATTCATTTTTTTCACTTGTTATAACTTAAGATTCTTGACTTTGATGTCAATTTTTCAGATCGCATTTCAGATATTGCTAATATCCTAAGTAGTTCTATTCAGTTTCTAGTTCGACGATCGGACAAGCATATAGGTTTTCAATATTAGGGCGCTCGTGAAATCAGCCAAAAAACCAAAGAACAATAACGTCTGGCTGTTTCTCCAGTGTTCAAGGGAATCTGATCATTTGGTAGACTTAAGATTTTACCTAAATACACCGTTATGACGACGAAATGGCAATGGTTTATTGAATGACTAACTAGTCATGTTCATGTGTGTAGACATCTACATTTCGTATAAATGGAATTACCCATTAAATCGATGTAAAAATCTTATCTCATCTTTCATGTCTACGTGGACTTGTCTTCATAGCAATTTAAAGATTATTTTCAACATTATGATTTGCAAAGGTTTACATTAATGTAAAGACCGTTTTCAATATGGTAAAGGCTGTGTTAAAAAGTATGTTCACACTTTGTATAATGTGTATACATATTATAAGTTTTAATAAAGAATCTCGTACTTTAGTTATTTTAGTTATTGGATTCAGATTTAATGGCTTAAAAAATTTTGAACAAAATAAGCCTATTATGTGTAGATTTTAAAATAAAAAAGAAATAGAAATTCAATAGCTTAAATTAGAATCTCTATCTTTAATTAAAGCACGAAATCCATCTTATAACTTAGCTATACATATCTTTATCTACCAAATAATATAATACAACAAACTTGATCAAATGCACGTAAGGTGAACAATTGTGCATGTCATGGTCAAGAAAAGTACTTTTGAGGTATTATATCAGTTATACAATAAGTAAATAACGTTATGACATGTAGTATATTTATTTTGAAGAACTAGCATACAATTAATAGTTATACAAAATTTAACTATATATTATATATGTATTAATAATTAATTAATTGTATTACTGCTTATATATTTTAAAATAGGATTAATGTCACATGAGTGACACATGTTTGAATAAATATAAAAAAGGTGAGACCCTTTTTAAAAATAAGCAAACAAGTGACAAATCGTTAACTTTAACGAGTCTGCCAAGTGATTTGATGAAATGACATTTTTACCCTTGTGACTTTGTTTAAATATTATGATGATGAAAATGTCCTTGGTTGCTCATTTATTTACAAGTGTGCCACATACAAAAAAGACAATTTTATCCTAAAAGTAACAAACACTTAGAAATTGCACTTGAATGTCCAAATATTCACAAGATGACCAACCATGAAAAGACCATTGTGTCCAAAAATATAACCGTTGATAATTTGACTGTTGTAGACAAATTTCAAATGCTTTATCACTATCATCATTCTAGAACCAAAACTTCAAATGCTCAAAAACATAGCATCATCCCCATAACCATTTCTAACACAAACACACATCTACATATTGCATCATTGGATAATACAACCACCTTCAAGCTATTCGAGCAACCTTGAGGCCACCTCAAAGATGATGACATAAGATTTTTACAATTTCCTAACAAAATATGCTTCTATGGCTTACAAGCATTATTGAAATCATCAAAAACATCAGTCAATCCAAAAAAGCTATATTACAACTGTTGCAAGCTACCTAAGCTATGTGACTACTTCGAATGGTGGACACCATATGATGCAAAGAGGAGGCTGATTAGAGAAGGTACAAGGCCAAAGTCCCACATAGCTCGATAGACTAGTGATGAAATTTTAGAGAGGATGAGAAGGATACATTCCACTCTGCCAAGGTCCAGCACGAATTAATAGATTAGTGATGAAATTTTAGACATGCTAAGCAAAATATAAAGAAAATATGCAAAATGTCCAGAAAACTTTGAAGCTCTTGACTTTTTTCTCTTTGTGTGCATGTGTATCATGCTCTCTAGGGAGTAAGGCTGTAATGTGACTATGCGGTTATGAAATGTAAAATTAGAAATGAAAAAAAAAATCTTTCCTTTAGTGCTATATATACATTTTATTAATGAAAGGAATTTATATAATAAGAGCACATAAAGGCTTCATCACACAGAGGCAACAACAAAATACTCATTTTCCCTTAACAATAAAAAAAAAAGTGTTGGCCTATTTTTCATGTATCTATTTAATTCTAAAATCCAACCACCTATAAATTGTCACACATACCAAATAAGTATAGTTATTGTTTATCAGTAATAAGCTTTTCTACCTATGATTGAATAAAATAATCAAAAAACCAGCTTCAGTGGGGTATTGATCTCTATAATTCCTAATTTTATATGGCATTGTGAAGAAGTTTAACATATACTAACTTCCACTATACATTATCTACTTTGTTGTCAATAGTGTTAGCTTATTTAGCTATATATATATTGATTTTGATGATAACAAATTATATGTATTGATTAAACAAAGATTTACAAATTGTGTTTTTATAATAAGAAAATGAGGCTATGAAATCAAAATGTTTTGGATTAAAATAAATGTGTTTTAAACCTTTAATATTGTTATGAGTTTCGGATTTAGACCTATTTGAATCTATTTATATGTTTTGGGTCATATTATAAGTTATGAATATTTTGGACTAAAGTGAAAGGTTTTGAGAACTTTGAAAATATGGGTATTATGTTGCAAAGGACCTTTGTGCGAAACAATAAACTATTTGGGGTCATTTCATAATTTCAGAAAGTTTTGAGTTAATAAAGTAATTTTTAGAATTTCTGAAACTGGACCTATTTGCAAAGTTTTCTATCTTTTTGGGCCATACTATAGTTTGATAAAGTTTTAAGGTCAAACTGTGAATTTAGAAAATAATTTCACTGTAGCAATCACTGTTGCAAAACGGCTAACCGTTTATTTTTTAACGGTTAACCGATAACGTCCAGAAAGCTTGTTTTGTCCAGTTTTGTTAAAATGATGATTCTGGAACAAAACGGTGAACCGTTTACTGAAAACGGTTAACCGTTTATTTTAACCTCTAGCCGTTTATTGAGAAAGGTTAAGCGAAATTTTTTTTGCAGGTTACTGGAAATTAACGGTGAACCGTTTACAGAAAACGGTTAACCGTTTATTTGAAATTTAGCCCAACGGTAACTTTGACCAGCGCAAACGGTTAACCGTTTATAGTTAACCTCTAACCGTTTTTGGGCAGAAAGTGCATAACGGCTAGTTTTTGAGCTCAAACTATAAGAACTCAAATCCAACTCATTTTCAAGCTCTCCAACAAGCAAAATAAAAAAACACACGAGATATCTTGAGCCTTCAACTTGCAAAACACAAAAGATTAAATAATTTCTTGTTCTTCATTTTTGAATATCTACTCATTGAGTGAATTTCATTGTAATCTTCATTTGTTCATCTCAATTGTAAGAGTTTGAGTGTGTGAGACACTTGAGTGAAGAGATTGGAGATATAATCTCTTTGTTGTAAAGGTTCATTGACACCTTGAAGTCAATTGTAAAAGCTTGAAGCCTTAGAAAGGCTTGGATAGTGAAATCCTCAAGCGGGTGTGCTTGGAGGCGTGGACGTAGGCGGGGATAGCCGAACCACGTAAAAATTGTTGAGTTCGTTTTTCTCTTCCCTTCCTCTTTTAATTATTGTACTTTAATTGAATTTATTGTTTTCGAATTTTATTAAGGCATTAGATTGGATTGTTGTGTGGTTTGCTAGGATAAGTTTTAAAATTCCAATTCACCCCCCCTCTTGGGTTGCACACTTGTATTTCAAATAGTGACATTGCATTTAAGTCCATCACTACATCTGAAATTTAAAATATAAAGTCACAAAACTTTGAAATCTTATTTTACTAGGCCTAAATATTTGAGTGTAACAAAATAAATAAGTTACCTCCCCTTATGGGAAAGCATGACCTTTCTCTTTTTCCTTTGTTGTTAGTCTTGTTTGTTTAGTAACTGGTGGTTGTTGTCTCATTCTAGTCAAGATCCTCCTTCCTTGCACCCTAATCAAACTTTGTCTTAACAATGACCTTATTACATCACGAGATGTTTGCCACTTTGCTAGTGCATTGCTCTTTTACCTGCTACAGTTGCAATGCGTTGTACAGTAGTGTTTGAACCACTTTCATTCATTATGTTATGAGCTAGGTTCCTTCCAGTGGAATGATCTATAAATGATAATTGTAATACCGATTCACATAATACAAAACATTGAATGTTATTGTGAACAAGTTATAAGAATAATCGAAATCAATACCATATAAACTCTCTGGGGCTGTATTTACCCTTACTGATTCGGATTCCTTCATGTTCATTTATAAACAGAAATTTCATTAAAATCAAAGCTACATAGTCAAATCACTCTAATAGAAAGAAGTTTGAGACATTACGTATAAGGTCGTTACCTTATAATACCTTGTTTTCTTATTTTGATTTGCTAGATTTTCTAGAGAGGCCCTTTTGTTATGTCCAAACTTTGCACAACACGAGCATTACATCCCATATTTCCTCTTGTGTACTTGTACCTCATCAGTCTCTCTTATTCTATTCATTTTTTTGCCTCCGAGGTGATCTTTTGACTAATGAAAGTAATATCTTGTCACCTTTGACTTGGGGCTATAACTTCTTATCTGGAATTGAATGGGTCATACCATCATAACACAAATACTTTCCTGTTTTTTAAGGAGGCTAATAGATAAACAAATCAATTATTTTTATTTTAATTGTCTAGTTTCTATTTTAATTTATGTAAGGCATTGAAGCTAATTAGGATTCTAATTCGATTTAGATTCTTTCCTATTCACTTATATTAGAATTTTGATTTGATTTAGATTCTTTCCTATTCGTTTATATTTAGATTCAGATTTGATTTTGGTTTAGGATTTATTTTCAAAAATTATTGTAACCAACCTTATAGAATGTACTCGTATCCAATAAACAGAGATCAATTTTGATGCAATTAGTGAAAGAGTTAATTATCTTTAATTTTTATACAAACTTTTTGAACTTATTAGATTTTTGTAACGTTTAAACTCTTGACTTATCAATCAGACCATCTATAGTTAATTGTGGCGTCCTCACATACTAAGGTTCATTATTTCATTAAGCATTGGGTCGCAATTCTATTCAATTCCTAATTTAGATTTGATCTTAAGGACTAAATTGATCAGGGTCAAATCAGTTCTTGACGGGGTTCATATCAAATTAGCTTTATGATGTACACTAGCCTGAGTCATAGCTCTCCTCTTGGCTCTATACATATGTTGAGCTTTCACAAATACAAATCAATCTCTTCTAAGTTCATCTTATATTAAACCAACACTAATTTCAAGGTTCTGAAGTATTTTTGTTCCATACTGATTAGTTATCCAAGCTAGGGTGCACTACAGGTTTGTTGCCAATCTTTGATATGTATCATACATAGAGATGTAGCAAAATACCAAGGACAATCATGTTCTGCACATTTAAGTGCTACTCTGCCTCTACAAAATCTAATAGCTCTGTAATTAAATTTATATTTAATGCACTGCTTCCTCAACTTCATCTTAAACATCTTAAAGTTATTAAACTTACATTCCAACCATGAAATTCATAGCTTTTGAATTTTCAGGTATGCACATGTTCTCTCTCACATCAACACCAATCTATTATAGAATTTCATTAGTTTCTTCATCAGAGCAAGCATTGTACTCATTATCATCACTCTCATAATATAATAAGAAGCCATCATCTTCATCATCTGAAAGTATAAAGTCTTTAATTTTTGAAGGTCTTATACCATGGATGACTCTCGCATTAACTTCAAGTTGTCTTTTATCATCACTTGAAGAAATGAAGAAAACATTATCATTGTCATCATAATCAAAAGGATGGTCATCATTCAAAGGAGATAGGGCAAGTTCAGTGGGTTGTAATCCAAGTTGTTGTGTCAAGGGTTGGCTAGCTTGTTGGTGTTGGTATGAAATAGTGGTTTGATTTCCTACTGATTGGCTTAGTTTTTGGTCCATTTGTTGCATATCATGAAGTTGTGGTTAGAAGTTATCACTAGTGATAAAACCTTATATTGATTTGTTGGATATAGAATTGAGCATCTTCTTCAAAAGAGTCAGTTTCTGAGCTATTTGTTATTACTATTCTGTTGTTCAAGGAAGGTAATATGAAGTGAATGTCAAGGAAATCATCATACAAAGAAGTGTTTCTTAGTTCACTTAAACTTTCAACTAAGATAGTGGGATTTGAGGTTGCCTTTGGATTTGGCTAGCAGGATTCAACTTGAGGTTAAATGGCATCTTTTCTAGGGATGGTTGCATATCGATAGTTGGCTTTTAAGAAGGCTCTGTATCTTGAATTAGATTAAGCTTAAAATGTAGCTCAAAGTAGTCATGTTCATTGTGAATAGACTCTTGTGTAAAAAAGTTATCATCATTGCATCTGTATACTACCTCACCATCCCAATGCTGAATAAACTCTCATCATTCTTAATATGTCATTTCAAGGACAACAATAATGCTTATTATATCCAGAATAACTAACCAAATCTTATACTTAATACTTACGAATCAAACATAAACTTTTGTATCATCATTCATTTTTACCTATACAAACCAAATGTTCAATATGCATAACAAAATGTGTAATGCATTTAAATTTACATTAACAGATATTACCACCTAAAAAAATTAAAGCTATAAAAAAAACCCTAATCAGTGTAGAAGAAATTAATTTCATATCAACATTCACACACAATGCAGCTTATGTAAACACAGTTTAACAACTAATAAAACAAAGCTACAAATGACATAATTAAAACATATTTTCTTCAATATTGAAACATGCATTTAATGTTCAACATTTTCAACAATATCAGGGGATAAGTTCTGGAAAATAAGATTAATTACACTAATTTCAAAATCACAACAATGGCAAATGTTGAAACTAGGGGTGGGCAAAATACCCAACCTGACCCAAATAATTTTAGGTTCGGATCCGATAGGTTGTGAATAGAACCTAATCGGATGAAATCTTGTAAACTCAATCGGGTCAGGCAAAACCCAATCGGGTTGCTTAAAAAAAAAACTAAACCTAAATAGCTAAACACACATACACCACACACACAAATCACAAATTCACAGAGTTACACAAACACAAGACTCACAACCCTTATCAATCGTCATTACACAACACCTAACTCACCCTCATGAAGTAAGAAAACACTATCTCCCTCTCACGATCTGTTGTTCATGTGCTATGAGTCCGACCAGTCCTCGCGATTTGTTGCTGCTGCTATACTGCATCCGACCAATCCTTGTAATCTGTTGCTGTGCATCTAGCCGTTCGCAAGCTGCTACTGCTGCGCGTTGCCCATCTGCTGCCGGCAAATGCCACTGATCTGCTGCTTAAAACCCATTTGTGATCCACTACCACAGCCATCGATCTGCTGCCTAAAACCCATCTGCGATCTACTACCGTGGCCACCGATCTGCTGCTCCAAAGCCCAAGCCTCCAACCCGGCCCAAGTTTCTCCCTTTTGTGTTTTGAATTTTGAAGCTTTCATGGTATATATGGTTATTATATAGCAAATTAACATGTAGTATTTAACTATTGTAATTATGTATTTTTAGATGTTAGTAATAAAATCAAGAAAATTGGTGTATTTATGATTTTTTCATGAATAGATTTTTATTAATTGTTAATAACTAAAAATTTGTTAATTATTAAAAATTGAAATAATGTTAATTGAAAATCGTTAATAATTGTTAATAACTACAAATTTTGTTAATTATTAATAATTGAAATAATGTTAATTGATAATTGTTAATAATTGTTAATAATTGTTAATAACAGTTAATAATTGATTTTTTTCTAAATAGATTAGGACATTAGGTAGATTAAATTTTAAAATTAAGTATTATGTTACATATATTTTATATATTATAATATGTGTTATGTGATTATGTGCACTTGTGCAGTAACTTCAACTTTAAAAAAATTAACTAATTCAATTTGGGCTTGAAATTAAGGGGTTTATACTTTATAAGAAGAATTAAGACATGGATAGGCAAATAATATCCTATTATTATGGGGAATGGATAATTGGATATTATAAATTAATTAATTAATCATTAATTTCTTGCTTTTTCTTTATGGAGTATGAACAAATTTGAATTTTTATCTATACAGTTATACACCTAATCATATAAAAATATTACAATGGAAATGTTGAATTAAACAAGTATCACAAAATTAAATTAATAAATATTTGAATTGAAATTACTAATTAGATTATGTTAATAATATTTTTGTGTTTTGATTTTTGAATTAATAATTATTAATTATTGTTTTGTATATTTAGATGCTTGGACACTCAAAATCGAATTTGATAAGTGGCGATGAAGAACAAAGTGTACAAATGGAAGGAACTCAAAGAGGAAAGGAAAAGGCAAAGCGGAAAAGACCGCCAATGAAAAAAAGATCGAAGACGTGGAATCATTTCACTTTACTCGAAAATAATCCAAAAAAATGCATATAAAGACATGTGAAACATACAAGGCATTTTGGAAACAACAAGGTGGAAGTCAACAAAATTTGACAGCTGAGGACAATCAAGAAAATGCAAGTAATCTGATTTTGGCTAAAGGATAAAGTCAAGACGCATGTAGAATGTCAATAACTAAAATGATTATTATGGGTGAGTTGCCGTTTAGTTTTGTAGATAATAAAGGGTTTAGGCATTTCTGCAGTACAGTTATTCTACAGTTCATTATGGCATCTCAAAGAATTATTGGTAGAGACAAGGACGTAGCCAGAAATTTAACGATCTGGGGCATATTAAAAATATAGTATAATTTTGAGAATTTATATTACAACACATAAAATCGTAATATAATATAAATTGATAATAAATTTTGAAAATTTAGAGAACAATAAATAGAGTCACAACTATAATATAAATTAATAATAAATTTACTTGTTACAATTGTTCTAATCGAGAATTCTCCGACGGGATTTCATGTGTTGAAAATGTTATAAAATAGTTTTATTATCAATACAATCAAATATATCTTTTTCAATGTACACAACTAGGTTATCATTCAATCATTCAATCATTCATCTCCCATTCGACTTCGTAGTCGATTCTTCACATAATTCATAGCTGAAAAACTCTTTCAACCATGGCAGCGGCAACTGGTAGAAGTAATGCTAATGTGACTAATAAATAGATCAATAAAAACACCTTGTGCTTGTTAGTCTCAACCATTTTTTGTGCAAAATCACCAATCCTATTTAATTTTGAAAACTTAACACTAGACTGCATATCCGTTATGTAAACATCAAGTTGAGTATCTAGTGCCATGAGATCAACTTGAAAAAAATCTTTTGGATAAAGTTAAGCAAGGCGCAATAACTTTTCTTTATTAAAAGCTACAAATGAATCTTTTGGACATAAAAAAGCGAAGCAAAGAAGTAAGTCAATGTTTACCTCATTAAAAAGATTGTTTAACTCTTGAAATTGCATATCCAAAATAGCACAAAATAGGTCAATGTGATAATGATGCATATTTGTGATCTCTTGCACTCTACGCTTCATCTTCCAGGATTTAGAAACACATTTTCCATGACAAGAACACTAATAAAATGCTTCTGACAAAATAAAGAAACTTAACTCAGCAAAGAATTTCATCAATGTTCCCTCATCCTCTGTAGACCTAGTTTGCAAATGCTAATTAATTTCACTGTATTCACAATATCTTGATCTTTCCTTTGTAATGCTTTTGACAATTCATTTGCAAAACCAAGAATATTTTTCATCAAGTATAAAATAAACGCAAAATTAAATGTTTGCATGAACTTCAAGGTTGAATTTACTTTAAATCTTTGCTCAAAGTTTGATGCATCATTTGCAATAATCTCAATCACATCAATTATGGATGAGAACATGGTAATAATGCTTATTAATGTACCATAATGTGAGCTCCATCGTGTGTCGCCAGAACGCTTTAAAGTAATCTCTTCATTCATACCTTGTCTGCTTTTAAGCTCACCCATTTTAAGTGCTTCAATAACTGCAACAACATGCTTCTCTCTATGGATATCAGATCGTTTAGATGAGGCTGCAACAACGTTAAAACGTTTAGCAACTAAACTAAACAAATCATTAACTTCTTAGTGTTTTTTTTTGCCATAAAAAAGGGGCCAACTGCAATTAATGGGCAAAACAATAAATGCAATAAGTTGATTCATTCTCTTTTAAAACGAGTGTTTTCAAACCATTAAGTTCGCCTTGCATGTTACCGGTACCATCGTATCCTTGCCCACGCAACCTAGACATGTTTAATCTATGTCTAGCAAATAGTGTGTCGAGTGATGCTTCGACAGAGACATCTTTGGTATCAATAATATGTTTAATACCAATAAAACGCTCAACCACATGTCCTCTTTTATCCATATAACGCAACACAACTGCCATTTGCTCTTTTGTGGATATGTCATGAGATTCATCAATCATAACTGAAAATAGAGAGTCACCAATTTCTTTAACAATAGCTTTAGAAGTTTCAGCTAAACAAACACTTACAATTTGTTTCTGAATATCAATGGATGTCATTTGGAGATTTGCTGGAGCATTGTTGAAAATAACATCTTTAATTTTCTCATTTTGATCAACAAGAAATTGTAAAAGCTCGAGTAAGTTTCCTCTATTATTTGAACTTTGAGATTTATTATTACCACAGAATACAAGGCCTTGTCTCAAAAGAAATCGAATGCAATCAATTACAGCAGTTAAACAAAGTCGGTATTCCTTTTTAATTTTTTTAGAATGGTTAAAGAAAAATGTAGCAACATGTGCCTTTTGATTCATCAATGATTTACAATGATGCCTTGCTATATTATGAGTACTATTTCCACCACCAACATGTTGTCTCAACATTCATTTTTTCTTCCAATTTCTAAACCCTTCACCAGTAAAGCATGGACCAGGCTCTTGACTACCATTTTCTTCTTTAAAAACATAACAATAAAGACAAAATATTGCATCCTTTACTATACTATATTCTAACCAATCTAGATAATTATCAAACCAACTTCAGACAAATCGTCATGATTTTTCTCCTAACAACCTAATTGGAAAATCATGGCTCTAAGGTTGAAAAGGACCCATTTGCAAATATGCTCTTCGAACTTCATCTTGAATATTAGGATCTAACTTTGAAATTACTGTTCATAAATCGGGATCCCTTGGAAGATCATGCAAATTAAGATTAACTTTTTTTCTTTTGAATTGCCACTCATTTTTCCTAATGAGGTTGCAATTGCTAAATTCTTTCTTAAATATTTATCCATGGCTGTTCAAAGAAATAAATTTATCAAATAAGTATGATATTTATCATTCAAAGAAAAAATTCTTTATAATAAACATATACATGAAAATTACAGTTACATAACTAGATAAAATATTACGGGTCTTCATTAAAATTTCATTGTATAGTGTACTAATCTTAATAAATTAATTTGTTCTTAAATCTTTTAATAATGGCAAAAATATTCATATATGGCAACACAAAAATCAAACATAAATATATAATAAAATTAGCAATTTGAAAATGTAAAAAACAATGAAATAATAAAACTTAGAATTATTAAACTTACAATTTTAAAACATCAAGCGATATAAATGAAGATAGTGAGAAGAAATTCACGCACTGGTGATGACTGATGAGCACTACAAATTGCCTTATCTACTATTCTACCCACTACACTTTATTCTATGGAAGAGACGAAAGAAAGAGTAAAGTTTAGAGTTCACTTCTTTAATTGATTTTTTAATGGATTTTATTTGATAAAGGTGGTTTTCTTGTTTGTCTTTGTTGATTTTTATGAAATTATAATAGCTAATCAAATTATTTCGATTTAGACATTTAAGTTAGGGGTAGTATGAAAATTTTTTAAAATTACTTGTGGCACTTTCAAAGTTTCACAATTGACCTGGGGCATTTTTAAAAATAATAAATAAAATATATATTTTTTACGATAATCATCAAAAAACATTTTAAAAGCCAGTTGGGGCATGTGCCCCACTTGGTCCTATGCTGGCTATGCCACTGGGTAGAGATGTTATGGAGTGATTTTTAGAGGAAAATACAATGTTGAAGAGTTTGATTTGCAACAACAAACAGCGGGTGTCTCTTATAACTGATATATGGACTTTCATTCAAAACATGAGTTACATGGTGATTATACCTCATTTTATTGATATGAGGATTATTAGTTTTAGCGTGATCAAATATCATAGAGGGAAGTCGATCGGCAAAACGATAGTGACTTGCTTACAGGACTGAGGGATAGATAAGTTGTTTGTAATAACTACCGATAATGCCACTACAAATGATATTGTCATTGGTTATGTCACTATACAGTTGCTTGCTTGGAAGAATGATGATGCACTTGCATTAGCGGGACAATATATACATATGCGTTGTTGTACACATATTTTGAATTTGATTGTTGTTTCAAGGTTTGGTGAGTTGTATACTAGTGTTGTCGCTACTCGGAATACTGTGAAGTACGTGAGATCCTCCACCACGAGGTACGAACATTTAAACAATGTGTCGAACAAGTGAATGGTCCAAAGGAAATTGTTGTTTTGAATTATCCTACCAAGTAGAATTCCACTTATTTAATATTGATGACTGAGCTGAAATTTTAAGTAACATTTGATAGAATGACAGAGTAGATAAATCTTATGAGGCATATTTTTCTGAGACAGAAAATCAAGTTAAAAAGGTGGGTCTGTCTGGACCGGAGGATTGGGAGAGGCTGAACGAATTGTAAAGTTTTTTAAGGTATTTTATGTTGCCACATTGTTATTTTCTGCCTCTTTAAGTGTAACTTCTAATCTTTATTATGATATTACTAGTTTAACTAAGAGTTCATTGAGTACATTACAAGAAAGTGCAAATCTTTAGGTGTCATCTATGGCTTATAGTATGAGGGAAAAATTTGATCAGTATTGGGAGTCCACAAGAAAGACAAATAAAATATTGATTGTTGCCTCTATTTTTAATCCACAAGCGAAAATAGATTTTGCTAAACATATTTTTGAGATCATTTTTGGCAATGATAGTTCAAAGATTGAAGAAATAACCATAGCAGTGAAGAACTTATTGAATGAGATTTATGGTGCATATAGTGCATTCTCCTCTAGTTCCACACCATCAATGTGTAGTGAGAGTGGTCTTAGTGACAGCTATGATGCGATAAGTTCTTCTCAACGTACTACAGCTGAGGTTAGTTTGGTGGATGTTGTTGGTAGCGAAGGTGATAACAAGTTGTTCGCCCTTTCCTTTAATACGCTAAGAAGGTTTCTGTTCAGAATGAGGGCAAAAAAAATAGCCACTCGCCCTTTCCTTTAATACACTAAGAAGGTTTCTGTTCAGAATGAGGGCAAAAAAAATAGCATATGAGGTGGAACGATACTTAAAGGACCCAGTTGAAGATCCTAGCAATCTTAAACTTGATGTTTTGCTTTAATGGAAGGTGAATGGATCGAAGTATCCAATTCTGGAGAAAATTACAAGGGATGTCCTCATTGTTCCCATTTGTACAGTGGCATTTGAGTCTGTCATTAGCACCGGACGTCGTATTATTAATGAGTATATGAGTTCTTTGACCCTAGCTATGGTTGAGGCATTGATATGTACTCAAAATTGGCTGCAATCTAAACTTTTTGTCAATCTCATCTACAACCATCAGGAAGATATTAAGGAGTAAATGTTTCATATAGAGTTACAATAAGGTAATATTTTTATCATACATTATATACATAATATATTTAAAATGTATTATAACTTTATATATAACATCTACATGTACTTGAGTTACTTATTATTTTTTTTGTATTTTAAAGAGTTTATAAGATCGCAAGCTTCAATAGTGGAAACGGTGAGCGCCAACACTGGTGTTATGGATATTTGAAATGTAACTTTTAATATATATTATTATTCATAATTTGATATTATACGATTAGGTTGTAATTATAATTATAGTTATTATAGTTTTAAAATTTTAAGTCTAATTGTAAGTTTGTAACATTGTAAATTTGTAATTATTTTAGTTAGACAAGTTGAAGTTAATAGAATAGTATTGTCTAGATTATTATTAACTTGATTTGGTGATGAATGTCATAAAATAAGAATAATTGACTTTTTTTATATTTATAATCAAGTGTGTGTGTTGAAGAATTTGCTAAACATATTATATTTATTTGTTATTATAAATTTATAATGATATAATAGAAATTAGAAAGATTGTAACACCTCTTCAGCTCAATTAAAGATATGAATTGGATTTATTTATTTGTGTTTGTGTTTGATGTGCAAATATATTAATTTGGTTTAGTTGCTCAATTTTTTATATGAATTGAGTTTATTTATTTGCAACGTGGCTTAAAGAAAATAGTTATTGTATATTTCTTCAATTCTTCTCTAGGAGATTGGTGCTTCAACTTAGAGTACACGAATTCAAAGTTAGAACTTGTCAAAGTGTTTACGTGGAACGGTGGAGGAGCCAAAGAAGCTTATTTAGTATTTATGTTTGAACTTTGTGATTATTTCAAAACAATTTAATTATGTTTAAATTTTGTGACACTGTGTTTCAAACTTTAAAATACTAGTATTTAGAAATTGTGTTTTGAATGAAGACTAATAAACTATTAACTATGGACTTTGTAAGTTTGTACTAAGTTAAACTTTTATTAAGTTTGGACTTTGTTGGTTGAGCAAATAATAATCTTAGTTCTACCCTCCAAGGAAATAGGCAATACTATTCTATCATTTTAATTTTATTCATTTGATTCATAGCTTTTTTTTTTGGTTGAAAATTAGTAAGAATGACTACAATTAAGAAAATTGTCTTAAAATCGACCAAAAAAAATATAAAAACAGGGAAAAAAAAGCTCAAAATTGTATTAATCAGATTTGATCCGATTTCAACCAACCCGAATTGACCTAATTAGACTTGAATTAACTCGAAAAATCTGATCCGTTTTTAACCCGAACCCAATCCTTGCCGATTTTAACCCGATTTTTTTACCCAATCTGAATATATATCGGATCGGATCAGGTCCGGTTATAAGTTAAGGTTACATTTGGATTAATTTTTACCTAATTTGAACAATTCAAAACCCGCTCAAGTTGACTCGAACCAAATTTTACCCCCATAGTTGAAATCCACATATACAAAAATCAGCAACACATATAATAGCATAAAAAAAAATTAGCAATTGAGTTTGATAAATATAAACAACGTACCCAAAAACCTTCGAAAGTCTTGTGTCGCATTTGCCTTCGTCAAACTTTGTGTGGACCTGGCAACAAATTTTCTTTTTCTCTTAACTGGAGATGAGAAAATGAAAAAGATACGAAATAGGTTTTTCTGTTGTGCAATGATTACTGGGATACATGGCAAACGGCAAGAAAGTAGACCAATTTTCCTGGGAATTTAGCTCTTCCTTCTCATAGACTGAGCTCTGTACACACTTTTTTTGTAGGCACTATAGGCTTATGTCATGGTGTGGGTTTCAAAAACTTAAATATTTGTTTTATTGCTTGTATAAATTATTTTTATTTTACCCTTTTATCGTTAAAGTTAACGAAGAAAATTAATAATTTATCATTTATCCACCTATTTTTAAAAAGGGTATCACTTTTTAATATTTGTTCAAATATCGTGGCATTTAAGTCACAATGTCATATTAGCCATTTAAAACATACGGATAGACTCACATAGTCACATTTGGGCAGCACAATTCGGAACGAGAACTTGCGACTCGCACGTATCAGGAGTCCTCGAAGCCAACAAGCCAGCAAGAGGAAATGGCTTCGGTGGCGACAGCAGCAGCAATAACAACAACAACACGTTTCTCTTCATTTTTCAGAAACCCCAGTCTTTGCATCCACCGTACTTTCCCTCGCAGTCGCATCACTTGTTCTTCTTCATCTCTTCAATTCAATATCTCATTTGCTCCTCCGAAACGCAAGAAGACCCAGCAAGATGACTTCGAATTCGGTGAAGGGTCAGAACAACAGCTGTTCATTCCGTGGATAGTCCGCGGCGAAGATGGCAACCTCAAGCTCCAGACCCATCCGCCCGCGCGTCTCGTCCACGCCTTGGCCGACGCCAAAACCCAGACCCTCACAGTCAAAAAGAAGAAAAACGACACTTCTGCTGCTGCCGCTGCCGCTGGTGGTCCCAAGGCCGCTCCTAAGCTTTCCAAAGCCGCTCGCAGGTTTTATAATGACAATTTCAGAGACACCCCCGAACGCCTCAGCAAAGTTTTAGCTGCTGCTGGAGGTAATATTTTGGTTTAGTAGAAAGTGCTTATTATTGCCAAAAGTGTTTTCAAATTACCCCCCAAAAAAAAAAGAAACTGCTTTGCGACAAAATAGGCAAGTGCATTGTGTGATCTCACAAACATAGTCTGTAATATGCATGAGTAAATTTAATATATACATAAAAATAGAATATTTCAGGCGTATTTTGGTGAATCATTGATTGGACATTGATGTTCTACCAATCTAACTCGCTCCTTCTAGTAATAATGATGTCTGATAATAATTGTGCTATGTTGACTATGATTTCAGTGGCATCAAGACGGAGTAGTGAAGAGCTAATATTTCAAGGTCAAGTGACTGTTAATGGTTCTGTATGCAATACTCCTCAGGTGAGCTCTTACTTTTGTTTTATTTTAATGTACTGTAGAGAATTTTGTTATTTCTCAACTCATTTTGAATGCTAAAAATTAATATAGGATGGGATTACTTTTGTTTGCATCTAAATTAATATACGATGGGATTATTTTTGTTTGCATCTAGAATTACGCCTTCATTTTTACTCGTGATGATGTGCAGACTAGAGTTGATCCTGCAAGGGATATCATTTACGTTAATGGAAAACGTCTCCCTAAGAAATTGCCTCCAAAAGTGTATCTTGCATTGAACAAACCTAAAGGGTCAGTACGATTGAGAATGCTTTCTTTTGTCTCCTCAAGCTTATATCTAAATTCAGCTTGTTGGTTTTAGAATTTATGCATGGAATTAATATAATCATCTAATGACAGTTACATTTGCTCAGCTGGAGGAAAGGAGGTTAAGTCAGTGATGAGCCTATTTGATGATTATTTGAAGAGTTGGGTATGTGCAACTTACTGTTTTTGATGTTCTACTTTTAAGTTACCATCCATTTATGATAAATAGAGGGAAAGAAAAAGAACTTCCGTTGGAAGGAAAGTAAATTTAAATCAGTAGTGGTTTCATATTTACATTGTAATGCATATATTTTTTAACTTTTATTCTTATATTGTTTGTGTTTACAGGATAAAAGAAATCCAGGACTACCCAGACCACGATTGTTTACTGTTGGTCGCCTTGATGTTGCCACAACTGGGTTGATTATAGTGACCAATGATGGTATGCATTTTAGAATCCATCAATGTTGTATATCTAGTGTGTGAAATCATCTGAAATTGGATGGATTTACATTAATCTAAAGAGATGCTTTTTATTTGTTCTAGGAGATTTTGCTCAGGCAGTATCACATCCTTCATCTAAGTTGCAAAAAGAGTAAGCGTTCACATGTTTTCTTCTCTATTAGAATAGATGGGCTACTATGTTTTGGTTCAAAGGAAAGATTTATTCATGTATATTCCCTTTTTTACTTTTATTCTTTATAAATTCTCAAAAACTTAGTGGAAAATTGGTTTTGGTAGTATATCCTTGGAAGTTGGAACTTAATTGGTTTTATGTTCCTAGAAGTGACGTATGAATGCCAGTGGGCTGAGATGTTTTGGTTCCTTACTGTGAACTTTTGATGTTATTTTCTTATTTGCCCAAGGGTTTGGTTGAGTAATTAAGACTTTCGGTTTACAATGAAAGAGATAATAGTTACACCTCCTGGGGGCTACGTAATCAGGATAATATATCTTGCAAGTTTCTTGAATACCAAGTTGTAGCCTTGTGTGAATATAGAACTTGGTGAAGTCATGATAGAGATTGGAGGATTTCTAGGTATGAAATGAAAAAGAAAAAAAAAAAAAAACTAAAATTTTTACCATACTATACTGTCATTTCGTTAACTTATTTCCATTTTTGAGGTTAAGGGATTGTCGTGAATACGTTTATTCTGATGGGAATAATCTTCACATTTTGTCAACTATAGATACATTGCAACCATAGATGGTGCAGTGAACAAGCGTCATCTAATAGCCATCAGTGAGGGAACGGTTATTGAAGGAACTCATTGCACCCCAGATGTTGTGGAGTTATTGCCGCCACAACCTGATAGACCAAGACCTCGCATTCGTATTGTGGTATGTTGTATCTTTCTAAGTCTGTGAGCTGTTTCTATATGCTATAGAGTTTCATTCGTTTTTGTCATTTGCTTGCAACTTTCATTCAATTATTGATAATTTGTGAGATTTTTTCTAGTTTATAAAGTGAATACAGAGTATTTTGTTTTTTAGCCTTGATATGGGGTTGTCAATTTAACCCCTTTACTAGGGACCTAGTTTTTCCGAATTTGTATCCTGAATGGGGATTGAAGAAGAGATTTCTGTACCAGAGAGCTTAAATTTATATTCTTAGCTAAAGTAAAATTAAGTTCCGGTAGCTTTTCTTATGTGCTTAAACTCGGATTCATGCAGGTTCACGAAGGCAGGAACCATGAAGTTCGAGAACTTGTGAAGAATGCTGGACTTAAGGTCAGTGTAGGAGGCTTAATGATGCAGCACTTTAGACATTTCAAACGTGGCTGTCGGTTAAACATCCAGAGACATTGGATTACAATTTTCTTTTTTTGGGGGCTTATCTATTAACATAGTTTAATTTTTTATAAAAACGGGAAACTGTTTTTACTTTGTGGCAGCATTGGCCTTACATTCATATGATATTAGTGGCTACTCTGCACTTGTTTCCATCTGATTTATCTTACAGTGGTGTTTATGTCAGCTGCTTTTGTTTATTGTTGTGCCAGCTTTATTCATTAAAACGGTTGAGGATTGGTGGTTTCAGACTTCCATCAGATCTTGGGTAATACTCTTCATTCTTTTTTGAGAGCATTTATTAGATGACCTTTTTTTTTTTTTTTCCCTTATCAATCCTATCATTTTCTTCTATCTTTCCAATCACAATGCATTTTTGGCTTTTGGTCCCAGTGTTTTACACATTTTTTAATCCGGAAACTTCATGTAGGGATATTCATGCAAATATTTGGCCACTAAAAAAGCTTGTTAATGGTTTAATTAAATCTTAACTAATCTTTTTAATTTGGTTTTAAAATTCCTACCATACCATATCGATAAAGTGGAGCTTACAAAAGCAGGGTATTGCCTATGTCCCACATTACTACAAAAATCCCAACCCCACTTCTGTGGGTTCACCATGATCTTTGTATATTTCCTGTATCTTTGCAGGCCTAGTTTGTCACTGGGAGTACCCTAATTTGGTAGCTGAAGATACACTGAAATTGGGTTACCCTTTTTATTTTACTCTTTTCTCGGACTTTTAGCACCTTAGCCCCAACTAATCCCAAATATAAACCAAATGTAGCTTAGCTGGTCACATCTCAAAGTATCTTGTAAAGGTACAAGAAACCTGCTAGTTACCCACATTCTTCTGTTTATTTGCAGTAGCTTCTACAAGGACTTTTGAAAAGTGAATTTCTTTATTGGATGCTATTATGTATTATAGCCTAGTTGTTGGGCTAATGCCTTTGAACTTATTCTAAGTGGGTTGTGAATCTCAGGATTGGAATGCATGTGGAACTTAAACAATCTGATCTCAAGTTAATGGGTTGGAAGAGTTAGGCATTGATAAATGACAGCTGGAGTTTGTGCTACATTCTCTCGTGCATCAAGCAAGTTCATTAAGATGACACATGGCTTCGTGATGTTCTGTAAATTTTGCCAACGGTTGTGAGCAGTTGAATGGATCTCTTACTGTTCCATGGATGAAGAACATAAATCAATGGGCTTATAGGGGCTGCAATGGATGTCTGCAAAGATAGGGGGCATCGAAAAGAGTTCTAGAATTTAGAAAAAAACAGCTGAATTGCAAGCAACATATGTATGTGTACACGCAATTGAAATATGCAAAGATAGCATCCATATGCTATATCTAACATATATGGCACTGATGTGTCATCCAGATAAGTACCCCCAAAAAAAAAAAAAAACATTCCTTTTTCAAATCTCTATTATAAGAAAGTGAATGTATATTAGTATGTATGGCTATTTCTCCTAGATTCTCATTTTCATCACAGGTCAACCTTATATGGCAGAAAACTCACATGAAACTTTATATTCCAATCACATGTATCAAATATTCCAAACAATTCAGATGGCCAAACTCTCAGTTTCATACGTATCTGTTCTGCTTGTTCTCTCCATCTTCACTTCAGGTTAATTATTTCTTCAGTTTGCATTCAACTTTCTTGTTAATATGTTACATTTTTTTTTCCTTATTTTTAACGTCTGCCTCCTAGAGAGTCGAAGTCAGGTCATTTGTTTATAGAATTTTATAAGTAACATGCATATTGTGCGTGCGTGCGTGTGGATGCAGCTAATGCGTGTGAATTGGCGGTGAGGGGGGGCGGCTGCCCTGATGATGTGCAAGAATGCATAAAATTGTGCGGGCCGTGCTCCCGGGGAATTGGGAGAATAGTGGCGTTTTGTCGGCCGGCTGGCGGAGGGGTCCCCTTCGATGAATGTGTTTGTTCATTTACTGAAGGCGCTCCTTGCCCTCCACCAGGTCCGCCCCGGTGTCCAGGACCATGGCAGCCGCCGCTAGCTTCCAATGCTGAGATTGGCTTCAATCAAACTCATGTTCAAAATTAATAATAATAGTAACAACGTTAATGGTCCGTTGATCCATGAATCAGATTTCAAGTTATTGCTTTTGTGTCACTGTCACCATCATTCGATCTAACAACAACAGGATTTAATTTCAATTAGTGATAGCCAATTAAATTATGTGGCCAAATTATGCTATATAATACGTAAATGCCGCATATGTTGATGTAGGAACCATACGGATAGGATAAATTATGAATTCTATATTTTGAGTCAATCTAATATTTAGTATATTATTAAAATTTATCTTACTTTATTAAACTTATTTGAGTCATATTTGTAATTCTAGTTTAATAAGGATTTCAGATTATTTCTCTTATTTGAGAATAATTAAAATTAAGTTAACTATTAGTATAAATATGGTTGTTATCTTAGATTATTCTGTTTAGACTTATTTTTATCCTTAATTCAACGTTTTTTCCTCTTAGTTTCAAGAATGTATACTAAAACAGCATTTAATATCGCTTCGGCATTGCGTCATACGTGGTCGGTTACTGATGTACGCATAATTTAAGGAAAAGTACTGAAAATCGATTTAGGCTTAAAACTCACCTTTATGGGCCAATGTCTGATTCTTGGGCTTTAAACTTGGGGAGCGTCTCGCTCGTTTGACACAAGTTTCTATCCGAACCAGCGTACGATAACCCATTTCGCGTATTCCGCACTGACTTTCAAGCAGACCGATTATTGAAATCACTAAACTGCCCTTCCATTCACAAAATTTTCTCGGCACAGAGGGTGATCGCTTACATCAAAGTATGATGATGAGTACACCACTGCCACCATCCTTTGAAATATAATGTGAAAAATCAGAAAAACCGAATAAAAGGCCAAAACATCTATACTAAATTTGGGACATAAATTATGCACAAAATAAAATATCTCTGCTGAGCTTTCTACAATGTAGCAGGGGGACAAGCAGCTTGTAGGCTGGAAAGCACATGGCTTTGTGTATAGAAGAGCCAAGAATGTACCAATTGTTTTCACATGGTGAATTTTGACCCTTTTTTAGCATTTTGCCAGTTCATATGTCATCATCATTTGGGCCATGACCATCAGCATTTATTGTCTCATCTTCTAATCCCTCACTATCATTCTTCAGGTGACATCTTATTTGTGTAGGTGGTGCCAAATATTGCAAAAGCCAACTAAATACACTTGTGCCATTTTTAAACTCAATTTTGATTCTCTTTACATAATAATATTAGATAAAGATTATCTCCTGATCTAAGTTCGCATTATTTTTTAAAGATCTTGTACCACGTGTCCTTAAATAATAATGTATGAATAAAATTTTAATTTCTTTATTTTCTGTATTTATTAATTACTAATCACCCATAAAAAATTTATTCAAGAAAAGATTAAATTATAAAATAATCTTTATCCAATTCCCAAAGAAAGACACTGTTGAGTGTCTTACCAAAAACTAAACCAAATAATTTTTAATAATTTTTACACTCATTTAAGCGGCGGTGCTCATGTGTAAAGAATCCATAAGCTCGGTGGGCACTTGTGTTCGGTATATCATTTTCCTCAAAAGTAAGAACAAATAACAAAGGACATTTTACAATGGAAAAGCTAGAAAGCAAGAGATTAAAAAGTAGGTCAAAAGTTACAGGCCCCCTAGCTTAAAAATGTCAGCTGCTTTTGGAGAGATGGAATTTATTGAATGTCAAATTTGGAAAAGTGCTTTTAAGTTTTTTAACACCAGCTTGCATCTTGTACGCAAGCGCTTTTAATCGCCGGCCAAATGAATACAACAAAAGAGGACAGGAAAGCACTGCCAGATTCTTCTGCCGTCACCTTCTAACTCGTACGATATTCCATTTTGGTCCCCTCATAATAATGTGTGTTATAAAATTAAAATTTCCCTCGATTTTATTGTTAAAAATAAGATATTTAACTACTTTCGAATACTTAAAAGGAGTCATAGGAAACTACATAAACCCAAAAATATCCACTAAATGATATGGTACGGAAACATTTTCTTCTATCTTATATGAATTAATTGATCAATCAATCCAACTCCAAACCATTCAAATTGATTACGGTTGATTTTAATGATTTTCCATTGGATGGTTTCATTGACTAATTTAATTTTTTTTTTACTCTTTTTCTTTCATCTTAAAATTAAACATCCAATTTTAATAATGTGCGTGAATGGATTCAACTAGATTATATTTTGAGTTCCAAAAACAAATGATGAAATTGAGTTCTAATTCAAAATAAATTATTATAAGTCACTTACGATACTCAATTGATTTCATTGAATTGAGAAGCACAAGGTTTCATCGTTAGAATAATTAATTTCTAAATCATAATTAAATAGAAATAACACAAAGAGAAAACATATCATACATACGTACATGTAGAGCCAAAATAGCTAATGTTTCGAGTCATCTGTTGTCATAAGGGATGACTTTTCAAGTGCGACAGTTGGAAGAACAAGGATTCATGGGATTATTATAAAGTTGATTAGAGAGAATAGTGACAAAAACTAAAAGCAAAATTTATTCATTCAATTTTAAAAAGTAATTCCACAAAAGGGGATTTATTAAAAAAAATTAAATGAATAATCTATCACAACTATGGTGAACTTTTCTATAGACTTTTATAATCTTCAAGATTTTAACAAAAAAGGGGAAAGAAAACACATTTTCCAAGTTCCGACAACAGGCGTCTTATCCCTCAATTAGAACGATCAAATCAATTATTTTTTTTCATTTTAAACCATCAATATTTATTCTTAAGACATAACTCACACAAAAAAACATATCCATTATGTCACTAGAATTAATGAAATAAAGTTTCAGTAATTCATTTATTAATTCAATTCATTTTATCAATTAATTTAGTTTAAGCTGATCGCTGCATTTAAACTTGTGTTGTTAACAACATATATTCAAAAAAAAATTGAAAAATAAATCGACAAAACTTAAGAAAAACACATCTTATTAAAAGAACAGAAATTCCACAGAAGTCCATTAATTCCGACGGCATAAACGAGAGGGGTGAGTTTTTTTCTGTCTTATTATTTATATTTATATTTGTTTACAAAATTATACGTCCAAAGTATGCCCTAATTTTATGTATTTCTTAAGTTATTTATCTTACTTTAAGAACCCATCAATCAATGCCATAAATTTTGGAACAAAGTTAAGGCAATGCATGAGCATCCTCGTTGTCAATAACACATCGTGCGCCCCACCAATTTCTTGATTTTGTTTGATGAACCAACTCTTGGATTGGTATTCTATGACCTCAATTTTTCACATTTGTGGAACCCCAGCCATTAAAAACATTTGCAAATTTGCTATCATGGGGCCCTAAAATGATAAAGACTAAACACTCACACCAACTCTATCACACTCCTTTCATTAACACAAATTAAATAGTTGAAATTAAGGCAACAAGACCTTATAAAAGGGACTTGTACAAATTACGTATGAGTTACACTACATTAAAAACTAAGAGTAATGTGGATTATGATCCTCTTATGTTTTAAGTTCACTTAAATTTTTAAAGATCTCGTGTCACCTTATCCTTCAATGTTAATGTATGATTAAGATTTAATTATTTTTATTTTTAATTTATTAGCCACCAATTACTTGAGTGAATTCTACTTAGAAACAAGTCAGATTATGAGAGAATTGTAATCCAAATAACACATATAATTACTATTTCTATTTGCTTTTGCTAATAGATTCTTCCTTTATTTTTGTTTTATTTTGATTTATATCACAATAATATTACGTTATTAGCACAAGCATCATAAAAAAAATATTGGTTAGGAGATTTCATAAAAATAATAAATTTTATTGGATAAAATGTTATTATTTTTTAGCTATTAAATTTTAATTTCAGCAAAAATCAATTTTGGTGCTTGGGAATCCAATTAAATCTTTGTAGATTATTTAGGATTGTGTAATCAATTTCATTGCATTAAAAAAAATTTGATCAATCTTCATATAAAATGAGATAATTAACCTAAATTTTTTAAAAAATAATTTTGATTGGGTTTTATTAATTATATCCAAAAATTGTTCGTTTAGTTCATATATTTTGAGTTAAGTGCATGTTTAGTCAATATATTTGAAAATTACTTTAAAATATCCCTGATGTTTCACTCCTATGCTTACGTTTTTTTTAAATAAAATAATATCTTTGCAATAATATTCTTGAGAATATTAATAAAAATAAAAAATGATAATTAATCAAATTAACCTTAAAAGTAATATAAAAATTTACACAGACTTTTATATTATTATTTATTTTATAGATTAATTTGGTAAAATAATTTTTTATAAAATAATTGTTGGTGACATTGTCATAAGGATATTAAACATTACTTTTAAGTTAACTGATGTTAATTTATTTATAAATAATTTTTACTAAGATTGTTGCACATGTACAAAAAATACTAGTTCTTTTGCACTAATATTTATTAATTAAATTACTAAAAAATAATTATTGTTAATTCACTGATTAATTTTTTATGGATAAATTTATTGATGTTTGTTAGAAGGGTATTATTGTAAAAAAATAATAGTAAACATGTAATATATTTAACTGTGAGGGTATTTTGAGTTACTTTTAAAAAATAAAAAAAAGATATTTAAATTAAAATATAGAAACAAAATGAACATTTATCTAGTTATATCATATGAATTAGATTCATATATCAAAATCAATTAACAAACCTGAATTGATTAATTTCAACCTAATAAATTTGAATATTTTGCATAATCCTACACTCCTCTAAGGAAACTCACTTAACATGAGGTACATAAAATAATACATTAATATAATTTTATATAATTCACATAATCCGATAAAGGAATGACAACCACTAAAGAAATCACTGCCATTTTTTTCAAATTTTTTTATTTATTATTATTATTCCTTAGTTGGCAAGTTGAAAAATGCAAGCTTATTATTCTCTCCAAAAGAAAATATTCACAAACTACTTAAATACTCACACCTATCACCGTCGTGTAACTTATCTATATCCTTATCAATTATATCAACCATATTTGTTTCCTAATTTCTATTCAATTTTTAAATCATATTATAATCTACTCATGGCTACTATAGACGTAAAATTGAACCTCCTAAATCACCTTTGTCATAATGTAATCTAGATATCTAAACTTAAAGAGAAGTAGTAGAACTTTGTTAAATTAATACTCAAGAGATTTATAATCTCAATTAAGTAATAATTTTTACAGGTCCCAACTTGGGACCAACGTACTAAATTAATAATTTGATATACTTATAAGATAATAATTTTTTAAATCTTATTTTTTATGGGTCCATCCTACTATATAAATTAATAATTACTTATTTGAAACTAAATCCACGTGATATGTCATCTACTTCTTTTGTAAAATATGTTTTAGTGTTATTAGCTGTTTCTTGAAATTGATTTAGAATTGAATTTCATTGCTAATTATTTTAGTAATGTGATGTTAGTTTGCATTTTCGTTTTGCAATAAGTATGAGAGGGGCTACATATGTCATCTTTAATATAAAAAAATTAAATTTACAATAATTTAACTACTACCAGCATTCAAATAAAACATAATAAATATTACATAAACGTGATAGTACTATCAGAAAATAAGAAATTTATTCATAAATTGATAATTACAATTTTACATATATTAATATTCGTTAAATTGATAATTTTTCATAATTCTAATACTATTAATTTATCAAAATTTTAATATATATACTTAGAAACATGCATCCAATACTCAAAACAACATCCCATAAGTGGTTTGTATTTTCCATTTATTATTCGAACACGGTCTTGAGACAATAAAACACATTAAACTTTCTTTACTTTTTTACCAACCGAACGCATCCTAAAATTTTTTCTCAACTTTAAGTAGTTTTGAAAAAAAAAAAGAGGAAGAAGAAGAAAAAGAAAAAGAAAAATAAAAGAAAATGAAGCTCGAAGCATACGGCATATATGATTTGAAAATATCAAACAATTAAATAAAAAAGCCGTCCCCAACGTTACAACATTAACAACGACAATAACGACGACACGACGCGGGAACATTTCTCTCTCTTGCATCGTACGTGCTGCCCTCAATCTTTCTTTTTCTCTTTCGTTTGGTAATTAATTTGAAAGAAATTTTTTTATTTGATTCTTTTTTAAATATTTCTTTAAAGACCAAATCTCTCCTGCATCGACCACTTCGGTCTTCTTCTTCTTCTTCTTCTTCTTCACACGCTTCAAAAATGCCAAATGCATGAAAATTATTATTAACACGAATTCAAATGGCTGCTTCGGGCTCTTCCAGTTTGAGGGCAACAGCATCAAGAGAAAGACATAATCACATTCCTCCTTCTTCGCATTCGTCGTCAAGAAACTTAAACAATGGACCAATTCATAATCACTCCGTCCGTACCTCTAAAGAGAGACCCTCTTCTGCTTCTTCTTCCACCTCTTCGTCTTCTTCTTCTTTCAGACGTTCTGTCACTCCCAACCATCGCATTCACCCCAGCAATAACGATGAAGGTCCCACCTTCTCTCTCTCTCTCTCTCTCTCTGTGTGTGTTCCTTTCCGGGCATAAATTAATCTCTAGGACAGTTTCTGCGCTGGGACTTTTTTATGAATATATGAATTTTTTAGGAGGTTTTACAAAATTTTCAAAATTCAGTGGGTTCAATGATATTTACTCGAACTTTTTGTTGGCAACTCAATTTTGTTGCGTAAGAAGGTTCAGTTTTGATTTCTGGTATTTGGGCTTATTGCAAAATGTTTTTTTTTTCAATTTTTACTTTTATGATACTCTTTGTTTTTGGTGATGCTGTGTTGGTTGCTTTCGAGTTGTACATGTTTGTTTTTATTTATTTATTTTCTAAAGGCGGATTTTGGGTAGTCTAGTTTCTGGTTCTGTGGATTGAAATGGCTATTTGAGTTTGTGGGTACTTTTTTTGATGAATGCAAAGTTCAGTTGGTTGACAAGATAAGATGAATGCTTGGCAATTTCTGGTGATATTATGGGCTGAATGTAAGTTTGGACTATTAGTTTTTGTAGTTTCCTGCATGATTATCCGTGCTGCTTTGAACATTTTGTGCTCAGAAAGAACTAAGTGAAGTAAGCCATATGTTACTTGAAAATTGGTCTAACCAGATTCAATTAGCCACATTGGGTGAAAAGAGCTTAAATTTTTTAGTGACAGTTGACCTCCGCAATTTTGATTTGGTTGGGATATAAAAGCCAGCAATGCCATTTTACCTTATCATCCTCGGAATTATCACTGTATTTGTTGTGATTTAAATGCACTTAGTGACTTTATTACTAAATTTTGGACTCTGAATTGGATGAGTTTTTATGTATGAGGTCATCTATACTGTTTTTATGGTTGTTTTTATCTTCTTGTGATGCATTTAGTGTTCTAGTGGCTTGTTAAAGCTTAAGTGAAAGCTTCCTTGTTCTCGTGTATTCTATGAGGAGAGGTGAATGTGATTGTGGTTGGATAAAAATTAGATGCATTTTCCCCCTTTGTACTGTTAACAAAGTCCTGAAATCAAATTTATTTTTATTTTTTCAAATAGTATGATAGCAAGCATGACTGAATTTTTTGCTAATGGAGAATTGGAAATGGTATCTGTATAATATGTTGTTTGCTTCAACAACTAAACCTGGCCCAGTACATATTAAGCAATTAGTTGTCATGTTAGGCTAACTCTTCTTTATATAACATTTTGAAGTTTGACCATTTTAACAGATCCTGGAAGGGTGAGGGTAGCTGTCAGACTTCGACCAAGAAATGCTGAGGATCTTCTCTCGGACACTGATTTTGCTGATTGTGTTGAGTTGCAACCGGAGGTGCTCTTCATGGTCTATTAAAATATTAGAAAATAAATTATTCTCTGTTGTTTGAAACTAGGAAATGATTGGTTCCAGCTGAAATGTATTTATTCATCAAATGATCGGCTATTTCTCTCATCATTTATGCATTTATTATTAAAAAAATTTTCTGAGCAGCATCTGCAGAGATTTGAATTAGTTGAAGTTGACCCATGTATTTTTCTTTTGTAGCTTAAGCGGTTGAAGTTGAGAAAAAACAACTGGAGTTCTGAATCTTACAGATTTGATGAAGTTTTCACAGAAACTGCCTCTCAAAGGCGAGTTTATGAAGTAGTAGCAAAACCTGTAGTTGAGGTAAGTTAGTAACTATTATAATTCGCTTCAACAAATAGTATGAATCATGGGTCTCTCAGAGGGTGTTGTCTATGCTTAAATCTTCTTCACAGACTGAGACTAGAGTTCCAACTATTAGGCTTTCCAGCACCAATAAAAAACAGATAATTTTTTTTTTTTGGTAACCCAAAAAACCACCAACTCGCTTGACAACCTCAAGTATTTTTCCTCCATTTTTCCGCCTTTGTTTGTCTCATTTATGTTCCAGTGGAAAGTTATAGGTAGTTACGGTTTTGAAATAGTCAATTTAAATCTAACATTGACTCATATCAGATATGGATGGTATCTTAATTGTTATGGACAATTTTCATTAACTTTTGCAGAGTGTATTGAATGGATATAATGGGACAGTTATGGCCTATGGTCAAACTGGTACCGGCAAAACGTATACACTTGGCAGACTGGGTAAAGATGATGCATCTGAACGTGGTATCATGGTTAGAGCTTTAGAAGACATAATTTCCAGTATGTCCGTTACCTCTGATAGTGTGGAAGTCTCCTATTTGCAGGTACAGCACTTTAGTTTATGTTGCATCAGAACTTGCTTTTTTCTTAGCGTGTATTAAATATTTTTTGATATTTATTGTTGAAGTGCTGCATCAACTCTTTCTTATTGCTGTGTTTTGGTTTGAGCAAACCACAATTTTGAGGTGCTTTAATTTGATAGGTATGTTTATTCTTTTTAAGTCATATTCTTGTAAACCAAAAATGTTGAAACATCTAGGTGTATAGGAAAAAGTTAAATAGTTTTACAGCATGTAGGAAAGATTGTTTGACAAGCTGTTACCATAAAAAAATATTATATTAATTTGAACAAAGAGGTAAACAAAAGAAACCAGTGGCTTGAGAATGTAGGGATCTGTTTCTCCCATATGTTTTATAATTAGAGTCTTGGGGCTAGACTGCCAGAGGAAAGTTCTAAATTGCACCAAACCCTGCGGCAACATGCTTCTGTTTCTCAGATAGAGTATTGTTTGTTTTCATTACAAATTCGAGCCCATATCATGTGGTGATCTTTTGATAAGGCATTTGTTTCATTGATTCTTGTAACCACACTAAATGATTCCATGTAACTACTAGAATGCAGTTGTCTTCTTGTTACTGACGTGCTCAAATGGTTAGTTAGCTTTGTTTTCGTAACGGATAATGACTCCTTCAGCGTTAATTCATATTTTTTTCCTCCAGCTGTACATGGAATCCATTCAAGACTTGCTTGCACCAGAAAAGGTTAATATCCCAATTAATGAGGACCCCAAGACCGGAGAAGTGTCACTGCCTGGTGCAACAGTAGTTAAACTTCGAGATCTTGATCATCTCTTACAGCTACTCCAAGTTGGTGAGGTAAACCGTCATGCAGCTAATACGAAGCTTAATACCGAGTCTTCACGTAGTCATGCAATTCTCGTGGTGAGCATCTGTTTCCTGTATATCATGATGTTCTTTTTCAAGAACAATACAGAGCAAATTCTTTTAGTCATCTGAATTCCGTTGGTTTCACCAGGTTTATATTCGAAGATCTGTTCATGAAATCATTGATAAAATTACTTCTGAAGAGAAAGACACAAGAACTGAGTTACCTGGTGACAATTATGTACCGCTAGTTAGAAAAAGCAAGTTGCTGATTGTGGATCTTGCGGGTTCTGAAAGAATAGATAAATCTGGTATATTTTTCGTTTAATACTTGTAATTTGATAGCTGCATCTCAAACTTGCAAACTTTTATCTTTTATTTAGGTTCCCTTTATTTGGTGTTTTCCTTTTATTTCTTTTTCAATTCACTGTTCTGGGGAAAAGTAGATCCCTTTGTTAAAATGGATTTTTATTTTCACTTGTTCCCTTTGGGAAGTCTCATATCTCAAGTAATATTAAGACAAAATTGTTTCATAATAATTGGTCAAGAAGATTTACTTGATAATTGAGAATTTTAAGTGACTAAATTGGTAGTTTGGTTTTATTCATTTTGTCTTCAAGAACTTTCATGATTATTCATATGTTGCAGGCAGTGAAGGCCCCTTGCTTGAAGAGGCTAAGTTCATTAATCTTTCTCTTAGTTCCCTCGGCAAATGTATAAATGCTCTGGCTGAGAACAGTCCACATATACCTACAAGGGATTCTAAGTTGACAAGATTGCTCCGTGATTCTTTTGGAGGTCATCTCGAAAGTCCTTACATTTTGCTCTGTTTCTTGAATATTTTGCTAATACAGTAAAATATATTTTTCAATAAGTACATATTCCTTTCAATATTTAGAAACTTATTACACCAGAATTAGTTGTTAATGTTTATGATGTTTCTTTTAAGTTTTAGGAATGCTTTTGTAAAATTGATATATCGGTCAAAATTTGCAGTACATTTATTGAGTTTATACTTGTTCATTGATATATCATTTGGTAATATTTAGACCTTTCTTTTCATTGTTAGTTAAAGTTTTCGTAAACAATAATTCTGATTAAGTGTTCCACATTTTGCATTTGTCTGTATGTCACATTGTTGTCTGAAACATTTTTATTTTTTTCTGTTCCCCCTTTAACCCCTCTTATGGGAATTTATTCATTATCAAATAGGCTCAGCGCGGACTTCACTCATAATAACAGTTGGGCCGTCTGCACGTAATCATGCGGAGACCACAAGCACAATAATGTTTGGACAAAGGGTGAGTCAATTTAATTGAAAAAAATAACGAAAGCTCCCTTCCAATTCACATTCCCCCCCCCCCCCCCCCAAGATCTAAGGATTGTCTTGCACAAGAGAGCAGGATAATGGTGAGGGGGATAACAGGATAACATTCTAAAACTCACTTCTCACCTAAACCCAGACTAAAGTTGTTGCTGTTATGATCCCAAGAGACTTCACTACCTCAGCTAGTTGATTGTTTACAAACCTCTTTTTCCACCCTGAATTATTGTTGCTGTCATGCGTTAGTCTTCCAGTTACATAAATACAAAGTCTAGTTCTGGATTTTTCAGTCGTATGATAAGGATGGTCTAAATTCTGTGAATCTTCCCCATTATGTCTATCCTTGGACTGAATATGCTTTGATTATATGGAAGGATTTAAATGAAGCATGCAATGTAAATGTTATTATTGTTTTTGTTCCTATCACATAAATGTGTTTGTGTATGTTTTTGTTTCTTTTCCCTGGAAATGATGTGATCACCAGTTGCATAATTTGTTTATCCCTTGACAATAGAAGTGACCACAAAAAATGTAGCAGGCTCAATAGAATGTCTGTTCCATGTTCCTGACAGCCTAGGTTTTATTGTAAAAGGGAAGCTTGTGGTGCACTAAATTGAACTGTGGGAGGAACATGATGTTATTTCCTGCAGTGAGCTGATTTGGAAAATATTCTTCCATTGCATCATAATTTAATAGAAAGACATCTGTGAGAAAGTAGTTATCCAAGGGAAGATGTTAAAGAGCTGGACAGATGGATGTTGATTTATATAATTCTCAGTTTCACTCTCTACTAGCAGGTTCTAGCAAAGCCCTTGACACCAGCAGCTTTTTTGATCCTAAACAGTCTCATCTTGGGAAGTTTATTCAGATTTTGTTCATTAATTAGTCATCATATGTTGTCGCCCCAAATGGAATGATGGTTTTTTTATACTAATCCTTTAACTAGTTCTCATTAATTCTTTTTCCTCAGGGATCTATTCGTATTTCGTTGTTTGAGTTCTTGTACTTAAATTTGGATTTTAAAAAAAAATTTAGTTGCTTGATTTAAATAGGAACTGCATATTTTTGCTTTTGCAGGCAATGAAAGTAGTTAACATGGTAAAGCTTAAAGAAGAGTTTGATTATGAAAGTTTATGCCGGAAGCTTGAGACTCAAGTAGACCATCTTACTGCAGAAATTGAAAGGAAACAGAATTTGAGAGAAAATGACAAGTGTGAGTTAGAAAAACTGCTGAGAGAGTGTCAAATCTCATATGATGAAGCAAAAGACAACTTAGTCACCCAAGTAGAACTTCTTACTGCAAAAATTGAGATGCAACAGAAGTTGAGAGAAAATGACAAGTATGAGTTCGAAAAGCAACTCAGAGAATCTGAAATCTCGTATGATGAATCAATGAGAAATCTAGTAACAAGGTCTGAGGTAGTTCTCTCTCCTCAAAAATTCTTTTGTTCAAATTGATAGAAACCATCATTCATAGCCAGGACTTTTCTAAATGTCATAAAAAACATCTGTATTTGTTCCAAGTTGTACATTCATTTATTACTCTGTATTCCTAAGCCTGTTTTAATAGAATCCCTTTGCTTCCTAACATGTTGTTCTGACTTGCAGTTTCTAGAGAAGGAAAATGATCGTCTTGAATTGGAGGTGGAAAAAATCTTGGGCAAATTGAACCACCAAAAGGATCAGAATAATCTGAAGCGTGAAAAGATTGTACAGCTAGAGATAAGTTTGAAAAATAGCAAGGTACTTCCCTTCTTTCACTAAGTCTCGACTATCTAGCAACTCATCTTCTTTTCCGCTTTAAGCAATGCTCTATTTTGTTTGATGCATTCTCTTAATCAACTTAACTTAGTAATATCATACTAGTGGATATATCATGCATAATAACTATTTCCCTAAATTTTACAATCGAGAAACAAAAGCTGACTCGGGCTTTGTATCAGTCACTGGGTCAGTGGTAGTTACAATTAGTGTGCAAGTTCACACAAAGTTTGATAGATATTTCTGTGTATGGAAGTGCTAGACGTGTGAAAAGTTTGATTGTTGTTCTTAAGTTACTGTTGTATAATTCTAGAATCAGTTTATTTGTTAATGAAAAAAGTTAAACTGAATTTTTTTTTCTTGGTTAAACTACATTTTTTTTTCTTGGTTCTCTGTTAGTAGCAACAACAACTTGATAATTCTTCATACCAGAAAGTATTGGCTGATACCACCCAAATGTACGAGAAGAAAATAACTGAATTGATTAAGCAGCTGGAAATTGAGCATGCCCGGTCTGAAGGTGCTGAGGAACAAGTTGATATAATGAAGAAGCTGATTAGTGATAATCAAAAGTCAATTGAGGTATTTACGTTATATATTCAATACTGGAATGGTTTTTATGTTCTTTTCTCTATCTCCTTGCTTCATGCGCTTCCCTTCCATCCCAAAACATTGATCCTTCTTTCACCTTTCATATTTTAACAGTATATTGTGTCCTTGACTTCTCAAACCAATTCTTGTGTAGTTCTCAAACTAAGGGTAACTTTGATGGTTAAAATGTTTAGCTTCCTCTAGTAGAAAGAGGGTAAAAAGTTCGTGACATGCAAATATAGATGGACGAATATCGAGATTTAGAAAGTTCCTGTTTTTGTATTGGCATCATTGTAGATTTTTATTTTTGGAATTACTCATGATTTTGTTTGAGATGCATGGTCGGCCCAAAAATTAAAAGTATAATAATGAAATTTCTTCTTTAGGGCCTTTTATCATCCCGCATGTTCTTTTAGTCTTTCTTTTACATAATATTTGTGAAACTATTTATTTCATCATAAGTTGTATCAACGTGATGAGCACAAATCAAACTCCTTTTATTTTGTTGTTTTTTGTAGCAATATGAGATGGAAAATTCCACATACCAAAAAGCTCTTGCAGACACCACTCAGCTATATGAGAAGAAAATAGCAGAGCTAAATAAGAAACTAGAGGATGAACATGCCTGTTTTGAAGGTGCAGTAGAACAGTTGGATATGGTAAAGAAGCTTTTAAGTGATTACGAAAACTCAAATCAGGTTAACTTTTTTTCCCAAAATCAAAATTGAATAGTTGAAATATGATATATTGTTTGTACTTGCTTTTAGAGCTCATAAATTTATGACTTCTGAATTCATTTTTACCTTCAAAATCCCTTTGATAATGATCTTAATACCGTCATCTATGGAAATTCAGGGACAGAAAGAGGTTCATGAACTTTGTATGAAGCTAAAGGAAACCCGTCAGCTGCATGAATCTGCTGTGTACGAAGTTCAAACCTTGAAATCGGAGTACAAAAATCTTCTGGAAGAAAAGGTATGATTGGCATTAAAAACCAAATGGTATTGGAAAATATTTTCTTCAATTTTTGAAATGATTTTGTCTGGATTATAATCATGTGACAACTATGGACTTGAAAATTTATATATTTTTCTGGAAAACTGAAATTATGAAGGAAACAATGAGTGATGAGCTTCAAGCTGCCAGGCAAAGACTTTTAGTTGAAGAGAAGCAGAGGAAGGCTATTGAATATGAACTTGTCAAACTAAAGAAGACCGCTCCTGAACATGATGATGATTTTGAGGTAATTTATTAATACATTTTCTACTTACTGGTATGTGATCTTAGCTAATAGTATTTTACAGGACAAGAAACCATATACAAAGGATTACATCAGTAAAGGATCTTCAAGATTTGGGGCTCCAATGAGTTTACAGAAGTCAAACCCATCCAGAGAATCATCTGGTCAGAGGGCAACAATTGCAAAGATATGTGATGAAGGCAAGAACAGTGTTTATAAACAGAATTGAATTACAATTTTTTACCCTGATTGAACAAACTAGAACAATGTTTATAAACAGTCACAAGTTTTTGCTCTGATACAAACCTAGGTATATTAATTCACAAAGTTCATTGGCTTTGCAAATGCAGTTGGGCTTCCAAAGATATTGCAATTGTTAACATCTGAAGATCCAGATGTCCAGATCCATGCCGTGAAAGTTGTAGCCAATCTTGCTGCTGAAGGTATTCTACCTTCTTTCTATGAGACGTATATTGATGAATTGGGGTCATTCGTCTGTTGATTACACATATGCTAAGCCTTTCTTTTGGGGGGTGCATTTGGTGGAAGCCTCTCTTTTCTCTTGAATTAAAATGTTCATCAGTTTCTGTCTTCTAAGCTCCAGACTCCAAAGTTGAATAATTGACGTTAGCTAAAGAATGTTTGTCCTTTCAGATATTAATCAAGAAAAAATAGTGGAGGAAGGTGGTTTAGATGCTTTGCTGTTGCTGTTGCGAACGTCGCAAAATACAACTATTCTGAGAGTGGCTTCTGGTGCCATTGCCAATCTAGCAATGAATGGTAATCTATTTGTTTGTTTTGTATCAGTGGATTTACAGATTACGGCTTCCCAATATTGATAACTGATGATTTTATTTCCATTTTCAAAATTTTCCCTTTTATGTTATTGCTTTTACCAGTAGACACAGCAATACAGATTTTCAAGCAATAAATTGGCCTATATGTGTAATCAAGTAAATTAATCTAATCTTTCGAACCTAAGGCTCCTAAGATTTAGGGTAAAGTTGCATTGTGAATTCCTTGTTTATTTATGGTTCTATTGTAATGATAATAATTTATTGCTTGGTCATGAACAATAAGAAACTGAACTATATATATTTTTTTCCTTTAAAAAAAAAAAACAATTCTACTCAGAGATGAATCAGGGCTTAATCATGAGCAGAGGAGGAGGTCAGCTGCTAGCAAAAACAGCTTCCAAAACTGATGATCCACAAACTCTTAGAATGGTAGCCGGTGCACTTGCAAACCTCTGTGGAAATGGTAAGTCGAAAATGATCTTCCAGTTTTTCTGTTGAATTTCTTCATCAGGACAGGTCATTAGTTTCTCCAAAAGCCATAAACTGATATATAAACATACTATTAATACTGAATCATTATAATGAAATATTATTGATTAGAGTCAGCAAATGGTATCTGCTGGAACTTCTCTTTAGCAATGGGATCATGGATGTATTGACGCTTGGGTTTTTTATGCAACAGAGAAGTTACACACGATGCTGGAAGAAGATGGAGCCATTAAAGCACTTCTGGCAATGGTTAGATCTGGGAATATTGATGTCATTGCACAGGTTGCTAGAGGACTAGCTAACTTTGCAAAATGTGAATCCCGGGCAATTGTTCAAGGTCTGTTCCTACTTTCTTTTCATAAGTTATATATGATCATCATCAGCCATCTTCAGTCTGCACTGATCATAATTCTTATGAATGTTTGCCACTGCAGGACAAAGAAAGGGCCGTTCACATCTGATGGAAGACAGTGCGCTTGAATGGTTGATTGCCAACTCTAAAACCAATTCGGCTTCAACCCGGCGCCATGTTGAACTTGCACTTTGTCATTTAGCACAAAACGGTAAACTGCTTATTGTGCTTGACCATCGCTTGCCAGTGCATGATTAGGATCTAATGTAAATGGAGAGATTTTAATCTTTTCTGAGAATTATAAAAATCATTAGGACATTTTAAGAAATAACGTGTAGATATGGAATATTTTAATACTTTCGCCCAAGATAATAGATGATAATGAGATATATTATAGTCTGGTCTAAACAAAACTGGAAAATGGTCATAAGACTTTCCTAGGAGCAACTCGAGATAGAAATCAAACTCCCATATCTTAACGCTTATTTGTGCTGATCAATTGCATCATTCTGTTATGAATTTCATACTTTTAACTCGACGTGATCTTCTCCTCCTTACAGAGGACAATGCGAGGGACTTCATATCACGCGGTGGCGCAAAAGAGCTTGTACAGATATCAATCGAGTCCAGTAGGGAAGATATCCGCAACTTAGCAAAGAAGACAATGAAGTCAAACCCAAGATTACAAGCTGACACGCATGCCTAATTGCAAATAAATGTACAGATTGATGCCTTCCAAAAGTTCTCTGTAATATATTCAAACAAAGCAAGTACCATCCAGTTTCGACATTGGTTTTTGTATTATATATATATAGACAAAAAAAATTGATTTATTTATTTTAAAAAAATCACCACATTACGCAAATTTTTCACGTGCGCATGCTAGCTGATTAAACCAGGTGTAAATGGAAACCTGAAATAGAAACAAGTCGCAATTGTCCTGCGAAAACTATAAATATTTTTATTATCATAATAATGATCTCAATGGCAATACATGGGAGCAGTAGTAGCTTATATGGCCAGAATTTTATAAAGGAACTCAAATTCTTACAAGAATCAATATGAAGAATTTACAAGGAAATAATATCACTTGTCACCAACCTATTTTCACCCAAAACTTGGAACCAAGAACCACTAGGAAAACACAAATTGCATAACAAGCAACAAAACTGATACTGAAATAAAAGAATCAAATCAAAATCAACAGCTTGCTCCTGGTATTGACAATATATGACAAAAATTTACCATACTGCAGCTGTAAATCTTAGGCAAACTTCAAAATGAAAAAGGCCCTGCATCCAGCTGTAGCATCCGTGCTCCTTTATGATACACTAATGAAATCTATACATGGTAGCACATCCTCCGAAATGAACTACCCTCAATGTCCTCCGTACATAACAAATTCATCCAAGCAATAGCTACAGGGATAAAATTTCAGATACTCGATCTAGTGCATCAGACGGAATCTCCCTTCCCGGAACATTGACCTTTAGAAGACTAGCATACCTACATAAAAGAACGTTGCTCATTACCAAATAAACATGGATGCATATCAATTCAAATACTACAAGTGGTCATAGCAACTAACTCTGTAGTGGTAAATAAGTTTTCATGCTCTGTAACAAATGCAAGCAGGGCCTGAAACAGGAAGAGTTACGATATCAGGTAGCACCACCTATATTTAAAAAGAAATGAAACTATTTTAGTTTAAAATGACTTGCCTCAAATGGCATATTTAACAGCTCATAATAGGTTCGGACACGGTCCAATCTCCGTCTTACAGCTTCACTATCAATTGAGGGAATAGCAGCCAGAGCCTGCAAAATGAAAGTTATTGGAAGTTGTAATGGTGATCACTATACTCATAGCTATAATCAGCAAGTTTCCATTCCAACCAATTAGCCTTATAGATAAAATCTACGTTAGATTTAAGATTATTTACAATTGTAACACCAAAAGCATCCTCAGTAAAGTACCAATAATCAATAGCAGGAAAGGAAGCACAAGCTGGCCATAGTCAAGAGAAGTTGAGAGGTTAGAAATTCAATTAGCAGATCAAACTCAAACAAACATGGTATGTGTCATGAAAAGTAACCTTAAACGATCAAGTTAGATATTTTCACATCCAAATAAATGCCAAATTAAGTATATGACTGCTCATAAAATCCTGTTAGATAAATCTGTGTAAAAGTTTTTTTTTTTGGTCATTTTAATCAGTTTCTATGAATATAAAAGATAGTAAATAATAACAAATTTACCTGCTCCAAAGCAATTGAGTTGCGGCATATTTGCTGAACCCCGAAAAGGTTGATATTTTTCATGTCAGCCAAAGCCTAAAAAGACATTGCATCTCCCATGAGAAGTGAACATTATAAATAAAATAGGAGTCAACATATACTAGACTGAACTAGAAGAGATTCGGACCGGGGGGGGGGTGAAGAAAAAAACCAACAGAAAACATCATCTAATACAAGATTTGTGAGGCCAAAAACATAAAAGGGCAAAGCAGACCTTAATGGACGCATTTGCCGCAATGCCGCAAATCCCACCAAATATGTAATTTCGCTTCTCTTCTGCAATGAAAGGTGCCATCTCTTCATCCCTACGTGTTATCTATGCATAAGAAGTGAAAAAAGAAATATAAGATAAGAGTTCCAAAAGCAAACAACAATACCATGAACAATTATACTGATCAAATCAGAAAAAGGAATTTTATCCTACACCCCCTCCACATGCAGATGATAACATTAAACACTTGACCCAGAGGCTTAAGACTAAGGGCCAAACATAATGCTTGAGCTCTAATGATATTCAAATACAAGGAATTATAAACTGTAGCAGTACCATTGAAAATAATTCGAAACCTGAATGCTCAGATTAATTCTCTACCAATAACTCTTCAAATAAAAATACAGTTTTAAAAAGTGGTATAACATTGCAGAAGTAGGTTCTCTACAGTATTTATTGGTAGGGATAGTTACATTATTAATGAAAGAATTAGTATTACAAACGCCAGCATTCATGCTAATTTATCCTTTTATGACCAAGCCAATTCAGTGGGTTGCTGTCCCATGCTCGTGTTATTTTCCTTCAAACATTGTCGAGGAAGAAAAAGAGTTAAAAAAAAAAGAAAAACACAAATTCCAGGTGCACAAAAGAATTATCCAGAAGCAGGCATGAGATAAGGTCATCGCGCTCTATCTGCCTCAGAATATAAGCACACATATGGATACTCACCTGTGAAGTGAGAGAAATAATAAAGTCATCAGGCTCTTCTGCATCTTGGTCCTCTAAATACTCCCTACTTGTCATTTCCTGTTCAAATCATGACATTCAATGAGTTAAATAGATTTCCACAACAGGATTCTCTTAAAATTCTACTCAATTGAGGAGAAATATTTATCCCATCACACTGGTTTCACATACCTGCAAATGGAAGATTGTTTCCAGCTGCATCTCCACACGTAGAACCTTAAGGCAATCAATTGCTAATTTTCTATATTCATCTGCAAATGATGCTAAATCCCTTGAAGGTGCACTGCTTGATCGATTATGATGAGGCTTCCTACTCTCTTCTACTAGATTTGATTCTCTTAGGGTTGCTCGTCCAAGCCTGTTCATTAAATTTAAAATGATGATAATAATAATAATCTCCAAAGCTATTAAAAGCAATTTGGTAATATAATTATTTTAAAAGAAAAATAATTGTAATGAAGTAGCAATCTGCATTAAACTTCTCTCAAGAAGCAAGGTCAGAATGGTGGCAATTCCTATAGTAACAACTAACCTATGGTGGCAAGAAAAACTAAAGCATAAATACAGTAGAAACACAGGGGAGCATCTAACAATGGGCGGACATTTCCTATGAGGGAATAGGTAGAATGGCATGTCTGCCATGCATAAATACACTTTGTTCAATTTAATCAACGGCCTCATCGTTTAAAACTATATACATGTTAAAGAAAAAGATGCCGAATAATCATGGGAGAACATAAGCTCCGCTACTCACTCAAATAAGTAAAAGCAAATTTAACCCATTTACATGCATAGATAAACATTCAGTGATTTTAGGGGTTCAATTTGTTTATTAATATAACTACTTCCCATTTTCCTGATGTCAAGTTGCAGTCTAGTGATGTTTCCCCCCACCAAAAAAAAAAAAGGTGAAAAAAAGGGAATATGTCTATGTTAGCAACCGCATGAAAGAACTTGCCTCTCAATGGAGTCGGCAACATACTCCAATGAATCACTCAGTGATGCCAGCAAAATTAATTTGTTTTCATCATGAATTAGATTCTCCTGTAAAAAGACAAATGGAGAAAATGTGGTGAAACTAGTTTAACAGCAAAACTATGTGTTTGAAATTCTGTTCAGTAAGTCAGGATCTTAAAACCTCAGATGAGAAAGGGGAAAAAGGCTAAATAGGAGGCACATAATTTAAGATCAAAATAAACTTTCAATATAAAATTTAAACAAGCAGCCACCAGATACACACACCTGCCTGATAGGCCGCAAACTCAAGAATAATTCTCTCAGTTCTGATTCAACACCGGGAGTTTCAGCATCGTTGACACTACTCACACTGTCCAATTGACCATTTGGTAAAGATGCACTAGCTGGCTCAAGCCGCAGCAATTTATCAATATCATGCCTACCAATAAGCATATAACTCTGCTTCTCAAGAACTGCCTGTGGTGTTTACCATAGCAATTAGCGGACAGATGAACCTCACATCAAATAGTATTCAACATTGGCAAATAAAGGGGAAACAAAAAGCTGATAAGATTTATATTAATATCAATAAGACATCACAATTTTGTTTATTTCAATCTGCTTCTATATACCACATGGGTTAACAGTTGTGCATCTGTATTGTTGATTCCCAGTATCAAGCAATTGCAATTCTACAGAGTCCTGATGTAGCATTATCATTATTGTTGCAATTTTATTTTCACCAAAAAATCTTATACATTCTTTAACAAAAGAGACGGCGAAAACAGGAACAGTATTGCCAGCAGGAAGAGAAAAATAAGGGGAGGGAATATCTCCATCATTCCATGTGTTTAGTGGATGGGAAAGACAGGAAGATAAATGGTGAAATTTTAATAGCAATGTTACTTTTAGTGAATCCTAACTTCTCCTTCAATCTATCCACTTTACTGAGAACTGATACCAGAAGATTGGAGGTGAAAGCACTCCTTGCTCTTTTCTTTTTCCCCTCTGCCTCTTCCCATTAAACAAAAACCGAGGTCTCTATCCTCCCTCTTTTCTTCCCCTCCGGGATCCTTCCCTTCTCCATCCAACCAAACAAACTCATTATCTTGTCCAGAGTTAACTTCTCAATTTCCTGGTGAATTCAATAGTTACCATCAAAGCTTTTGTATCATGGCAAACCAAATAATTTCTCATAAAATGTCGTGAACCAGTAAGGCTGTCCCCAGTGCACTATTATCATTTAATATTTCCTCCAATAATAATGGTATCTTTAAGAGGTCCGAGTCTGAAAAAGAAATAACCCCACAAAGTTTGTAAATCATTTGATAAGAGATATTAAACATCCTGATCTCCATAGTATCTTACTCACACCAAAAGCCTTATTTCACCATAGCTCCAGATCAATACATTATCAGAACCTGTAGTTGATTTTAGAGCTAAAATATTTGAACCCTCAAGAATCAGTATCAATGATTCCAGCTCCACCAACATATACCACTTCATTACTCAAGTGTAAGCAGTGTCTTAATGGATATGAAAAAAGAATCACGTGAACAAAAATCACTAGTTGACGAAGCAGAATCAATAACATACAAACAACATAAGTAGAAAATAGAAAATAAAACAGTTAAAAAGAATATTGTAACTCCTATGAGATTAGGTAATAAAACAGAGAAACGGTTTTACCTCCATGTATGAAGTCCTACATCTTTCGTATGTTCGCTCCAGGAAAGTTTGCACATACTTCACAAGGTCAGCAGCAAATTTAGGCATCGCTTGAGCCCAGCCCAGAACCTAGGGCAGATAACAATTTATAATTAGATACAGTTGACTTTAAATTATTAAACAATTGAGTCATCTCATAACCAATAACTTTTTTGACAAACCACTGCAATTTTATTCCGCGTGATTAGAACATTTATTTTATACAGTAAAATATAATATGTACAAAATCATCAGTTGAGAAAGAAAGCATACAAAAGTCATCATCTGAGAGAGAGGGCATATAAAATCCACCAGTTGAGTGGAGTACACAAAAATCAACAGTTGGGAGAGAAAGTATAAAATAATCACATGAGAGTAGTTTGTAAAATATTAGTGGCAAAGTAGACCTTGACAAACGAAAAAGAAAAAATAAAGAACCGCAGCAAAAAGAGTTTAAGACAATAAGAAATTTTAAGAACATTCTAGTTTTGATCTGTAATAGCTTCTCAATCAGTGAGTTTAATATTTCTCACTTAAAATTAAAATTCCAATACAAAAATCAAGCAGTTCTCCTAAATATAGAAAAATTCAACATCAATCTCATCAGTCCATACTGTGAAGTTCTGTTTTGATGTGAACTAAGTTGCACATTTCGGGATGAAAGAATTTTGTCTATAAAACAAGTACAAACTATGCTTGCCTCTTTTGCCAGGAAATCAATTGCCAAAAGTCCCTGTAGGACAGGCCGACCCTTCTCAATTGATGGAACATAAGTAGCTGCAGTATGCGCCCTTGGCCGGAATGCAGCAGGACCTGTTAGAATGCCTCTGAAAATCAGTTTTATATACAAGTAACATAACAGAACCAATTGCCTATGATTATGAAGTGATAAGCCAGGTTCAATTATCCCTCCGCCCACTAATCACATAAATTGCATGGTTTCTTAATAAAATTGCTTTTGTTATCAAAATGTTTAAGATAGTACACGATATTTCATTTTGACTACATCATTGTAGAACAGTGACACGTCTATATGGGATGACTTTAATCTCCAGAACAATGAGCTCCCTGTCTTACGTATAGTCATTATGCTGGTTTAACAGTACCGAGACACTGAAACTTAATGTGTTACGTCAGATAATTCATTGACTTTATACCTCAAATTCAAATAGATCCTTCAATCCCTTAATCAGAAAAGCTACATAATGAAACAACCATACTTATGAGTGCATAATCTAAATACCGATGGGTTGGATTATATGATGAACAGAGGTCCAGCCCATAAGTTAATAGGAGTAATAATCTAACAAGAGACTAGGACTCCCAAAGTATCGCCATAGAAGTACTGAGATTAGTTAGTTTATGGAACTTGCTTGATATAGCTTGCTGCACGCCTTTTCGGTAATCTACAAACATAGTTGGTAAAAGATGGTCCTTGACAAAGTTCTCCACAAAGGCTAACAGTCCATCATTACTGCAGATTTAAGAAGACAAGAAACATCAAAATCAAATAATGTAGATTTTTTGATAAAAAGCTAAAACCTGATGCAACCATCTATGTAAAAAATTAAACTGATCTTACAAGATGAGCAAAAGTTGAAATTAATACCAAATGATCTGACAAAAAAGAAAAAACAAGAACCACAATTGCCCATGCATATACATGTCACAAAGATCCTACACCTATTAAATGACCATCTTCAAACAGGAGATTTATTACTGAAAATACCAATTAAACAATAGAGAGGCCCAAGATACAAATTCATAAACACATACAGTCAAAATCTCTCAACTTAAAAGGCATCAAATAATAAGAGAGGAGGAAGAGAAACAGCATCATTATGTAAGCAGAGAAGCCAATAGAAGTAATAACTACTGCGGTATTAAATCTTTAAATAACCTCTGTGAATCATATAAAAAATAAAATACTAGCAATGCTACAGAGCTGCACTAAGAATCTGAAAAAAGTTCGAGGTCATCCACACAATACTTTCTGCCTTCAGTTCCTATTAATTGGACAGGTACACAGTTTCAAAATCAATAAAATCAAATAGGTTAGAAGGCTTTTTATATCCAATATGTGTGCTCAATTCCCAGCCCAAGCAACAATTCAGTTTCTTTTACATAAAGTTCAGATATGAAAAATGATGCAGAATTATAAGACCAAGAGAGAAGGTCTAAACTTAACATACACACGTCCTTCGTCCAAAATCATTTTATCTCTTGAACTTGAAATGCAAAAGGGTTTACAGACTTACCCAAGTTGAGAATACTTTTGGGGCAGCATCGAAGCGACCTTATCCGTAAACTGCAGAGCACATTGTATTGAAAGATGAAACTGAGAACCCATATTTTAATAGGTAATATATCATGTTTGGAAGCATGGACCAAAACAATTCCATACCTGAAGAACAGGTCGGTATATAGATGCCGCTAGATATATTCCTTGCTCAGGCAAGACGGCGGCAGTCCCATAACCTTCTTGTAACACATTAGTACCCCTCCTACTCCATCCTTGGCGAATTAGATCAGCTCCTGTATAATGAATGACACAGTATCATATAGAAGTTAGAGAAGAATCCAGAAGGTACAAAAAATAAAGGAAAATGTAATAAAATATTATGAAAACGAAATTACAAGATTAAGCACATACACTGAATGCAGAAAAGAACAAATGAAATATAAATATATTTTAGCATTTTGTTGTATAGATCTTTTAGTGATCCTAAGGGGTTCTTTTTTGTATTGTTCACTTTTTGTGCACGTATTTCTTTTCAATACAAGCTTCTTTCTTTCCTAAAAAAATAAATAAATAAATAAAAATATTTTACAGAAAAAGAAAAACAATCTTCAGCAGAACAATTTAACAAAAACATGCAATCCCAAGATTGCATATTAAATCTTGAATATAACTACCAAGTCAGCATGCTCACTCATCATTCTCGACTTATAGAAAAAAAGGGTAAAAGTTCAAGTCATACCTAAAAATAGCCATATTTTCATATAACTGTTCATGAGGAAAGGTAAAGTTACAATCTACAAAGTCCCCGATAAAATAAGGGAGATGCATTTCGAATCATTTCAAATTCTAAGTGAAAATGTTTCACACCTTTACCTGGGTTTTGTTCGTGCAGTAAATCAAAAATGCGATCTAGACATAATAGTAGTACAAATTGCAAATTATAAAATCTAAATTAGATTAGCAACTATGATCATTCACAAAGACTCCAGTCACCACATACAATCATAGCTTAGACAATTTATCATATTTTCTATTGACACGAGCACATACATAGCATCGAGTATTATACATGGTTATTCCAAAAATATGATTAACTGACCACCATCTGTCTATATAACAACGATCAACAGTATAGAACAGAAGAGTTCACACCAACCATGAAGAAAAGATGTCTTTTAAAAAATACAACTTTCAATGATTAAAATGCAGAAAAAGGAAGAATCACATTACTACAGTCTTTTGCATACCCTGATTAGGTATCGATATTGTAGCATCTGTGAAGCGAAAAGCAAATGTAAGACCATCTTCTGACCCATCCCTGTAAGCATAACTGTCAATAGCTCATAATTGCATATAAGATGAGACAGATCTGATCAGACAAATGGCAGTTTCATTCAGTAAGCGATATCATACATGTAGCTACATGTAACTGAAAAACAAAGGCATTTTGAAAAGATCCCAAGTTTTTTCAATAAAAGATTCTTGATACAATAACATTTTACAGTTCCTACAATTGTTACAAGGAAATTCATTACAAAGAAGTGGAACCGTGGCTTGACTTCAAATGAACAAACCCACTATATTCAACATTGGCAATTTGAATTTCACCTTTAACACCAAAAAGAATGGCCACCCCAGTCATCAAATCCATCCCTCAATTTCCATTCCCCCCAACCTCCCCCCAAAATATGAAATAAAAAAAAGTAAAAGAGAAAAATCAGAAACACCAAAACAAGACCTCAATATGCCATGAAAAAATATGATACAACATGTTTTGTTGGAAGTCTTGTTCTTGATCATCTCATGACCAATTTTCACCAATTTCTTTAGTTCATAGCCAATAACACAAGAATATGGAGGGAAATGATAAGCAAGTAGAACCAAATACAAAAAAGAGCTTGGCATTAACATAATTTTGGGGGGGGGGGGGGGGGGTTGGAATCATGAGCGGGGAATATTTTTATGCTCTTACGGAATATGAGAAAAATAATAAGGAAAAAAATTCATGACCGGAGGATATTTTTATGTTCTTATGGAATATGATACTACAGTTACTTGCCTTTTCTCTTTGGAAGGGGCCTTACTTGCAAGCCTAGCTGTTTGTACAGCAGCATCTGCAGATGCAGCTTCAGGAGTTGCTCTCAAAATCTCACATATGAGTTGTTGGCATTCACTCTTCCCCACATAATTTTTAGAAACAACAAATAAGATTGAGAAGCAGACAGAAGAAGAAGACTTCAGGCAAAATGCATGACCGTACCTTACAAAATTTTTGGAATTTCAAAGTAACGTGCAAAGCAAACAATAAACTATAGCAAACTAGCAAAAAGACTACCTGTAAAACTGTCATGGAAAAGCCAATACTATAGCCACCAGTAACTGATGCTTCAGAGTCTGGGTTCCAGTTTGCATCAGCTATCATTGACTTGGGAGTGTTTATGTCATGCCGGCTGGACCTGGACTCTAGAAGCTCTCCAACAACAACATGGTTCTCTGAAGAATTCCCACGCTAAATTTAGCTTCACAGTTGAAATAATAATATAGCAAATAACATAGGAAGTCATTCTCTTACCAAATATCCTGACAACAGAATCCAAAATTGAATCGAGCAGCTCTTTTGCAGCAGCTTGTGCTTTTCCCATGGGTGCCATCAATGCCGAGACAGGGCTCACTGCCAGTAGAGTCCCAGATAGAGATATCCCATTTTGACGCTTCTGTTTTGGCAACTGATAGCTCCTTAACTGTCCCTTCATAAAATGGAGACCAGTGGTACCAGTTTGAGCAGCCTGACCAATGGCAGATCTCGAAGAATTTATGAGCTGTGCATGAGCTTTAATCTTTGATGTTATGATCTCATGAATTGTTGGTCGCAATCTTTGGCTTAAGAAAACAAAATCAATGAATAATCAATAATACTACATGTACAGAACTCCCTCACATAAATTCATTTGGCACAAAAATAATGAAAGAGTGAAAACAAAAATAAAACAAAATAAATAAATAATAAGGATTCAAAGCACGTAAAAACATTGTCATATCAATTTAAAATCTCTCTTTGTTTTCTTGCAAGGATATGCATGAATACATATATATGTCGTATTACTCATGACACATAGGAGTTAAAAAATTTGTTATTAACAGAGGGATGCAATTATTTCTATTCAACAAATGTGAATATCTACAAGCAAAGGAATCAGCATTTTGAATAAACTGTAGATGCTCCCACTCTTAGGATCAATTGGCAGTGATTAAAAGAGAACAATAAAAAAAAGCTAACAGAATAAAATTGTCATGATTAATTATGACATTATAAGGTGTTGAAACCCAAGATATTAGGACTATATCTGAATGCATATCTGCAAGATAATGTTTGTTAATCATGCCAGAAATGGATACAAGAACGCATATCAGTCGGAAAACAAACCATATAATAGCACCAGCAGCTGCAACTTTGCCAAGAATGCAAAGGCACTCCACCATGGTCTGTAAATACTTCACATGAAGTGGAGCATCACTCTTTCTGATGGCTTCCTAGATTCAAATACAACCAAACAGCACTTTAGCCTGGAAAACGAGAAACATCAAGAATTATGATTTGAAGTTCAGTACACTGTACTTACAACAAATTCATCAGGAGTGGAATTTGCAAGCCATCCAATTGAAAGGCCATCTAAGCTAGTTTCGTCATGTGCTTCCAAAGAACCATCTTCATCGTGCCCATCAAATGTTGAACTGCAACACCAATTTTTTTATGAATTTTTTTTTTTTGCTAAGAAACAAAAGATTAAATAAAATTATAAGAAATATGTACAAGAAATAGGAGGACTACAAATCCACAAAAAAGGATGAGAAGTCCCAATATAAACACAACACTTAGATACTGCAAAGACAAAAATATACCAAAACCCAAAAACACTAGCTCACTAAGAGTGCATCCCTGTTAAGATACAGAAGCTTCCCAACTAAGCAAAATAATTTTTTTTATATGAATTTTAGATAATGCTAAGTGATTAACTAAGATGTAATCAATCTTCTAGCATATCTATGCAAGCAACCAGCTGGATTTTTTTACTACATTAGTTTTACTGAATGTTGAAACTCATCAGGGAAATATTTGCCATACAAGAATTCAGAGCAAGTGTAATAAAAGATCCTGGAAAAGAAAATTCTGCAAACAGCTTATGGAACCTACTAGCTAGGAAAAAAGGCAAATGACAACAGCCATGGCTTTTACATTTTCTTTTTCCTTTTCTTAAGAGGAAAACTGGATCAGTGGATTTTAGCAACCAGATTAGATATCATTTATAAAAGACATAAAACACAGAAAATTTAAAGAACACACAGGTAGTAAGCAGATAGGACCAAAAAAAGTAGTAAAATGCAGGAACAAAAAATTTCTAAAACTCATCGTCCATCAACAAAAACTTACCTATGTGATCCATCTGCAAGTCCATGGACACCAAACTGATTGTCACCTTTCAGCCTGGTTCTTCTAGACAGAGGCTGTGAATTATTTGTTGTATATGCAACAGCTACGGTTGTTGGAACTTCATCATCCATCTCATGCATACTTAAGACAGCTGAGCTGCAGGAAAAATTCTGCTTTAGGGAAAAGTTATATAATAGATGCATACATTCAAAGATAATAGGTCGTGTTTCTGTTCAAAACTTCCACAGTGTTTTTGGACTAAACAATAACACAAGGTAAATATAGAAAAAAGAAATCTGGATAACTTTATGAAAACATTCACCCACCTTCCCCAAACACAAGACAAAATATAGAAAAAGGTAAATATACAAATTTTATCTTAAAGTCTCAAAACAACATTTTTCCATAAATCAATAATATGATATGGCTAAGCCATCTCAATCATGAGGTAAAATACAGAGATGGAGTGAGCATCAATAAGAATAGCTTTCTAATTATCGCAAAAGTATTGAATGGGTCCAAATCAGTTAAATATGTATCCAAGTTAAAGAATAGAGCTTGAAGTTTGATCCCAAAAAAATATACTACCTATATTCACCCCTATTGTAAAGATGTGCATGCAAATCCTCCAAAACCTTATAAAAAAGTACTCCTCGCAGTTTTGTTAACTCAGATCGGACATCTTGAAGAGCACCAACCTGCACCAAAATAATCAAGATATTATGACGCATGCATAACTGGAAAACAAGCCATATACACAAACATTCTGTCCCAAAGGGAAATCCTAGCTGGTCTTCTGGCCACCCAAGAGGAGACTGGAGGGGAAATTGGTCAAGATGGATAGAAACATGATAGTTCAGAAATATATGAATCTATTCTGCTATACCATCCAGTTTGATTCCTATGCCAACACTTTGAACCAACATGTAGAAAGATAAAGGAGTAAGTTGAGGCCTCACCAGGGTTGTGAATCAACAGCTCAAACTTCCAAAGTTGTGTATGTATGAAAATGGAATGTCAAAAGATAAAATGGTAAAACCGGATGCCTTTTATTGGAACTATGATATAAAATAAATTACAATTGTTTCAAGAAAAGATAGAAATTGGAGTTCGAAATTCCAACAAAGTCTCTGACTAAACCAAACAGTAAAAAAAAAAAAAAAAAGTTCAGATGTCTTTTGGGAAGGAGTTTTAGGTTAGGTAGCTTTTGTCTTTTGGGAAGGTTTTTGCCTTTGTTTTAGATGTTGATACTGCTTTAGCCCCTTCAAAATAGAAACTACTCTCTTATTTCTATACTCCTTATGTTGTTTTTGGCAGTAATAGATACCTTGTTCACCTTTTGTAAATTTTTGTATTTTCAATCAACTTAACTCCCCCCCCCCCAAACCCTAAAAAAAACGCATATTGATTCTTTCTTTTTCATTCTTTTTTATTTTTTATAAATGGAAACCCACAAAGGTTCTTTTTGTAGAGAGAGATTAGAAACCAACCGTTTGAAGGCCCTCTCGCTCGAGCATTAATGCTGATTGTGCATGCAGTTGAACTGCAGCATAGTACTGCTTTCCTGCAATGAGCTTCTCGATACGAGCAGGAACCTAAGCCATATTTCAAAGCAAAAAAGACAATAATTCTTCTCCTCAAACACAATCACACATGGATACCAACGTAATTTAATACATGTGCATTATGTCGTGTAGGATGAGTATATTTTCCAGTTTAAAGAAAAAGGGCAGGCTCAAGTACAATGAGAATAGTGCAATCTCGTCCAGGTCTGTGATGTGCAAGTATGGGTAAGTCAAGTCCTGAAATCTCATCACGGACCAATCATACAGTTATTATTCAATCGAATATGTTCCTGAATTTAGCAACAGACAAACCTTAGCTATGCCTTCAATTTGATCTAAGAGCGAGATTATGTGCCGTAATGTAACAGACCGATACCATAATTGATGTAACTGCTTATTGCGGGTGCCAAGACGCCTCTTTGCCTCCGCCAAATCAACCTTCAGCTCCTTGATGCTTTCAGCAGACTCACTAAACAATCGCAATATCTGAGGGAAAAAAAATGAATGGATAACAAATTAGGATGAAAGTACCAAGTCTAGTTTTCCCTACGAAAGAGAAAATAGAGGAAACAGGCATTTTAAGCTCCTTTACAAAATTTAGCACAAAAGCACATAAAAACATTTGAGAAATTGAGCTAATTTACAGGTCATTTCTAGTTTTGATACTAGCATCAAATGTCACACCTTATTCCTCCATCCAATCCCCTATCTAAAAGTAATTCATCAATTGCAGAACCATTAAAAGGCCCAAATAGGTATTCCCGATTAAATTACAAGATACTCCGTATAAAGGATTAACTGTAGAAAAATAAAATTTAATAACAGTCTAAGCAGTTAGAAACAACAAAATGAAGAAGAAACCACAAAAATAAAGATGCAACTGAGTTCGTAATGTCTAGATATATTCTGCAGATAAACAAATCACGCCAAGGATGCAGAGTCTTCTAGTTTATTAACTTAGTAATCTCAAAAGAAATTTAGTGACAGAACGTCGAAAGTTGCAGAAGTTTAGGTCCTCCATGTCTTAATTGCTGCATATTTATGGATGAGCTATCCTTCTAAAACAATTACGGCTTACATCAAAGAGCCAAAAAGACCAAAATCAACATCACCAGCCATATATATCGGCAAAATAATAGGACAAAACACGACAAGGTTGCAGAGTCTTCTAGCTTACTAAAGTTGATAATCTCAAGGGAATTTTAGTGACAGAATGTTGAAACTTGTAAGTTCAGATTCTCCATGTCTTAATTGCTGCATATTTGAGGATGAGCTATACTTCTAAAACAATTATGGCTTACAACAAAGAGCCAAAGCAACCAAAACCAAGATCACCAGCCACATATATCAGCAGAAAAATAGGATTTAGGCAATTCAATATGCCAATTAACATATAGAATCAGTATACAAAAGATTCTATGATCTGGATCTTGAGAGATGAACAAAAATTTGATCTCAAGGGGTTTATAGAATTACTGTTGGAGTTATTTTCCATTTGATATGTATTCCCAGTATATTTCTTCATTTTGCTTTCTCAAATTCAATGTTCTGTTTATATTTTGTAGATCCCCTTCTTTTAATTGAATACAGTTTCTTTTTAACGAGAGCAAGAGAGAGTGAGACAGAGATGAAACAAACAATAACCCATTAGCAATTTATCAAAGTGCAGACTTCATCTTTTGGTAAAATGTGAACAAGCCCTTGTAAATTATCACAACGAATTGAAATTTAAAATTGAATCCCTCAACCATAAACATATGGACCAAGCAAACATATTCAACAAAAAAGAAATAGCCCCCCATCAGACTCAATAAAAGGAAGCATTGTAACTAATATCTAAACCAAAATGCTCTGACAAGAAGGCAGTAAAAAAAATAATAAAGGAAAGAAAGAAGGAAACTAACTACTACATGAAAAATATAAATTGTTTAAATCAAGGAAGATGAGAAAAAAAGATATTAAGAAACCTGAGAATAATTTTGAATTGCTTTGTTGAAGCCAGTGTGATATGCATGAACTACTTCATCCACCACCTCCTCAATGATATCATTTTGGTCCTTCAAAATTTGAACTTCACCTTCGCGATCCTTTGATGTCAAAATATGGACAACATGAGGTAACGAATCAAAACGTGGAGCAACCCAACTCACTTCAATTCTTGCAAGCTCCTCCCTTAAATACTGCATTCATTGTAAGATATAGCAGAAAATGAGAACAATATACATGTGCACTATAGAAGCTTACTCCAGAAATGGTACAAAGAGGTGCCAACTAGTGCATGAACATCTAACTTGTATTACAAGACCACTGAAAGGGGGGAAAAAAAATTCAATTCTCAAATCTTCAACTCAGTTTGGACAAACGTAGCCCTTGTTTATTGACTATAGCTATAATTTTAAATGTTACCCGCCAAGATAAATATTTTAAACAGTACTCTCCAATGATTCTACTGTCCTCTTTTTACCAAAAATAACCTCAACTACAATCATTTTTCATATAGCAAATAAACAGAAGGAAATTTCTCTATCACAAATATAGTTTACCATAAAAACTGCACAACATTTCATTCAGCAATCTATCACAAATATAGTTTACCGTAAAAACTGCACAGCATTTCACGTCAGCAATCCAGGATCAGAATACAACAGGCAGTAGTAAATTACTCGATCCTATTTTCATGAACCTACGGAACATAAGGCATCTAGCCATCCGGCTCTGAAAATGTTTAGGCATATGCAAGGGTTTAAATACTCGACATAAGATGCAAGAATCTAGTAATCCAACGGAATAATTCATTTCAATGTTTAATACAGCTTCCTGACATGAAGGTATCTAATGGATTCATCCCAGGCAACTGAACATCACCAATCTTGCACGCTTCACATCATTACCCGCGAATACTAATTAGGAAACTATCATATAAAACTTCAGTTCCTTCTCAACAATCATGAGATAATTTTCAATACAAAAACAGAAAGAAAAACAAAAAGTAAGTTAGGATAATTACTGCTTTCTCAGGAGAAATCGGCAATCCATCGAAAATATCCATTTCAAGCCTTTCACTTTAGGGAACGTCAGAAAACTGCAAGCGATTTGATCTTCGGGCTTTTCACTTGAATATGCCAAATATGCCCCTAAATACCAAATTTATAACCTTTACACACATATGCCTCATGAAGATGGGAAACGTCAACAATACCCTTAAAAAAACATTAAATCCACGCCTTTCTTCTTCACATTGCTTCTTCGGGCTTTCTCTCACTATTCTTTTTCTTATGTAATTCTCTTCTTGCCATTTTTCCTCTTTAACGGTAGCTGTATTCTCTCACCATTTCATTTCTTACTTTTAATACAAGAGTTTTTGATAAAAATAAACTGTTAAAAAAGTGCATAATCAAGTGTAGACAAGGTATGTTTGAAATGCAATCTATTTATATGTTTAGGGTTTGATTTGATTTTATTACATGTATAATTGCTAATGATTTATGAATTTTAACAGTACATTCTTTATTTGTGAGCTTGCACACACACTATTGCATAGAATGTAGAGATTTAAAACTCCATTTATGACTAATTGAAGAATCAGTCTAGGGAGAAATCGAGTACGAAGTTGAGTAGATTTTTATTGAACTCGCAGGTACACGAATCTATTGTAAAATCGATTAATAGTGATAAGTGTCGATTCCACGAGAATGTGGATTTTAATTGTGTGTAGAGTTAATTTTCTTAGTGGGTGGTTTGATTTGTGGTGAAATTGATTTAGATTATCCTATAATTTAAATTGGAATTGCGGGAATAAATTAAACTGAAAACTATTGAAATAAAGTATTTGGTTATCTAAATATGTATCAACATACATCATGGGCTAGATATTTCTTATTAATGTCAATTAAATCATGAGGGAGATCTTCACTCCTCATGAACCACACTCAAATAAATATGGTGATAAGGGTTTATCGTGTCAAATAGTAATAATCTTGTACTATGTCTAGATAAGATTATTACTATTTATCGACGAAAAGTCAAAACATCCACAGATATTAGAGGAGAAAAGAAAAGAAATTTACCAAATTAAGCCCATGGAACATGTTGAGACTTCATATTCGACCCAGACTTGAAAGAAGATTGCCTACTCATAATTGAACTATGGGTAAAATGGAAATTTATTATAATACATAAAAAAAAATATAAGATGGAGAAGGAATTACAAAAAATTGAACTCAAAAATAGATATAGGGGATTTCGAATTAGGGGGGAGAGTCATCTTTTTATAGATACAATGAGTAAATCATAGCCATCAGATTAAAACAATTTGGACACATAGGATTGCGCAATGTGGCAAGTTCTCATTAGATAGAACACATCATCAGTGCTGTCATTTCGTATAATACATGTATCGTACGCACATTTCTTGATCATTGTGAAATGACCATGATACTCCCAAAATATATAAAATACTTAATTAAAATAATACATACATAATTAAATCACAAGAGACTCAAATATATAAAAGTAAAGATGTTAGTGAGATTTGAAATATAAAATTATGATTTTCTTTTTTATAAATATACGCTTTATAACACTCAATAATGAGTAAATTGAGTATTTGGTCAAGTAAGAATTCGAGTAAGGATATTAAATAAGTTGAGAGTATTAATTGGAGTAACTTTAAAATAAATTGAGTAAAAATCGAGTAAATTTTTTGAACAAGTCAAGTAAGAGCTATGTAAATTTTAAAGAAGTCGAGTAAGCTTAGTATTTAGTTGAGTAAGTAGTAAAGGAGATGAGTAAGTCGAGTATCTGGTTGAGTAAGTACATTGAATGAGTCAATAATATTATAATTTTGAAGATAAAGTTGGTTGAGCATTAATAATTTTAAAAATAAATTTAGTAAAAGTTGAGTAAATTTTTTAACAAGTCGAGTAATAGCTATATTATTTTTTAAAGAAGTCGAGTAAGGAGGGCATTCAGTGGAGTAAGAAGTGAAATAAGTGAGTTGAGTACGTCGCATACCTAGTCGAATAGGAAATCGAGTAAGTAGATTGAATGAGTCGAGTATTAAGTTGAGTAATTTTTTAAACAAGTTGAGCAAACGTGAAATAAGTTTTTGAACAAGTCGGGTGAGAGTCGAGTAATAATGTTGAGTAAGAAGTCACTTGATCAAATTGAGTAAGTATATTGAATGAGTTGAGTAATTTTTAAAACACATCAAGTAAGTTTTTGAACATGTCAGGTAAGAGTCGAGTAATAATATTGAGTAAGAAGTCATTGGTCAAGTTGAGTAATAATATTGAATGAGTCAAATATTAAGTCAAGCAATATTTAAAACAAATCAAATAAGTTTTTGAACACTTCAGGTAAGAGTTGAGTAATAATGTTGAGTAAGAAATCACTTGATCGAATCCAACAAATATATTAAATGAGTCAAGTATTAAGTCAAGTAATATTTAAAACAAATCAAAAATCGAGTAATTTTTTTGAACAAGTCGAGTAACAATTATGTTGTTTTTTAAAGATGTTGAGTATTAAGTCTGATAAGTCAGGCATTCAGTCAAGTCAAAAGTGAAGTAAGGGGTTAGGTATATGGTCGAATAAGAAGTAGAGTAAGCAGATTGAATGAGTCGAATATTAAGTCGAGTAAAAGTCAAGTAATTTTGTAAATAAGTCAAATAAATGTGAAATAAGTTTTTAAACAAGTCAAGTAAGAGACGAGTAATAATGTTGAGTGAGAAGTCAATTGATTGAGTCAAGTAAATATGTTGAATTAGACAAGTATTAAATCGAGTATTATTTAAAACAAATCAAGTAAAAGTAGAGTAACTTTTCTGAACAAGTTAAGTAAGAGTTATGTAATTTTTTTTAAAAGTTGAGTACGCAGTTAAATAAGTCAAATATTTTATCGAGTAATAATTAATGTAGGGAAATTGAGTAGGTTGAGTAAATGACGAGTTAATATGTTGAATGAGTTGAGTATTAAATTGAGTAAAAGTTGACTAATTTTTAAAATAAGTAGAGTAAACGTCAAGTAAGTTTTTTAAACAAGTCAAGTAAGAGCCGAGTAATAAAGTTGAGTAAATTATTTGATCTAGTTGAGTAAGTTAAATTAAATAAGTTCAATAAGACTTGTAGTATAATTTTATTAAACTATTTCAATAATTTTTTTACTAAATTCTTTTATGATGGTTGTGTCTTCACTTGTCAATGGTAACTATACGAGTTCATATCTTGTATAATGGTGAATGGACTGAGAAAAATGATAAATATAGATTTACTGGTATTTAGATACGGGGTATTAAAGTGCTAAATTCAACCACATTTGAGCAATTGGTCAAAAGAGCTGCAGAAGTAATTTCTATTAACCTTTCTAAAATTGTTATTAGTATGAAGTTGAAGTTCAAAACATCGTCAGAGCCTTTACCACCTATGAAAATTTTAAATGATTTTGATTTTGATTTTTTTTTGGAAGAAGCTAGTAACGGTTTCAAAAATCCTCTCTGCATCACTTATGAATGCAAAGTAAATATTGTCAAACCTAATAACGATATAAGGGCAGATAATAGTCCACCTGCAAGACATCCTTTATTGGAGGAGAGTCATTATTATCCAACAATTAGTTTATCAACCTCCCAACATGAAGTTGAAAGAGACAATATAGAAGATGATGGTTTTATTTTTGACCATTTTGGTAATGGAAATGAATTAGAGTAAGAATGTATGCCCAACACTAATGTTGATGTGGAACATGACCCAATTGAGGTCCATCTTGATATGGAGGACATTAACACTATCGGATATTAAAGCACCGACTGATAATTCACCAGTGTTGACCGTAACTCAACCACGGGCTAGTAACAACTATTTGGCGAGACTTAATTTATTGGCTAGTAGTAATTTAATATGCACAAATGATTCATTCCTTAGTATTGACAATTTAGCATCAAATAAAGTCAGTAATGACAACGATGGGTTTATAGAAAGATTTGCCCAAAAATTTGGTAAAAACAAACTATAATGAGATGATTACATAAGGGCAATCTTCTAATAACTAAATAATTTGTAAAAAAGCTCAAACTTGCCATTGACCCAAATCCAATTTGACCTGAATTAATTTGAACCTAATCCAAACCATATCTAATCCTACCATCATTCGATCAGGATTCAACCCGATTTTTTAATTCAATCTAAACATATTATAATTGGATTAGATTTATGTTATGTTCAGATTACTTTTTTTTTTTTTCCAAACACCATTAACCTGAAACCTAAATGGGTCGGCCCAAACCCGATTTTATCTGTCCTACTTGAATTGGTACGTAAATACGTCCAAAATCTTTTGATTAACCCATTCAACACTGACTGAACGGAGCCTTAAAATATTACTCAAGTTTTCAGATTATATTTTAGTTTTCAAAAACTGTTCTCTAATCTAATCACAAATAAAAGGGGTCTGTCCATTAAAGAATTATCATTTTATAAAAAGACCCGAGAAGTTTTAATTTTTTTATACGAGAGATGAAACATTGCCGGGTTGGTTGTTTCAGTCCAAACACGTCGATTAAATTTTATATTTAGTAAAGTGACGGGAATGAGATGTCATTTTCCTAAATAAGATACAATAGTAAGACACGTACAGCAGCAGTACACAGAGCTCGGGGGTTGGCTCGTTGGTAGGATAACAAGTTAAACTGGCGTGTACGTAATCACTACCGCTACAATTTTCTCGGTAACCAAACAATCCTTCTTCCTCCGCTCTCTCTCCATCACCCCAACCGCCACCGCCGCAGTACCCACAACTATAAACAAATGGACCCACAAAACTCCTCCCTCGACGAATTCTCTCACTTCCCTCCTCTTCACCTCCAATTCTTCGAACCGTCACCAAACCCCAGCCCCACCGCAGTCCCATCCCCACACCCGCCAGGCCCACCACCGACGCCGACTTCTAACCCAAACTACCACCACTTCCTCTCCGTCCCCGTCCCCCGAAAACGACGCCGCGGCAGGTCGCAACCTCATCGAAACCCCAACACGACGTCGTCTTCGTTCTTTTTCGTTCCTGTCCCAAACACCACCACGACCACGACCACCCCACTACCGAGCAAATTGGAAAATAATCCTATCCCTAGCCCTAGCCTGAACCCCCACTCTAATTCTAATTCTTTACCCAATAAAACGCCGGATGTTGCCGAGGAGATTATTGTCATTAACAAAGAGTCAACCTCCGAGGCGCTAACTGCGCTAACCTCTGGATTTCCAGCTGACTCGTTGACTGATGAAGAGATCAACTTCGGTGTCTGCCGCGTAGTCGGCGGCATCGAGCAAGTTAATTACATTCTCATTCGCAACCACATTATATCTAAATGGCGTGAAAATGTTTCTCGTTGGGTGAGTAAAGAAATGTTTACTGAATCAGTCCCTAAACATTGCCACAGTTTATTAGATTCTGCATATAATTATTTGGTTTCGAATGGTTACATTAATTTTGGGGTTGCACCAGAAATCAAGGAGAAGATTCCGGTGGAACCCAGTAGTAATAAGTTGAGAGTTTTGGTTATTGGTGCCGGGCTGGCAGGTCTGGCTGCAGCTCGACAGTTGATGAGGTTAGGATTTAGGGTTACAGTTTTAGAGGGTAGGAAGCGAGCAGGTGGACGAGTTTATACAAAGAAGATGGAGGGAGGGGCAGGGAATAGAATCAGTGCTTCTGCAGATTTGGGAGGGAGTGTGCTGACGGGGACATTGGGAAATCCGTTAGGGATCTTGGCTAAGCAGTTAGGTTCCTTGCTTCACAAGGTAAGAGATAAGTGTCCACTTTATAGATTGGATGGGAATTCTGTGGATCCGGAGATAGATATGAAGGTTGAGGCAGATTTTAACCGGCTTTTGGATAAAGCTAGTAGGTTGAGGCAGTTGATGGGGGAGGTTGCAATGGATGTGTCTCTTGGTTCTGCATTAGAGACCTTTTGGAGGGTTTATTGGGACAGTGGAAATGCAGAAGCAATGAATTTGTTCAATTGGCATTTGGCAAATTTGGAATATGCAAATGCAAGCTTGTTGTCTAAGCTTTCCTTAGCTTTTTGGGACCAGGATGATCCGTATGATATGGGCGGTGATCATTGTTTTTTGCCGGGAGGGAATGGGAGGTTAGTTCAGGCATTGGTTGAGAATGTTCCAATTTTGTATGAGAAGACTGTGCATACTATTAGGTATGGTAGTGATGGGGTTCAGGTGCTTGCTGGGAGTCAGGTATTTGAGGGTGATATGGTACTGTGTACAGTTCCACTTGGGGTTTTGAAAAGCGGGTCAATTAAATTTATTCCAGAGTTGCCTCAGAGGAAGCTTGATGCAATTAAGAGGTTGGGATATGGGTTGTTGAATAAAGTTGCGATGCTTTTTCCTTATGTTTTTTGGGAAACAGATCTTGATACATTTGGGCATCTGACCGATGATTCGAGCAGTAGAGGGGAGTTCTTTCTATTTTACAGCTATGCAACAGTTGCTGGTGGTCCTCTCTTGATTGCTTTAGTTGCAGGAGAGGCTGCACATAAGTTTGAGAGCATGCCTCCGACAGATGCAGTTACTAAAGTTCTTCAAATTCTTAAAGGTAAGTTATCCACTTTTGTGTGCATGCTTTTAGTTTTTTAATCCGTCTGTCTTGGTGAATTTATACAAATTCTGGTTGCAAGTTCTTTAAATTGTCGGACATGTGCCTCATGTTTCAAGATGTATCCTTTTACTGATTGGTCAGATGGTTTTACAGGTTGTCAGTGATGATATGATTTTTTGCCGTAAATGTCATACAAAAAGATGTAATATGGGAGGCTCATTTTAAAAAGAAACATGCTAACTCGAATGAATACTTTAAATTTTTTAGAATTTCTATTCTAATTCTGGTTGTTTTAGGTGATATATAAAATCGGGATGTAACTGGGTAGAGGATTGAATGGTTGAAAACATGTAACTTGGATTAACTGATTATTGATAATCATTATGACAATGTGGGCATAAATGCATGCAGGCATATATGAACCAAAAGGAATCAACGTCCCAGAGCCAATCCAAACTGTTTGTACCAGATGGGGTGGTGATCCTTTTAGCCTGGGTTCTTACTCTAATGTTGCAGTGGGAGCGTCTGGAGATGATTATGATATAATGGCAGAGAGTGTGGGGGATGGAAGACTTTTCTTTGCAGGAGAGGCCACTATTAGGCGATACCCTGCAACTATGCATGGTGCTTTTCTTAGTGGGCTGAGGGAAACTGCAAAGATGGCTCACTGTGCTAATGCACGAGCCTTGAGGATGAAGGTGAAGGTAGGCAAAATTCCATCAAAGAATGCCTATTCTTGTGCTTCTGCTCTCACTGATCTGTTCAGAGAACCTGATTTAGAATTTGGGAGCTTTTCTGTTATTTTTAGCCGGAAGAATCCTGACCCAAAGTCACCATCTATATTAAGGGTGACATTTAATGATCCTCGAAAGAAGAATCATGGAGACCAACCTCATTCAAATAAAAGACTTTTTGAGCAGCTTCAGTCACATTTTAATCAGCAACAACAGCTTCATGTTTACACGTTATTAACAAGGCAACAGGTGCTTGATCTGAGAGAGGTGAGAGGGGGAGATGAAATGAGGTTGAACTTCCTCTGTGAGAAGCTGGGGGTGAAGCTGATTGGGAGAAAAGGTTTAGGATCTACTGCTGATTCTGTCATCTCTTCCATAAAAGCCGAGAGGGGCATTCGCAAACAAACTTCAACATTTTCAGCATCGAAGTCAGGTGAGAGTCATGGGATCTTAACCCCTTTTTTTAACCCCCTCCGACCTGCCATACTACCTACATGCAGTTTATAAACTTCTAATGAAACTTTGTGGAATTTGAAAAGGTATTTCAAAGCTAAAAACAGGAACTTTGAAGCAGAAAATGATCAGGTATAAGCTGAAGTTTTGATGTCATTGTTTCTTGTATCATCCCAAATATCTGTTTTGCTAAGTGATATCGTTGTATTATTTTTGAAAATTTATCAGAAAGGCGAAAATAGTGCGTAATGTCAAAAAGTCAGTGCCATCTCCTAATAAGTTGACAGCTCCTCCTAATTTAAAAGTGTCAAGCGAATGTATGATCACAAATCAAGTGCCTCCTACATCATCTGGTTCAGGTATATACTTGGGGGCTTTAAGTTGCTCTTGTAGACCATAAATTTTGATGCATTTGGATGTTTGCACAAATCACTGATCAAAAGCATAAATTGACTGAAATTAGCTTCTGTTGGCTGTAATGTGGTTACTATTTCATATGGTCATATGCAGGTGTGACTCTGTCAGCCATGAATTTTGATTTGACAGGATCAGTATTTGCTGGCAAAACCATGAAAAATTGAATTTAGATGATGTATGCTTCAAGTTTGCCCATATTTGTCTGTGAATTTGATTCCCTCCGAAATAACCACCTCGCTGTTTTCTAGTCTAAAGCTTATTGATTTTTATTTTGTTAGGGCAACATACACGTGAGGTTCTAAAGCAATGAGCAGATTGGCCCATCCTGTTAAGAGATGTAATGTTGAAACACTATGGACTGTAGAACATTGACAGTTGAGAGTTCAATGCAAGTGGTAAGATGTCATTTAGTAACTCTTTTCTGTTTGGACTCTGCAAATTTGGTAGATTTGTGTCTTTTCATCCATAAATTGATAACTTTTACATCTGAAATTTTAAGCATAAAAAAGGCTCCTATTTAATCTCCTCTACATTTGCTAAAATCCGGATCATCTCTTGATGACCATTGGATTTATGCAACGTTTAAGAGTGTTGTCCAACGTGTGTTTTATTTGTTAAAATATAATAAAAACAAAAGTGGGCAACTGTTAGCAAACGGCAATGCCGTTGGCAAGGTTTTGTTCTGGGAGGCATTTAATGCTCTCAGCATATGGTAATTATTAACTTGATTTGCTACAGTTTTTTATTAACTAAATTTAATCAGTTGCTTTCCTGGCGTATTTTTTCTTTTTTTCTTTGCCAAGTCATTTTTCTAATGGTAATATTACATGTGAATAAAATATTGTGATATATATACATTTGAAATAAACATTGTTACAACAAAAGCAAAAATCCTGTACATTATAATACAAATATTTCCTAGCAATTCTATTCAAAGAATGTACAAGTGTTCCTAACTTTGACTAGGCTTTTGTTGTTTACAGTTCCGGTTGGATCACTGGCAGAAGGCCCGATGGTAGGACTCTATACTGATGAGATATCCTACGAAATACCAGTCTAGAACCAACATTCCTCAGGTGCCTGGTTTTATTGGAGATGATGATCTAGCTGACTAGCAATATGCTTTTGGGCTATGCAGTTGCCTAGAAGGCATGAAATTGGTAGCTTGGTGTCATAAGGGACAGATGTCAAAGTTTGAAGGTTTTTCTGAAAGCGGAGGAGATCAGGAGTGGAACCTCAGGTCTTTCTGAGGTTCTTGTATTCCTATTTATTTGGACAAGCTGACCGATAGGATCTGTGTAGGGGGCAAGGATTGCTGGCGCTGGACATTGGTGCTCCCTCCTAAACCTGTTACCCATAAATATGCAACCTGTTTGACCTGGAAAAACTGCTCTAAATTACCAAACTTTCAGTTGGTGCTGTCTGAAGGCACACTAGTGTCATGTTCTCACAAGATTAGCCAAGTTAATTGTGGAGAGAGCTTCAACTCTGCCATTGAACCACCGGCCTTGGATGTGATTTCATAGGCGGCTTGTTAAGAACATCAATATATCTATATTGCCAGTCTTTCTGTATATATGTACGAGCTTTACAAAATTTCATGTAAATAAATTTTAATTGATTTAAATGAAATGGCCAGAAATTAGCTGTTAAGCAAATAGAGATGCAAATTTTCTTTTTTCAGATGGTACCTTTCTTGGACATCTGCCGGCTTTGCACTCCCTCATCTGGATTCCGAACAATGCCCAGTTAGTGTTGAGTAGTTGTAGCTTTTAGTTAACGATTGCTGTGATTTGTGAAATGACATTGCTAGCCTGCGAATATTAGCGGGCAAAGTTTTGGGAAGAGTTGAAAAATGAGGGCGAAATTTATCGTTGCATGAATTGATAATTGAATAAAACTCAAGAAGCACACATCTGAGAAAAGATATCGAAGTCAAAAGAAGCCAATGTCGGCTGTTAAAGAATGTAATCTCTAATTGGCTGCATGGCTTTGGAGTTTAGCACGTTTGCTAATACCTCATCATTTTCAAATAGTAAGAGCTGAATGCAGGGAGCATCAGAGGAAAGAAAACACGCACATAACATTCCTATTTCACAGATGGTTTTGCTTCAGAACCCATAATCTGATAATCAAATTTGATTATGTTGTAGCAAAGCACGTATTCCCAGTCCCTATTTCAGATAGCTTTATCCTGTACGTGAACAACGTGCATAAAGGTAGTCATCAGTTTCCAATGAGTCCTGTGATTGGGGTGTCAAGAGATCAAAGAACCAACAAGCAATAGAGAGGTTAAGTGCATCGTTGACATAACCAATTAAATGAATATCCAGTGGCACAACAAATCAGCAGTATACAACCATTATCCAAGTATGTTTTTCAGCAAACGGTATATACAGGATGAAGACCTCATGTATCACTTGCACTCTTGACATTTTCTGGGTTACCATTAGTCCCTTCCAACCATTCTTCAAGTTTGGCTTCTTTATCTGCCCTAAAATCATCATAAATTTCTGAGAACATTGATAAATTATTATGAGATAAACTGACAACGGCAACTTCCTTTTCTTTTCCTTCTTTTTCTTCTTCTTCTGCTTCTTTTTCTACACGGAGCTCATCTGCAACCTGACTTGACACAGGCAGTTCATCAACTTCCGTATCTTGCCGAGAAGAACTAGTACTAGCAGATGCAACTGATAGTGGCGGAGTAGGATTTGGTAGTAGCTTCTCCCCCGGGGCCAAGGTGATATCTATGGAATCAGGTTGAGGCCACTTGAAATTGATGGCTTTTTGTCTAGCTGATTTGAGTACATTTGAAAAATAACTACTATTCTGTTCATCACCCTTTGGATCATGAACTGAACCGCGGCCCCAAACAACTGGTCCCCAGGAGCTAGTTCTTCCCATCTGAAAACTGAAAGTTGGTTTCTGGATTAATCCTCTCTTTGGTTGTTTTGTTGACATTACTGATAGAGATTTCCTAATGTCTCTTATCATATCATCAGCTATGGAAAAACCGCATTCTTTCATTGACCTCACCATGCAGACAGAATCCTCCAAATCTTCAGTGTGCAAACTTGTTTCACGAGACTTCTCCACCACATTGCTTTTGAGATTAACAAGGTTCGGTACGGCATTTTGAGTGTGCTGCTGTATATAGAAAAGGCCTACAGAAGGTTCATTTGCCACATATTTTATCATCTCTGCTAAGCTTTCAGTTATCTCCACAAAACCATCTACAGTGGAGAACCCATGCATCTTGCTGAAGGCGAATGGCAGTTCATCACTAATGTGTTGAAAAAACAAAGGCAGATGCATTTCAGACAAGAAAAAAAAAAGAGATAGTGAACTGGTACATAAGAAAAGAGATTTCTACAGTGTAGATATTGCTTTCAATGTTTTGTGAATAATCACTAATTAATAAGAGAATCACTATTAACCAGTATATAAACTAAACAACCATGAAAATGTGATCTTGTCCACACACAAGTAGAAAATATCACTTTTCAATATTGTATTTTAATATTGGGTCACTTGCATGCGGCAACAAGTAAAAACCAGGCCCTCAAAACAGGCTTATACGGCTAAAAGAAAAAAAAAATTATAAAAGGAAATAAAATCTCCCTCCAAAATAAGAAAGAATATCACAACCTAAGATATTAGGAAAGTAAAATCCTTCTCTTAGATGACAAAAGCCTAAAATATCTAAATAAGGGTAATAACTTATTCTGCATAAGGTTGCTCCCATTTTGAAGAGCACCTATCAGATCATTCATTTCCAGGCTTTGGGTGGCTCTATATTACTGCAATGCACCAATAAACCTCCTCACTACAAGTTGAAGCAAATAAATACTACCTAATAAGTTAAATTCATATCACATTCAATCTTGTTTAAACGTTATAAATTTCTCCATTCATACGGATTACTGAACATCATTGTCTGTGGGGGGGAAAAACTCTGCTAACCATTGATATTACAGGTTTAACACTAAAGCATTGGGATTCACTTGGCAATGATCTAAGTTTTCCCTAAATTTGGTGTGGGAATTTCAGAGGTCTTAACAGACTTCTGAACTACAAGTTACAAATAATGCAAAAATTTAAGACGGGAGCAAAAACTCAATTTGTCACACCGTTAGCTTTTATAGCCGACGACAATTTTTAGTTGGGGTGATACTTGAAAGTCTTTGGAGAAACAAAAGCAGAGACTTGTTTGATTTCCAGGTATCATTCCTCAGAAACAAAATAAACATCTTCCACTCATTTTTCATATAAGCACTAATTTTGGTAAAACAAATCTTATTTTCAAGATGCAATCGAGAAAGCAACTCCGGGATTGGAAACTGTAATTTAAAAAAAAAAAAAAAGAGCTTTGGAAACAACAATGAACATATCTCAATTTCATTGATCCACACATCTGAGCTACACTCCATAAAATAAAGTTTTCCAGACTCACATTAAAAGAAAATTAAGCCACAAGCAAAACAGACACAAATTAAATAGCCAGCCACTGTTCTTCATAGTTTCAATAACAAGGTCATAAATTGCAATAACCTTCAGCTAATTCCCAATAACAGAACCTTCTTCATTAGCAATCTAGTAACTTTCTGTGCGTTTTCGGGGTCAACGTATCTAAAGATCAGACGTGCTCTTCAATACCCACATAAGAAAATCACAAAACAACCAAAACCCATCTCTCAGAACATCATTTCCTATCAATTCACTAAAGCTTCAGAGACATCAATTCAATTCAACAAAAGTATACGACAAAGCATAAAAGAAGAAAGAGATTCACTCACAGAAATCTCTAGGAGCATAATACGTGAAGAAGAATCTCGAGGTTCCTGATCTTCTGGGGTTTGTCTTCTTTGAAGATTTTATCTTATTTTTTTATCTTGAAGATGAAACAGACAGATTCAGGCAGCTTGCAGTTCAGCTTCTTCTTCGTGTCAGTTACCACCGTCTCGCTTTCTCTTACCTCTGGACGTGCTGTTGATTACAAGTCATCATCATAGGCGTGAAACAGCAGAAAGAGACAAAAACTTGTCACGTGTCTTTTTCAATTTTCATGGACATTTTCGACACTTCCTTGCGCCCATTTTTTAAGCTTTTGTTCGTTTGTTGGATACGAATTGCAGATCCCACCAAAAGGTCAATAACAACATAAACATGAAGAATTTCAATTCAATCCATTAATAAATTTAAGAAAAAGGATGTCAACTAGGTTGCTAATTGGACGGGATGTGATAAGATTTATTAATTACAGTCTTATACCGTATATATAAATAGGATGAAAAAATGATTTATTTTTATTTTTATATTTTTTTAAAACAAAAATATATTTTGATCTCGTCCCAAAAGAGATGGGATCTCTCAATTGGAAAAATTTTTATTCTTAGTCGGCAATGAAACGAGTTAAGATGAGATTTACTAATCTCATTCCCGTACCGTATATACAAGTGGGATAAAAAAATATTTTACTCCCACTCTTAAATTTTTTTATGGGACAAAATTTTTTGTACCAATCTCATCCCAAATAAAATGGGATCCTGCAGGATCTCATTCCATCGGAAAAAATTATTATTCCTAATGTCAACATCTTATTTTTTGAAAAATAGTTATATAACTTCGTTATTTTTAAAAAACAATCATAAAGACCCCTTTTTTTGGGTAAAAAATAGTCACATTGCATGTGAAACTATTAAAAAAAAGTGTCATTTTTATTTAAATTTATTTAATGTCTCTAAAAAATAAATTTAAAAATATTAATAAATTAATTTTAACATTTTTACCGTTATCACAAAGAATTGAAAAAAGTCCTTAAACATAAATCCATGATTTTGAATATCTATTTAAATACATGTTCAAGAGGGAAAAAAAAAAAAGGCAAGTGCATTATCTTGATTTGCCATGATCAATCTTTTTCTATAGAGCTCCCTTTTTAGTCTTGTCTTGTTCAGATTCAATATAAACCACAGCCTCAACACAAGCTAGAAACACACTACATGCACCAGGGTAAGCATGAATGAAAAAAATAGAGAGATGAGAATGAAACTGAACAAGGTAGGGGGTATAGAAGAGCTTAACAACAAATGATCGGTCATGGGAAATCAAGGTAATGGACTTAGCCTGTTTCTCTCAAACATGTGTTTGAATGGATAAGCAAAGATAAAAGACTTGTGTTTATAGATTTTTCAGTCATTGGTATCAGTGCACTTTGTTGACAACCTTCCCGTGTCCAAATAAGGATGTAGACAGAGTTGAATTGCTGACAATGTCGCATGTGTTCAATTGTGTATAGCTTGATATATGCTCAATGTTGTGATATAAAATTATGTAGTTTGATTAAGCTTGTCAAAAGAACATGTATTGAGGAAGCTTGTTATACTGAATTGAGCTTTGCCGGATTGGTTTCTCTCTTCATCTTCTTCAGCTTCTCTTTTGGCTTCGTTTTCGTTCTTGCTTTGTAAACTTCTTGGCTTCTTCGAACTATTTGCTGCCTTGGCTTCTTTAACTTCTTTGCTGCTTGGCTTCTTTCTTACTTTGTTCCTTTAATTTTTTTCATTTTTTGTTTTGCTTTCATTTGCGGTTCTTTTTGCTCTGCTTTTCTCTGTCCTCACCTCTTATTTTGGTCATAACCTTTCCATTTAGCAACATATATATATAAATAGAATTTTTTTTTTAAATTTAGTTTTTCATCTTCTCATAATTAATTTTATTGTTATTATACAATAACAATTATGCAAAATTTTAATGAGATATATTCTTTGTAATGAACATTCAGGGGGAGTGTTATGAATTTATTAAAATAAATATAGATGTTCATAACATATATCTCTTAGTTTCCCAACTATCTCTCAATTGTAACCTTTAACTTCCATTATCTCACAAGAAATTATGATCCATAATTTTTCATTAATTTTATGTAGTGATTATATAACTATAAAAGGACAACTTATCTTTTTGTTTTGTACACACACAATTAGAATGAATAAAATTACTCTATAATATATTCTCTCATTTTATTATTTATCTTGTGTTGCTTCTTTATTTGCATTAATAGCTAATAGTTTTTTTTTGTTTTCTATAAAGCTGCCCCATCTTAAAAAAAATCAATTCATATTTTTTATTAGTTTCATCAGGTGTAAAGTAAGAAAAAATGATAATATTAATTTTTTTTAAAACCGCGTGAACCGCGATTTTATTTTCTAGTTTATAGATAATTCTAAGTTTTATCTTTTTACATGTGTCAATACTTGGCAAAATTACGCCAGTGCTTAGAGAATTTAATCTTCTAAGTCATTCATCTTATCATCCAAAATTATATGTTATGTATTTAACACTATTAAGTAATAATCTCAATTTTAAGTTGGTCATATTTGAGTAACTAATACTCAAATATATATACGTTCTGATCTTTCTTTTTGCAGCGGGAATACTTGGGAAATACTTGGCAATTTTTGGTGTGCCTCAGTAGAAAAATCTCTAGTATAAATTTAGAAATACAACATTACATAGAGGTTTGGCGTGTTAATTTCTCCGAAATGTTCACCATGAATGTAATAAATATACAAACTGGGGATCTCTATGTAAATAGCTTAATTTTAAATTAGGGCTTCTGTCTCTTATTTAACCCTTCCGTTTTAATTGGTTTCCCTTCATTTCCCTCGCAAATAAGGAATAAATAAATAAATAAATTTCTGATTGCTGACGAGTTTCGAGGCTCTTTGTTTGTCGTAATTTACGAAGTCACACGACCCATTTATACATGTTTTAGAGGCCAGGTTAGCAACAAAAATATTGCTGTCGTAATGCGACAAAGGGCGAAAGAAACTTGCTAATTACGTTCGAATCCCTTGACTATTGTGTGCTTTTTTATTTTTATGGGAGTTTTCCATCTATTTTTATTAGGCTATTTGTCTCTCCTTCTTGTGAGGATTTTTTTTTTTCCTACTTTGAATCTTTGATAGATTTATTTGTCGGGGATCTTGTTTTCACTAATATTGCTTAGGTTGTTTTCTTTATTCTAGCCGAAATCTTTCATGACAACCATACTTTTTTAAATTAAAGGTGAGAGAACTCATAAAATTGACTCATAATTAGTAATTACATGAAAATTATTATAAAAATTAGAATGCGTTTAAAATTAAAGTTTGGTAATTATAATAAAATATTTAATAAACTTTAATTATTATATTTTAAAAATTATATTAATATAATTTTTTATTTATATCATAAAAAATTATTATATTTTTAATAATTTTATTAAAATTATTATTTAAAATTTATCTTTCATCTGAGAACACGTAGAATTAATGGGGCAATTTTATAAACTACTAGTGTAATCTCATACATTTTCTTTTTAAACATTATAGCAAATACATATTTAAGATGAAAAATTTTCTTTCTTGCGGAGTCAATTTCCCACTCACCCTTATGAGTAGATCTGGCCTTCTTGTTACCTGCGAGCTATTTCCTCTGCTCACCTGTATGTTTCACCGGATTTAAGCCCATATTAACTTATATGATATAATAATTAATGTGGTATAAATAAATGGCGAAGAAAAAGAAAAACAAAAGCGACAGCGACGAAGAGGACGACACCTTCTACTACCGTTACGCCTCCACCGGCAACGCCCCGGCCAACCCATCGTCGTCGTCGTCATCAGCTGACGTCACTTCAAGTGGACCCAACAAGAAATCGAAGGGCTCGGGCGGATTGGCCCCATCCAAGTCAACCGTCTACGTTTCGAACCTCGACTACGCCCTAACGAACTCCGACCTCCACACGCTCTTCTCCACCATCGGCAAGATCGCCCGCGTCACCGTCCTCAAAGACCGAGCCACGCGCAAGTCACGCGGCGTCGCCTTCATCCAGTTCGTCCAAATCCCCGACGCGCTCTCCGCCGCGCGTGCCATCCACGGAAAGGTCCTGAACGGCCGCACCGTCACCGCCAGCATCGCCGCGGACAACGGCCGTGCGTCGTCGTTTATTAAGAAGAGGGTTTACAAGGACAAGTCGAGGTGTTACGAGTGTGGGGATGAGGGGCATTTGAGTTACGAGTGTCCGAGGAATCAGCTGGGGCCCAGAGAGCGCCCGATGCCGAAGAAGCTGCGGAGGAGATCGGACGGTGAGGATGAGAGTGAATTTGATGATGGGGGTTGGGCGTCGGTGGTCGATGGTGGGGCGGAGGAGAGGCTGCTGCTAATGGGGGAGAATGAGAGTGAAGAGAAGGGGAAGAAGGCGAAGAGAGTGAGTTATTTTAGTGATGAAAGTGATGAGGAGGAGTGAATTTCAGGTACTGCAATTGTTTGTTTTATGAAAACTGCTTCTTGTTTTATGTAATGATGGTTCAGAAGTACTTTTATAGAAAGGGATTATTGTTTTATATAAACAAACTAATAGTGGTTCAGGCTCGGAAGTGCTTTTATGATAAGCTAGGAAGTACTTGTTAATTCAGTCATTTGAAATAATGGTGGTTTGGAAGTGCTTCTATTAAAAGTTAGAAAATGCTTCTGGTTTTATTTAAGCCGTGGGAAAATGATGGTGGTTCCAAAGTGCTTACATTAAAAGTTAGAAAGGTGCTTCTTTGTTATTCAGTCATGTAAAAGTAATGGTGGTTTGGTAGAAAGCGCTTCTTCTGGTTGTTTTATTCAGTTATGTAAAAATAATGGTGATCTGGAAGTGTTTGTATGGCAAGTGCTTCTGGCCTTTTGAGAAAGAGCTTGTTTGATGGAAGTGCTTGAAACCGCTACATAAAAAAGGAATTATTAAGTTGTTCCTCAGAAAGAATTTGAAGTAATTTCTGATTTTAAATAATGCTTATATAAAAGAATTTATCAATAATCTAGTGCTTTGAAAAAATGCTCCCAGTGTCTATATCTTTATGAAGTGTGACATGATTGTTTGATATAATGACACTGCTTGAGGTCTGCAAAATTGCAATTGCATTCGTAAAATATGTAGGATAAATTGAAATGTGATGGAGAAGTACTTTGGGTACATAGATTATTTTAGTGTTTTAGCATTTGTACTGAAATTGAAAAATGTACATGTAATTGAGAGCTAAGATGTCTGGTTAATATAATTTATCAAATTAGGTAGCCCTTACACTTTTACCATGTATTCGCTTTGTCAGGACCCTGTATAGACATTTAAAGGCGACAGACTCTGTTGATAAGTGTTATTTGTGCAATATGTGAAGCTTTGTCTATGACTTGTGGGGGTATTTTTATCATGGTGTCTCCTTTTAATTTTTGTGACAACATGAGCATTAGATTTCGTTAGACTACTACTAATCATACTCATTTTCATTAGATGCACAAAAAGGGGGTTATGCCATGGTATGCTATCTGTTTATGGAACATTAGTCTTATGAATGTTCTAAATAGATAAGCGTCAATTAATGGATAGTTGTGTTGCTCACTCCAGCAATATGAATGAAATTGCTTGAGGATTAGCTTGGATTTTTGTTGGTTGTTCAAGGTGTTGTAATTGAACTTCCAAGACACTTGTTTGGATGCTAGTTTGGTTAAGGAATTAGATCATATGAACAATAACCTAGTCCTTGTTCTAGGCCTTTTATCAAAGCATGTAAAAGTCTTCAAAGCATAATAATGCTCGTCTGACTTTAACAAATTAAAATTGGTGGGCGAAAAATTTGAAAAAATTGCACGCAAATTGATATTTTTTTTTTTTGGCTTTTTACGTGCAATTGTGCAAGCTTTTTGCCTATAAATAAAGGGTACTTCATTCATTTCTTTACATCCTAAATTTGGATGAAACAACTCAAGCGAAGAATTGTTAAAGGAGTGAGCAATTAGAGAGTGTGAGCAATTGGGAGATTTTTCTTTTCAAGTATAGTGAGAGTACTTGGTGTATTTGGTTTTTGGGAAACAAGGTTTCTTTACTCTACTCTATTAATCTCTTGCTTTTGTGAACATAGGCCAAACCACATTGAATTCTTGTGTCCTTTATTTTTTCTGAGAATATTTGGTGCACTTGATTCTGCATTTTGTGCACAACACTTAGTTGGCTTATGTAAATATATAAAGAAGCAATGATTATGGATTAGTTGTTTAGAATCACATCCCCTGACATTGGGATTTGATATGCAATTATTGTAAAATTCTTATCATACTTGTAAATCTCTTCTAGGATAAATAGAGAAGGGCAGTAACTTAGGGCCAAGCTTGCCTAGTTGAGCATTTAAGGTTGTGCATCTAAGTTTCTGAATAGCATGTGACTCGCTCTAGGCATGGGGTCTTCTTGCCTGCATCGTTACCCTCATCTTCCATCTTCCATGGGTCACCTCGTTCGCCACCTTCCCCAACATTAACTCGTTTCTTTGGCTCTAAACCAATTGTCACAGACCATCTTTATTTATATTAGGAGTAATGATAGATGAACACAAAATTGACATAAATGTTCCATCCAACTTTTGTGTTCTTTTATGATCACCCCTATACTGGTTTACATGGGAAACCCGAAAAAAAAAAAAAGTACAATTGTTGCACATCAAATCTTGCATATCAAGGGATATGATTCTATGTAAATCTAAATCTAGGGTGCTAATGATTCTATCCATAATCATTGCTTCCCAACATATGTAGTATTTACGATAGGCACTAAGTCTTATAGAATGCTCTACAATTTGTGGAGCCGCTTGGCAAAATGTGGATGCTCTCCCTCTCCTAGGCATTGCGCATTGAATTAGTTGCTGGCATATGAGACTTTTGGAAAGCGGTCTTCTTTGATATCTTATAATGATATTGGAGCAATAGATCTCTCTTGTGTATTTACTTATACTGTAGACTTATGTAAATGGGTTTCAATTTGAATAAGTACATGTACGGGGGTATAAATGAGTTATTGATGTATTGCTGTCCGTCACTGATTTCAATAACCTTATTTGCAATTTTCTCTGCATTCTGATTCTTTTCCTCTACTTTATTTGAATTTTTTTGGGTCAGGACTTTGATTACCAAGTTTTGTAAGTTGTTTTGTGTTTGAATCAATGTGTGAGGAATGATTCATTATCATTAGTTTTCTCTTCGTTACCTGACCAGCTTCCTTTCTTTGTTTGCAGAATTTGACTGTTTGGATTATTAGTCTACAAGCTGCAATGAAGGAACTATTGAGTGGAGACTATGGAACATTTATTCTATGATGTCCTACTTTAATAACATGAGGTCAAAGTTTCAGTGAGGACATCACTTCAGTATGAACAGCTTCTTGCGGAAAAAAAATTCTCGTGCAGTTTCGCTCTTTAAAATTATTTGTAGCAATTTCATTTCAGTGTTCAGTGAGGTTTTGTATTAGATCAGAATATTTTTTTTTTCCATGTCCTGTAAACTGATGTACAGTTTTTGTTATGAAGTGGAAATTATGCGTTGAGGAAATTACTTTGCATGACCGCTAATGCTGTATCCTGAACGGATAACCTAAGAAACTTGCTCATTTTTATCCACCATCTATTACTAACAAGAAATAACCAAGCAAATACAATAAGTACATTACAATGAAGTTACACAAACTCAAGTTGCTACAAGAGATAACTCATCCATTGATCTGATAAAAGAACTGAGCATCTTCCTCCGGTGCACATATCTCGAAACCAATATATACTATGTTATCATTTTGTTGACGTTTCATTGATACCATAAACTCGAACAGGAAATAAATTGAAGTTACCACTTCAATTTTTGCTGCCACATTCTTTGATGTTCAAGCAAATTTAATCTGCATCTGCCAGTGCTCAACTGGATTGTTGTCCAGTCTGCGTATATATTCAAATATATGGTTGGTGATACAGAATTAATCATGCAACTGTACATGTAAATGTCAAGACATAAAATCAGCTTACCAGCATTTCATGATCGCCCATAACCTCTTCTATCAACTCCTGCAGTGGCTTATCAGCACTATTCGGAACAAGAGCTGCAAACACAGCAGGTTCTAGGCCTGCATGGAAGTAAAACAACATCTTAACACTGTTTGCTCGACGGATATACAAATCCCATCTAGCAACATTATCATCTTCAACTTCATTGTTAGAAAGGAGAGAGATTCATTATTATAAACAGCCTTGTACAAATATATCCACTTCAAGGTCTGAAACATGATACTGCGGTGGTGTTTCAACAGAAGATCAAGTACCTGTCTCTGGAAATGCTTCAATAAACATCATCATTTCCTCCCCACTAAGGCCAGATAAGAAGCATATCCGTGGCAGTGACTCTGCAACCTGAGGAAAGAAATACACTTTGTAATCTAAATAAATAAAGAGAATGAATACAAGATAAATCTTAACAAGAGTCATCATATTATATGAAAGGATTTTATCACATAGAATCATATCCCTTATAAGAGGTTGAGCTTTTCTCCTAAAGCCTTCTCAGGTCAAAATATATATATATATAAAGATGGCAGTATATTAATAGTAGCTGAAAGATAGACAGATTAGCTCAAAAGCATGTCTGCAAAATACATCACACCTTGATTCAAAAGCAAAAAAGACCCAATTACATTGTCGGGTTCTGTATGCTTTGTGCTTTTACGAGTTCATCAAATTGGTCAACTAATGTTTAGATAGTTCAGTTTCCCTATGCTTTGTTCATCTATAAGCCCATCAAATTAATCATGGCAGTACCTATCTTTCCCATCAGCATACATTATATAAACACATAGTATGTTCAGAAAAAGATGGAAAACGAGAAAATGGAATTTTTCACCAGGCAATAATTTTAATTTCAACCTTCACGGCTTCCAAGTTGGTTTGTTTTGTATTCATTGCCTCCCAAAGTGAACGAGGGATCATGTCTTCAGTGCAAAAAATAACCTACAATAACGAATGATCAGATGAAGATAAAAAATCTCAACAACATATAGCAATCTCAATAGGGTCAATTATTTAATTTGCAAAATGGACAACTTCTAAGAGCAGAAACTTCGAAAAAATGTGAAGACCACTTTCGAAAACTTTCTAGGACCATTTGGTTATGGAAAAGCTCCACTGTTTTAACTTCTTTAGAGAATAAACAATCATGAAAAAGTTGAATTGAAATAATACCTCCAAGAATTCACCATCTAGCTCTTTTAAAAACTGCCGAATCTGCAAGTCATTAAGAATTGCTTAGTAACTTAGAATCAATTTTCTTAAAATTCAATTCTCAATCAGATCAACAAAGCAAATAAGTGAATATAAAAGGTCAGCAAATATAGAACTAGACAAAAAGATTCACCTTCACTGCCTCCTCCACTTTAAAGCCCAACAACAATAATGCCTGAAAACAAGATGTTTTTATAGCAGTAAAGACGAAAATAACATAATTTTATGCAATATTAAACATTAAAATACATTGACAAAGAAAGAAGCATTTATTATGAGAACTGGAATAGAACTAACCACAACTTACAGGGGGGCCGAACGTAGGATCATCAGCATTTAAAGGAACAAACTTTGAATCTTCAGTTAACTCACCGGGAAGTCCTGCAACATGCAAAAGAAAATTAATTACTCAATACTTCAATTCAAGAGCAACAAAAAACAAGAAACCCATTTTAGAATTATCAATGTAAAGGTAGTATAAAAATTAAAAAGAGAGAAACGGGTAAGCGCACACACCTTCAGCTGATGCACATGGTATTGGCGGGTGCTTCAGCTTCAAGTTGTGAGCACGCCTACTACCAATCTTTGCTGGTAAAGGAAAAGAACATTTTGAATTTTGTGAAACTGTAAGTGGGTTTGATGAAACTGCAGGAATCAAAAGTGAAGGAGAGTTCCGAACATGATTTGGACAAAGGGCAGTAGCTGTAGCTGTAGCTGTAGCTGAAGCCATGAGAGTTTCTCAAAATGCTTAAAAGAAAATGTTTTCTTTTTCATCCTTTTACTTCTGTTGATAACGTTAGTTGGCTAAATGAGTTTGGGTTTGCGCCACTACCATCAGCTCCACAATTTGGCATTGTTAAGCCAATAACGAGTGGACACATCAGAGTTAAACATGACACATAATATTTTGGTTAATTTTATTATTGAAAATGATAAACGAACTCAGTGAAGACAGAGAGACGACAGAAACATAATTTTGAATTGTCGTTTCACTCGTTTCAAGTTTTGATTTATTCTTTAATTTTTAATATTGCATGGACCCACAAGAAATTAAAAAAAAGAGAGAAAATGATGGGACAAAAGCTGAATTTCCCAACCACTCATTTTATTCCCCCCTCTATTGAGTTTGCTTCGTTACTCCCCTCAATTGAGTTTGCTTCGTTCGTTACCAGACTTCTCTTCATTTGCTTCGTTACTTTTCAAGACTCCTCCTCCATTTGCTTCGTTACCGGACTCTCCCTGGACGACAGCTGGTTCTTGTTCTCGCCGAATCCTTTTTTTTTCCTCACCCAGTCCCAAATCTAGAATGCAGATCTAGAACAGACACGATCGCCCAGCCCAGATCTACTACGACGTCGTTGCTTTGGAGACTTGTATTTGTTGCTTGCTGCATCCGTAAGCATTTCTTTTTATTTTTTTATTTTTTTATGTTGTGGATGATGAAAATGTTTGAGACAGTGTTAGATTGTTTAATTTTATAATTATAACTTTTTTCTTGCACCATTGGACAAAGATGATAAGAAAAAGAGAAATAATTGTTGTTACTTTTTTCTTGCACCATGGGTGAGTTGTTGTTGGTGGTGTTGAATTTGATTTTGTTTGCGTGTGTGAATGTGTACCGTAGCTCTGTTTTTGAGTCTCGACTCTGTGAAAATTCATTTATTTGGTTATTATTGATCGTTAAGTTCCGACTTTGGATCTATGCACTTGGGTTTTCAAAAGGGTAACTAGTTCCGACTTTAGATCAATGGGATTTGCTGGCATTGTTCTCCCATAACCCCTGGTCCTTCTGGCACCGGCACTGATACTACTCCTTCCACGAAGGCAGCGCCACCTTCTGACACTGCCCCAATAGGCTTTAGCTTTGCTGCCGTCTTGATGTTCATTGTCGTAGGCTTGTTCTACTAGGTGGCTATACCATATATTGCCTCCTTATGAGGGTCTTTTAGTTTTCTTTATTGCTATGGTTTGATCGTGATGATTGTTTGAGAATTTTGTATTTGAATAAGGTTGTTTGTAATTCATTTCTTATTCATCAGTAGCCGCGTCACTATGATTTTTATGGGGATCCATGATCATAGTTGATGTCGTTTCTGATTTTTGCTTTTCTCGATTAATAACAGTCACATGATTATTAATTATAATTATTCTATCTTCTGAACGTTCACGCTTAAAATGTACATTCTAAGTGAAACATCAATAACAAAATAGGATTTGCTGGCATTGTTGTCTTTTTAACTTACTTATGATGTTGTTCTTTTTTTTTTTGTGTATTGAGTTGTTTCAGGTCTAAATTGATTAGAGACTTCCAATCATTTTAGCCTTTTGACATTCTCTCTTATTATTAGCAGTTGAAATTCTTAACATAAAAGTCTAGAATATTGATCTAAATTTTTCCAATGTAGAATTCAAATGCCTACTCAAAACTGTTATATTGTTTTCAAAGGACGAAAGCCGGGCATATACAATTCTTGGCTTGAATGTCAGATGCAAGTAAATGGATTCAAAGGGAATTCTTATAAATCTTTGTTGGATGCCGAAATAGCCTACAATGATTACATAAAAAGGCATGAAAAATTGCCAGAGACATCCAATATGTTAGAAATTACAAAATTTATTGTGGAAACACTCGAAAAAGGGGTGCAAACTGAAGTGCCTACATGTGACAAAACTGTGCAAACTGATAAGGGCATAAATGATTGTATTATTCTGCCTATATTATCCATTGTATGTTGTATTTTAGGGATAATCGTTGTTGTATGTATTTTTCATAAATGAAATTGTACCCCTTGTTATGTATAAATTTAAATAATTCAAATAAAATGATTGTTGTGTATGAATTATTCCCACGGTTTCAAATTTCCTAAGTTTTTCCTCATTTGCTTGAATTAATGCTTCCTGCAAAATATATAGTGTGACTTTTTGACTTAATCAAATTAATTACCCCGACTTAAAGGAAAGTGAGCGGATAAAATGCTTGAATTAATGCTTCCTGCAAAATCTATAGTGTGACATTTTGACTTAATCGAATTAATTACCCCGGCTTAAAGGAAAGCGCGCGGATGAAATGCTTGAATTAATGCTTCATGCAAACATATATACGGTTCAAAATCCATTGGTATTGCAATAAGGGATATGCTAGAAATCTAATTCCATGCAATTAAAACATAACATCAATTCTCGAGAATTAATATATTAAAGTGCCTTTTCAAGATTTATATGGTGTGATTCATCGTAACTTTGCCAATGGACATATATGCATGAACCATGTACTAACAATCAATTCAAAATTATTAAGTAAGGTATATATTAAAAAAGAGAGTGGTAAGAGCATATACATATCTCCACGCTCCCTCTTTTAATCTGGCAAATGCATGGATGTGACGATCAATTATTAGTAGGTAAAATTTCACCATCACAATGACATGCAACTATAGTGTTATTAAGAGGAAAAATTATTACCTTAAACAAATCTAATGTAATTTTAAAAATCAAAAGTTCAATTTAACACAAAACATTATTTCATCACTACAATTTCAAAGATTTAAAGTCAAATCTAACATAATTTTAAAATTTTAAAGTTCAATTTAACACAACATTATTTCATCACTACAATTTAAAGCCAAAATACTAGTCAAGTATCATAATTGTTATCTTCATTTTGCTATTGCTGCTGTAGTAACTGTTGGAAATTCTCCCTTTGAGATCTTTGATAAGTCATCAAAAGAGAAGAATAATGCAACTGCGAAGTATGCAGTGGGACTGGTTGCTATAATACATAAAAATAAACATCATATTATATTACAAAAATATTAAAATATATGTATTCATTAACGATTTGTAAACAACTTACTGTATGCCAATTATAAAAAAATGGCTGATAAATATTGCTTCTATCGAATTGGGATTAGTACATAGGTACCTAATCAAATAATAAAATATATGTAAAATCCATATAAAAATCTTAAAACTAAAATTTAAATAATTTAATTCTTACATTATAATAGCCCATAGTGCCGCATTAGTTGAGATTTTCACAAATACTACTTCCTTCTTGTAGCGTCTACATATGCGCAATCTTATACTTAATTACATATCCTCGAAATAAAAGAAAAAATTCAAAAAATTTACCGTGGCTATGTTGCTTCCTTGTGTGGAGATTTCATTAGGCACATGATAAGATGATGGGGCAGTTTGTTGTAAATCCTAGAAGATTATTAAAGACAATTAAACTAAGACCAAATTAATTAGAAAATAGATCTTTGTTTTTAATCATGCCTTATTTTTTTGTGCGGACTTGTTCTTTTGAACGGATTTCTTTGGAATAGAAGATTCTTTACTCATGCAAGGTGGAAGGCCTTTACGATGTGTCACTACTGGATCATTTAGTGCAAGTTGAACATTGTTGCTGCCACAACTTACTTTGCCAGTAACAGTTCTTTTCACACTCTCACTGTTAATTTGTTTGTTGCTACTACAACTTGCTCCACCGATATTAGTTTTTCCCACACTTTCACAATGAATTTGCTTGGGCAGATCCTTCATTGTTTTCTCAATCCAATTCAACACCGTTTTATAGCTATTTTTATCATCAGAGGCTATGTTGCAACCTCACTGAAAGCATTACACATTTTTCATATCTTTCTTGCTGAATGGTCAAATTCTACACACTATAACAAACTTTCAGCTTACTATAACATCTTCTCACATCTTTCCTCCACCTTGATAAGATGTATCTTTCTGAAAGTAATTCAACTGGGTAACGTATCAGCACTGTAAGGGCATGTCTACAAAGAATCCCCCTAAACTGGAATTTTAAACATATACAAGTAATTTCACACTCAGCTTCTTTAAAAACAATCTCAAAGAAGCCTCTCCGATCTTGCCCAAATAATTCAATTATTTGATATATTGATCCCACAGAATCTGAGATTTCACAATACATTAGAGCAGTCAATTCTTCTTGAAATTCTTTAAACTTGGAAATGGTGTACATTTCTTCAACTTGCCTCTCCATCTTATACCTTGACACGCATGGTGTCCTTTTACTGAAACATTTGGCATCTGTTTGCCATTCTAATTCAGTTTTCCTTTGCAATGCATTTTCATATTGCTTTACAAACCGTTTCAGATTTATTTTTGAGTTAAAAAATCCATAAAAAAATGCATTCATACTTTCACTTCGCTAAGTTGTTGACATTCCTGCCCAAACATAGCCTTTGAAATAGCATGGAACCCAACGATATCTCTCCTCGTACAAACCATTTAACCAATCATTATCCCACAAATCATATTATGTAATCGTGCAATGCCAAACTTCCTCAAACGCATCAGAACTCAGTGAATCATAAACAACACAGAGCAGGGAAGATATAATACCTTTACGTTCTTTGAAAGTCTCTAACTTCTCAGGCACCTTCTTCATTATGTGCCATAAACACCATTTGTGCCTAATAGTAGGAAAAACGTTTTCAATTGCCTTTTGCATTGCCCTATCTTAATTCGTAATAATACCAAGGGGAGGAGAATCAGACATGCATAATAGCCACGCCTCAAATAACCACGTAAATGTCTCTATATCTTTGCCTGAAATCAATCTGCATCCCAACAAAATAGACTGTCCATGGTGATTAACTCCAACAAAAGGGCGCAAATGGCATGTCATACTTGTTGGTCAGATATGTAGTGTCAAATATGACGACATCTTCAAAATATTTGTAAGCTGCCCTACTCCGCGAATCTGCCCAAAACACATTCTTTATTTAATTCTTTTCATCAAATCAATGCTAAAAAAAATCCATTACATTCTGCTTGCTTTTTCTGGAAGTACTTTAACAGTGTCATAGCATCTACTTCCTCAAGTTGTAATCGCCTTGTTTTGTCAACAAAATTTCTACAATCTTTTTCTAAAAATGGCACATTTTCATACCCACCAACTCCAACAACAATAGATTTGAAATTTTGGGCAATTCTAATTCCAGCACAATCATTCATTTCAATTCTCTTTTTAGCGCTTGCACTAATTCTGCAATTGCATGGGAAATACCTAGCTTTGTCTGGATTCAATCCATGGTTATGTTAAAGATTTAAAGTTCGAAGAACCCATTTTCCATCTTTATTTAGACAACCTCCAATTTTTGTATCACAACCATTTTTCACATTCAGTTTCGGCTCCAATGCATTAATAGATTTACTTTCTAACTTGCCGCTACGCCCACATGCAAATGTCGCATATTTTATAATTCCATCGGTCCCCTTCTTAGTACTTCGAACCTTCACAGGAAACGCCTCTTGTTTACCATAAGCTTTGTAAAATGCAAATATTTCTTCATGATTATCAAATAACATTCCAAGAGCTGGCTCACATTTGTTCAGTTCCACAATTTCATTTACATCATTAGCTCTTGTTTCTTGCAACTCTTCAAATGCATGCTCATTTTCCAAATACTCCATTTCTACAAAATAATCAACATTTGTATTAAGAAACTTATATAACATTTTGTATGGTAACGAAAATTCCTGACAATTTAAATATATAAAACACATCCGGAAATTGTTATAATTTATTTCATTATTTTCAGCTATTTAAATTAAAAATAATCCTAACCTATATAAAACGCGTTTAGAAATTGTTACAATTTATTGTATTATTTCCAGCCATTTAAATTAAGAAAAATCCTAACATATATAAAACACATTCAAAAATTGTTATAATTTATTTCATTATTTTCAACCATTTAAGTTTAAAAAATCCTAACATATATAAAACACATTAAAAAATTATTATAATATATTCCATTATTTCCATCCATTTAAATTAAAAAAATCATAACAATTCATAACAATTCATAACAATTTAAATATATAAAAAGCAAAAATCTATGAATTTTTTCAATTTAAATTAAATATTTTAACCATTTAAACATCTCTCACCTCTGTTTGTAGATCTAGATCTAATTTATTCTTTCTGATAACTGAGATGCATAGATGAAATTTGTGAGATGCAGAGACGAAATTTGTGAGAGAATTTTGGCTTCTTGAACACAGAGAACTCGCGTAAATGAGAGAAAAGAGAAAGAGTTCTGCTATTTTGAGAGAAATAGAGAGAGTTCTTTTCATTACAGGACAAATTCCTTTTGATTATTTTAATTTTTAAATTCAAAATGTAGGATGATAAAGGGACAAAAGCTGCTTGATTCACGGGCCTTTTTTTATTTTCATTCCATTAATCAAGTGGCAAGCATTGGCAAAGGAGTCAAAGCGTGGAAAATGAATGGCAATCACATGACAATTTTTTTTGTCGTCCTTTGTCTTCATTTCGCTCAAATAGTAAAACTCTTTTATTATTGTAGTTATTAAAAAAAGAACTGTAGCCTGTACATATTCCGTGACTAAAATTTAAAGCATTTAAATTTTGATTGCCTGTGTACCTTCCATTCATCTCGTCACATTTCTTTGTTAAATACCGATAGGATCCAATCGCAAGTGAAAATGCTCTATTCCTACAAGCTATTTTAAGAACTTTGTCAATTAGTTTTGGACCATAATTTCTCAATTACTCTTTTAATCTTTATTAAGTTTCAAAGTGGATATACAGGTAATTAGGTTATTAACCCGTGATCATTATCTAAATTTTAATAAAATTCAAAGCATTTTACTGGACAATTGAGAGGTCCCCAAGTTCTCAGTACTTCGGCTTCTGAGCTATCAACACTAGGGAACTTCAGGAGATGCTGCAATTATAGTCACCATTACGTTACATGAACCCATCTCAAATTACCTACTCATCTAATTAGTAATTAGAACGAATGTATATTCTTGCATGTAATTGTATAAAATGCTAGATAGATCACCTAAACAAACTGCATTCCTAAAGCACAGTACATATATTGTGAGTGACGAAGGCTGTTTAACTTTCTCCCAACTTTGTTTTTTCAACACAAACTGAAGAATGTCACTGTTATCATATTTAAATATCCTCGAATGTGTCAATTGTTTTCGGTTCCAGTCATCGGCTAAAACTCAAAAGGGGTTCTTTTGTGATTGGATGTCTACCTTCTGATTAAGCCTTAAAGCTTACCAAGCCATTTGCAAATGAGACATAATGGATGCTTTTGGCAGCATAATGTACAGAAACCCTTTTGCTTTCATTCTCCTATACGAATAACTTAAAAAAGCGAAGGGTGTTGGAACTCTTTTACATTCATATAAATCACCAGCCATTGCCGTGATGCTAACTTTTGAATATTGTACCGCAAACAAAATAAGAAACCAAGCAAGAAATGGTGGGTGCCATCGGTGCGTATCAAAAGAAAAATTCAACCAGCAAAATATCCAAGCATGCATTAACTTGTAAACAATTGTGAGGAGGACCATAATCAGGAGAAATTTTTTTTTTTTAAAAAAAGTAACATTCACAGAGCTTTAGCGTCATTTGACAGTCTGGCATGATCTCGTTGATAGGGATCATAATCTGGGTAAGCTTTAAAGTGGACAGCAGGATCAGTGATGCTGTTACACCAATGGCAAAGCCCTCTTTAAGCCTAATGATTTTGAAGTTAAATAGAAATTAAATGGACCGGTTGCAAAGTCAGATAAAGATATTAATGGGCATGCATTCAAATTGATATGCATTCCTCATTTAGCTTGTTTCCTCGGTGCACTGTAGAGGGGTAGAGGCCAATGCCAGAAGATAGTGCCCAGCAAATGATTCTCCGGGCTATGTAGAAGTCATTCTTCATAAACTGGGGGATGCTCATCTAAGAAGGCCTTGTATTTTTCAGTTGAGTTGGGCATGATGCTTTCGACTTTGTACCACCAGGTGAGTGGTGTAGGCGTGACTGACTCATCCACAAGCTAGCGTAATGTCACGGGATGAGTATTTTGCGCAGCTAACCCGTGCGGCACTTAGACAACTTGTCGAAGGTTGCTAAGTAAGCCTAGAGCTTCTCGAACTAGAGAAGAGAGCAATTGAGCCAAAGAGGAAACTTGTATTGCACAAAGAGAGATTACAATGCTTGTTGTGAGTTTGTTGGATACAAATGCCTAGAGCCCTCCCATATTTATAGGGGAGGCTTGCCAAGCTCTAGAGATTCTAGAGAATTCTACAATTGCCTAGCTATTTACATGTGCTAGAAATGTATGGAAAACTCTAGAGTATTTACAAGCTCACATGTGCTAGAGTTGCCTAGAATTTTCCGGAATTGGGCCAAGCTAGCACTCTTGGCCTTGTGTTGGCTCTCTTAGCTCGAAATTGTGGGCAATTAGGCTAGCGAATTGGGCAGACCGTAACATCCTCCCCCACCTAAACTCGCGGCGTCCTCGTCGCGATCTTGTCTTTGCTCCTTTAGGGGCTTGTTCCGCGATTTGCCGTTAGTCTTCTTGTGCTTCACGCTTGGGGAGGTTCCGCCACTTGCTCTGCATGTGGTTGTTTCCTTCTTTCGGTTGGGGTTACGGCATCTCCTCGTGTGCTTCCGAAACTCCAAATGCTCGGATGGCTTTGTGTGTTGCTCCACCACTCGTCTCGGTGGGAGCTTTGGAGGCATAGCGTCCTTACCTTTATCATGGACGGCTCGTGCTTGTTGTGGGACTTGGCTTGGAGGACTTTCGGAATCCTCTCCCTTGTGATGTTGCCGGATGGAGACCAAGTGGTCCAGATTCTTCTTGAATCCTCGTCTGCACTGCATGACCGAGAGCGCCTTTCCTATGGGTTGTGCACGCTCGACCGGTACCATGCATGCCTTACTCCCATCAAAGATGCTAAGGGAGTTTGTTGCTGGAAGTGGGAAGGCATGTACCTTGTCAAAGAATTCCATGCCAAGGATCATTGCGAAGTCATCCATCCGCACGATCGAGAAGTCAAGCTTCCCATTCCATGTCCCAAGCGTAACATGTACGCCTCGTGTAGTTCCCGCAAATGGCTTAGCGGGTGAGTTTACAGCCTTGATGGTGCCTCCGTGTTGCGTAACCTTGAGGCCTAGACACTTAGCCTCTTCTTCGGAGATGAAGTTGTGCGTTGCTCCGGTGTCAAGGAGCGCCCGAACGGTTTGGCTGTTGATGAGCACATTTACGAACATGAGCCCTTTTCTTGTAGGTTCTGGCGGTTGGCTCACGAGTGTGCTAAGGCGTTGGAGCGAACCTAAGTTGTGTTGAGGTTCCTCCACAGTCGGTGTGCGTTGGCCCTTGAGTTGTGCCACGATGGCATTCAGTGACTTTTTCTCCGGGCAGTCGCGCACCCAATGAGGGCCATTGCAAATGAAGCATGGGCTTCGAGGTTTGGGTGGCTTCTCGAACTTACTTTGCCCGCCCTTGCCGCTTGGAGGCTTTTTCTTGCTCCACTCCTTGCAATTGCGGTCGTTGTCCTCATGGTTCTCTCCCCCACCTTGGTCGTAGCTAGACCTCTTGTCCTTGAGCTGGGCGGAGTATTCGGCGAGCGATTCCGCAACGGCGATGGCGTCGTCAAGTGATTGAACACCACGCCTATCAAGCTCGGTCTTGGCCCAATCCTTGAGGCCATCCTGGAAGTAGAAGAGCGAATCCTTGTCGGACATGTCGCTTATCTCCAACATGAGGGTAGTGAACTCGTTGATGTAGTCCCGCATGCTACCCGATTGCTTGAGGCGACGTAAGCGCGCTCGCGCTTCCGTCTCCGCATTGCTTGGGGCGAATTGCTTTCGGAGTTCTTGCTTGAAGTCGGCCCAAGTGTCGATGGTGCAAATACCCTTGCCCATCTCGCCATGCTTGCGACGCCACCATAGTTGTGCAGCGCCTCTAAGATAAGTGGGTGCAGTGCCCACCTTCGATGCCTCGTCTCGTACACCCATGGCATCGAAGTATTGATCAAGCCCAAACAGAAAGTTGTCGACGATGGTGGCATTTCGTGTGCCATCATATGTGTCGGGTTTTGGCACGTCAATGCGGCGCGCATCACTCGAGTTTGCGGAAGCTGGACTTGCGGAGAGTGTGCGCTTGTGCCATGCCCAATCCGAGCGGACTTCATCCACTTCCGCACGGACAGCGCGTAGTTCGTCCTGGACAAAACTACGAAGTTTTAGCAATTCATCATGAAATGAACGAAACTCACCTCGGAGAGTGTTCGCTTGCTCTTGGATGAGAGCTTTGGTTGCCACCGTGAACTCCGCATATTCTCCCTCGAGACCGTCCACTCGTTCCTCCAAACCCTCGAGGCTTTCTTGAGCGGCGGACAATGCAATTTCGAGAGTACTCACACGAGGCTCCAACGCATCCACGGAAGGGGCCTTGGACTTGCCGCGAGTCTTGCCTTGGCCGCGTTCTCCCTCACGGCCACGGACTGGTTCCGGTGGAGCATCCACACCAACAACACCCTCTTGTGCTACGTTCGAAGGGTTGGCCATTGCTTCGTGAGCTAACTTGCGTGCGTGCAAACCTTAGCTCTGATACCACTTGTCACGGGATGAGTATTTTGCGCAGCTAACCCGTGCGGCACTTAGACAACTTGTCGAAGGTTGCTAAGTAAGCCTAGAGCTTCTCGAACTAGAGAAGAGAGCAATTGAGCCAAAGAGGAAACTTGTATTGCACAAAGAGAGATTACAATGCTTGTTGTGAGTTTGTTGGATACAAATGCCTAGAGCCCTCCCATATTTATAGGGGAGGCTTGCCAAGCTCTAGAGATTCTAGAGAATTCTACAATTGCCTAGCTATTTACATGTGCTAGAAATGTATGGAAAACTCTAGAGTATTTACAAGCTCACATGTGCTAGAGTTGCCTAGAATTTTCCGGAATTGGGCCAAGCTAGCACTCTTGGCCTTGTGTTGGCTCTCTTAGCCCGAAATTGTGGGCAATTAGGCTAGCGAATTAGGCAGACCGTAACAGTAAGCACTGAATTAGAAAGTGCCACGAGGTAGTAATTTTGTTTAACCTGTTAAATATATGAGGAAAGCCACATTGTTTGATGATTTTTGGGGATAAATTTTAGGGTATAAACATTACATTATAAGATGAAAAAATTCAAAACAGGCAGCGGGGTATAAGAGCATCACCGTGTTTATTTCGAACTGCATTTTCAAAATGATTTATCGTTTACATGATGAATACTACTACTACTACATCATTTATTATAATGTATGAAGCATCATCATTTGTCGTCATTCTCTAATAATAAGCATTGACTAGTATTTAATTATAGCTGCTTCTATAGTTCCTTTGTTCATGGGAAGTTTTATTGTCAACTCAAAATTATCAACTGCTAAGATGAAAAGTAAAGTAAAGCTAGCGGCTATGGAATGGAACATACACAGTTAATGAGGCTCATAAAAGTTGTCATTAAACAAAACGTATAGAGAGATACAAGTAAAAGTCTTGAAACGCTGAAGAAGAAATATTTCATCATCTTTTAAAACTGACGTCCAAAATGATTCACACAGTAAGGTAACAAATATAAAACAGCTATAGCAAGAGCCAAACCTTGGCTGAGTTAAAAGAATATGGAGAATAATTAATTCTTAAAAAGCTTGTGAGATTGGTAAATATCCGACAAGTAGTAAAAATATAAATAAAGCATAACGGTAGTAAATGAAAATGCCTCAAAAAGCGAGAAAATTAAAGGCCTTTCATTCGCATGCGTCTCTGCAGGCAGATTCACAGAAACATGGGCCGTGGCCCAGTTCATCTCTAGCCAGTCACTTCCAGATTTAGGAATGCTTTCCAAAAATAAATCTTTAGAAGAAAAAATTTAAATTTAATACGACGTCGTGAATGTGTTCCCAATTTAATTGCCTCCCCGTTTAGACATTTCAGTTTTCTCAAAAAAAAAAAAAAATCCCTTTCAAAACAAAAAGAAGGAAAAGGATAAGTATGCCTAATATTTTAATAACGAGATAAAAATTTTTAAAAATATTTATATCTTAATTTATTATAATTTTATTATTATATTTTTTTAATATATAAAAAAATTTAATTATTTAATTTATCAATATATTGTTAATAAAATTATAAACATATAAGTTGAATATTATAGAAAAAATTATAAATATATTCTTATTATCTAATTTTTTATTTAAATTTTTATTAATAATTAATTTTTAAAAAATATCTACATACTTAAAAAATTATAAATAAATTATAATTTTAAAAATAAAATTAATTATTAATACCATAATAAATAATATAAAAATTAGTTATAAATATATAAGTTTAAATAATGATATGTGGAGAATAATTAAATATAAAAATTAATAATATAAAAAATTAGTTATAAATATATAATTTTAAATGATGACACGTGGAGAATAATTAAATATAAAAATTTAAAATTTAAATAAAATTATTAATTAATAATTAATTTTATTTTTAAAATGATAATTTATTTATAATTTTTTTAAGTGTATAGATTTTTTTAAAATTAGTTATTAATAAAAATTTAAATAGAGAATTAGATAATAAAAATATATTTATAATTTTATTAATAATATTTAATTATTTATTTATAATTTTATTAATAATATATAAATAAATTAAATAATTTAATATATATTTTTATATATTAAAAAATTATAATAAATTAGAGTGGGAATATTTTTTTTTAAACAACGGATGAATTTTTATCCCTTTCGTAAAATCGTTGGTGTGTTTTATCTTTTTTCCAAAAAAAAATATATATATCTGTTATTCCTCAATTGTAATTTGTAAAGCGTTCTTGGACATGGAGCAACTGCTTGGTTGATGAAAATCTCTCAATTACTACTAAGGGGATCCTTTGGGTAAAAAGGAGTGAGTCTTTTGATTTTTTTTTCAATTTTTTTTCTGAAGAACAACAACCTAAGGGTATGGTTTGGAATTTATTTTTTCATTTTATGAAGTCACATTATAATTAACTGGTATTATAAGTATAAATCCATATAATCATAATATAGCTTCGGCTGCATCAAGCATAGCTTGAAAATCTGCCGCTAATAAAATATAGGCGAGATCTGCAAAGATCTACAAGCCAAAGTATAGGAAGATAGGTGATTGGTAAATATCAGTTGCCAAGTAAAAGTGGGTGTTTACATTTTCAGCAATGCACAACGGTTAAAAATGTACCCTGAAGTGAAGCATTATTTGGCTAACTTGTTTTATTCAACGTTCAGGGAAGCTGTGATATCATGATGAGAAGTGGAGTTCTTGAGGTGGACGGGATATCTGCACTTCCGGAACCAATATTGCACCACATTTTGTCATTTCTCCCTTTCAAAGAAGTTGCTCAAACTTGTTTGTTGTCGAAAAGATGGAAACAAGTATGGCAGACATTCCCGGATTTGGAAGTAGGTGGAGTGTTCACGAATCCAAGAAAGTCGAAGGAGATATTGACATCTTTGGAACGGGCTTTGCTGAATCGCCAGGATAAGATGATAAGCATTAAGAAGTTCAGTCTTGAGTTGGACTTAATAAATTCTCCAGAAAACGCATCATTGGCAGGCCAATGCCTTGGCTTGGCAATAGAAAGTGAAGTTAAGGAGTTGGTACTTGTACATTGGCGTAGTGAACGGCGCAATTTACCTGAAATAATTTTTTATGTAGAATCATTACATGTTTTGGAGTTAAGTTATTGTAAGCTGCAGCAACCAAGTAAAAATGTGAAGTTATTTTCCTTGCGGAAATTGGCTTTGAGGGAGGTTTGTGCTGATGATCAAGCCATTGCGAGTCTCATTTCTGGGTGTCCTTTGATCGAATATTTGGAAATAAGAAGCTGTGAAGGGCTTGAAAGTCTAGACTTGGTTAATCTTAGTAATCTCAAGGAGATCATTTTGGTAAACACCTCTGACATTAAACGGGTGGAGATCAAAACATCAAATGTCAATGCTCTAGCTATTCATCAAACGTATCTATTTCCTATTGAGGTCAATGTAAGCTCTTGTGGGAATCTCAAATGCTTAAAATTTGATTTTCTTCCCATAGAAGATGAGTGGCTCTGCTATGGAATTTCTAAATTTCCTCTCCTGGAGTACTTGAGCATGACTAAGTGTCACAAATTGACGAGTGTTAGGATTTCGAGTCCCTGTCTTAAGACATTGATCTTAGAATGCTGTGACAAACTGATTCAAGTGGAGATTGAGACTCCTAATCTAAGTATATTCAAATATCATGGTGATCTGATATCGTTCTCTTCAAATGCTTTGTCTTTGTCTGAAACAAGTCTCTGTTTTTCCTCCCATTTAATGGTCAACATCGAATGGGTTGTTGAATATTTTGAAATTCTCGCTATGTTTCAGAAGTTTTCAAAGGTTTTGAATTTACAATGTCGTGAAGGTGAGGTATGTCAGTGGCTCAATGCTTGCTTACCAATATATATATTTATTTGGTTAAATGTTCCCTTTTACGGAGTAATTTATTACCATGCATTGTGAATCTCTAACTCCATATTTTTTTTTTCCAAATTTATTTCCTAAAGAATGTGATTGTTCCACAAGAACTGTGGCAGATCCAATCCCCCCCATTGACTAGTGTCAAGAAATTGAACTATTCAGTAAGAACAGACAGTTGGGATTTTTCAGTTGCAAATGTTCGGGCTCGCAGTTCGCATTTTTCAATCGCAAATGTTTTGGATGGCTTGCTTTGGACGTCACCTCATGTAGAGATGGTATCAATAGAGCATGGTCATCTGCACAAGTTTTCTTTTCAGGTGTTAAATTGTTTTCATTTAATTCAAGACTTGATCTATAATTTGAGGATGAAATAAGACAGTTGAATTTATTGAATCATTCAATTTACTGTATTTAGGGTTTACTAGTGTCATGCCCGTGTTTTTCTGGGCATTTCATTGAACAACTAAAACTTCAGAGTCCAAAACTTCAAATAAGTCCACAGCACTAGTTATGGAGGTTTTGTGAATTCCTGTTAAGTCCACGACACTAATTACAGCACGGATGGTTATTGTTGAAGATAACAAAACAAAATTACTTGTTTTAATTATGATCACTAGAGCCTAAAATAATGTATTTTTCTTTTATGTGTAACAAATGATGTTTATTGCCAATTCACTTTCTTTTCAGATCTCATACAAGAAGCAGCTAATTTATGATGGAGAGATTCCTCGGTGTTGCCAGTCCCTTCCCGTCTCGTGTTGGCAACATTGCATAAATGAAGTTAAGGTAGAGCATACTAAATCATTGAGTATAACTGAGGATGGTGAATTGCAACATGATGTAAGAAGTTATTATTGTTTTGAGGGTGGTGAAGATATCTTTGAGAAGATTGACGATCTGTCTGAAGTTGTTTAAAAATCTATTAGATGTTAAGCAGTGTCCTAGAGGAGGCAATTGCGCCCAGTACACCTCCATACTTCAAAAATTATCTCAATACCCTAAAATCTATTTTTGTCCAAAATTTTCATCGATACCCTTTAGAAACTGATAGGAAATTACTAAGTTATCCTCACTTTAAAACATTTCAACTCAACGGACAACACCTCTCTCTTCTCTACTGAAGCAAACAAACACTCATCTACTGCAATTCCCTCCATTATCAAACTCAAACAAACACTGTAATTCTCTCACCGGCATCACCTCTACAATTTTCTCACCGACATCACCTCTACTGAAACAAATATTCATTCTCCATACATGATAAATCGAACTTCAACACGAGCAAATTAAGCTTGAGAAAGGGAAGCTAACACAATTAAGAAAGAGAAGCCTAGTTCGTCGCTACATAATAGCCGGCGAGAGCTGATCCTTTACTGTCAAATGGTCATAATTTAACTAGTTGAAATAAATAATTCTCTATAAATAGTTTTCTTGTTGATATTCAGGGAAAAAAAACAAAAAGTTAGGGTTTATATAGAAAAAATAGATTAATTAGTTGTGGGTCTCTCATTACATTTCAAAAACAATATTTCTAGTTATTTTGCTGCATGCAAATTGTGAAAAATTGATGGATTGTGCCGATTATAATTTTGTCATATAACACACGATTTGGTCGTGTAAGGTTATGTAGGATTCAAGGTTATGTATTACATGACCTTCATGTATTGCACTTACACGATTTCATGTATTACACAATTACACGACTTCATATATTGCACAATTACACAACTTCATGTATTGCACAATTACACGACTTCATGTATTACACTTACACGACGTTCATGTATTACACGACCTTAAAATTACACGACTTTTTTCACTGTTGTTAATTCATTATAATAACTTAGTTGTTTAAAGGCTTACATGACCCACACGACTTACACAACTATATTACTTACACGATCTACATGACTAATTATATGACGTATACAGTATCAAGATAATGCACGACCGTTGTGTATTACACGACTGTCGTGTAGTACACATAGTATATTACATGACGGTCATGTATTGCATGACTTCATGTATTACACGACTTTTTCCAATAATCATCAGATTAATTTAGTTCTTTAAGGACTTAATTGGTACTAAGAATTTTTATTTGTTGCTATATAGAAAATGTCAACTGAAATTATAAAAACAAAGAAGTTAAATTAAATTCGAATGTAAAAAAATTTATTTATTTCATAATGCAACAAATTACAATTTACAAGCATAACATGTCCTAGACTAAAAATTTGTAAATCCAATTATCTATGTCAATAACTTCAGCTATCTTCTCCACCAATTCGGCATATGTTGTCGATCGTGGTACCATTATCCCTTTAGCCTTGGAACCTTTGAACTTGTACTCGTCATTTTGCTCAATCCATTCACCATTGAAGAGAATAGGCACACATACCAAAACCATTTCTGATGATACAATAAAAACAATAATATCAAATATCATATACAAGTATGTACATGATCTACACGACTATAATATTTACACGACTTACACGACTATATTTCTTACATGACCCACACGACTTACACGATTATATTTCTTACATGACCCACACGACTTACACAACTATATTACTTACACGACCTACATGACTAACTGTATGACTTACACGGTATCAAGAGAATGCACGACGCCAAACATGTTAGCCATAAATAAGTTATATTGCTGAAAAAAATAATTAAACAACCTACATTGCATATATTTCTATATATAAGAAAAAATGATGAAAATAAAACATTGTAATGTGAGGAAATTTTCTAAATTTTCCTTAAAATTAAAAAATTTCAAACCCAACAACATTAACATACCTTATTGGGGTGTTTAATTAGCAATGTACCTTTAAAAAAAGAGTGGGTGTTGAAGAAATGAATAAATAATTGTATTTGTGTAAGAAGTTATGAGAGATTATGAGAGATTTTGAGAGAATCGGCAGCAAAAATGGCGTTCAGTGAAAGAAATGTTGAAAGAAAGACTATTTGATGCATTCATTAAGGGTATTTTTGATTTTACTCACATGTGTTAGGGTATCCATGAAAACTAAAAAGGGAGGGGGTATTTCAATAATTTTGAAACTATTAAAGGGTATTTAATTAAAAACCCCGTCCTAGAGTCAGGCATTCACTATTGAAGTAACTCTAACTGTCTGTACAAGCTCTCTAGACGTGGGTATCAACCGCCAGGAATTGCTTTCGGTCTTGCTCTTCACCGGGGTGCTGATTGTCCAGCTAAAGATTTTAATCTGACTTGATTTGATATTTTATGTTTATATATTTTGAATGGTGTCAGCTTATTTCAATTGAAGACAACTTTAGCTTTATTCTTCTTCACTCTATGGGAATGGGAAAATTGTTGATGTAGTGACGGCTACCGCAAATTGTTACTGTTGTTATTAGAATGCTCTGCATTCTGCATGCCGTTTTTTCTTGGGCTGTTTGGGAGTTCAAACTTCTTTGTTACGTTATTGCAGTACAGTAATTATCTATATATAGAGAGATTTGAAAGTACATTAGAGGTATTATACCTAATTACTGCATATATGTTACGTGTGAATTTATTTTGAACAATTATTAAGTAATACTTAATTACATTTAACTAAATTATACATGTCACTTCTAATGTATTCTAAATTTTTCCTATGTATGCTATTGAAGAATTTCCACTATGTACGCTGTTGAATCTAAATTTTTCCTACGCAAGCTTTTGAAGAATTTTTCCTACGTATGCTATTGGAGCGACTCGGGTAAAGAGATGGTCTCTTTTAAAATTAATTCTAAATAAGCACCGGCATACCGGAAGAGCTCCGCGTACCGCCCTAGTATATAATAACCTCTTTCAATTCGAGGCTCACAAGGGGTTATATTCCCAAAATCTTTCTAATCCTTGCCATATTATTTAGCTTGATAAAATAAGCACCAATAAAGTGGATTTCACTGATAATCAAATCATTACGAAATTTAATAATCCTCTTCCATAAAATATGCATAGGGGTACATGTATCTCTCAAATATTGATACATTGCAACATCCAAGCCTTCAAAATCAAACATATTTGATTAAGAGAAACAATACTGACACCCCATGAAAATAGCTCGTTTCTTTCATTTCAAACAATTATTACTATATAAATACTAAAAAATAAAAATAAAAATAAAACCCTTGACAACTAATTAATCATGAGTCCAATTAAGAAATATTTTGCTGGTAAAGAAATAAAACATAACATTCAACTGTACAAACATACAGGCAGCTATTTAAACTACCAGATGTCCTACCAAACATCCTTTGATTCATTAAATATATGGATCCACAAACACCAAAATATCATGCTTGATATAGTTTTAACAGGTCCAGAGGCCATATTTACAAATATTTATCCTGAGAAAAAACTTTTTAATGTTCAAATTCAACATAATTTATGGCCTAGGGCATACTAAAAAGTGCGGCGGGCAGGAGGAATGGAAGTGATCACATCTCAGCCACCAATTTTCCTGAACCAGCTGGAACTTCAGAAAGTGAGCCCTCTATCCACCTCCTCAGCATCGCTAATGCAGCTTTAGGCTGGTCCATGGGAACCATATGACCAGAGTCATGAACCTGTCAATGTGTATATCAAACCAACCTCATCAGCGCTGATGATTAGCTATTGAGAACTGCAAAAAAGAGCGCAAGGAGCCACACAAACAGAAAGAGAGAAAGGCAGGAAGAGAGAAAAGAGAGAGAGAGAGACACTAACCTTGAGGAAACTGAGAGGTCCGTTAGTTTTCAGCACACCAGCTTCTGAACCATCAACTTCGAAAGGAATCTCAGGAGATGCTACAAAGTCTTTCTGACCAGACCATTCCATTGCATGAACCCATCTCGAATTACCTACCCATCCAGGAAGTCGTTACAATGATGTATGTTATCACCCACAATTGCCTAAAATGTTAATTCCCTAAATCATGAGATGTTCACTTTCAGATAAAGCGTGAAAGCTTACCAAGCCAGTTGCAAATGAGATCGTATTCTCCGGCATATACAAGCAACTTGACTCCATCCTCGAGAAGTCCCGGAATTCCAACTTCAAGGTTCCTCATCCAGTCTACAAGCATAGCCTGATACACTGTAGGGCTGCAAGACACAAACTCTATGTCCCCAACACCAATAGCTTCCCTGACAGATTTATCATTGAGGAATTTCTCCATGTTCGAGAAGTCATAGCAGAGGCTCCCAACACACTTCTTTCTAATGTCATAGTACTGCAAGGTGACCATATGAATGTCAATAATATGTGTCAAAATCTACTTGAAATCTATTTTTCACTTTCTATATTACACAATTGACAAGCAATGCAATTATTGAACCTGTGAATGAATTTTATATTCTTTTGGAGCATATTTTATATATACAAAACAAAACAGCCAAGGTCACGGCCTATCTTCAGAATTTATGAATGGAGTAATGAATAATCTAAAAGAAAGATTCTCAAACTCTCTTACATTTATATCACCAGCAATTGCTATGATACTACTGAATACACTATTGCAAACAAAATATGAAGCCAAGCAAGAAAGGGTACCATCAGTGCCTGAAAAAGGAGGCAAATGTTTAATCAGAGAAAAAGATTGTTGCCAGTTGATAACAGAGAATATCCATGCAAAAAACAAATTAAAAAAGTAAACTCATGAGTAAATTCAACCAGTAAACATCCAAGTATTATAACCCCAAAAAAAAAAGTTTTAATATGACAATAAAAATAGAAACAAGAAAGATAGAACAATCCCAAAAGTAGCATTACCACAAAGCTTTATCGCCAGTTCACACACTGGGATGATCTTGCTGATACGATTGTACTGTGATTTGCTAATAATCCCCATATCCAATGCATAATCCGGGTAAGCTTTGTACTGGACACCGGGATCAGTAAGCCCGTTACCAATGGCAACACCCTGTTTGAGAATAACACTTTGTGAGATAGAACTACATAGAACAAGTTCAAATCAAATACAGATACTAATGGCATACCTTCAAATTGAGATAGAACTACATAGAACAAGTTCAAATAACATACAGATACTAATGGCATACCTTCAAATTAATATGAATGCCTTCTTTAGCTTTGTTCCCATTGTGCACTCGAGCGGCAAATGCAGGAATATAGTGCCCAGCATATGATTCCCCAGTTATATAGAAGTCATTCTCTGCAAGCTTAGGATGCTCCTCAAAGAAGGCCTAGTATCACACAAGAGCCCAGTAAGAAGTAAATATACTGTCATAGATAATACATTTCTGTATTTCGTTTTCCCTACAAAAACTGGATTGCAGATTTCAGTTTCATTTTGGTAGATGAGCTTGAAAAGAAAAGAAGCCCACCTGTAAGAAGTCATAGAGGTCATTGCTAACTCCATTTTCATTGTGACGAATGTCACGTTTATCAGAAGTGTAACTAAACCCAGTCCCAGTAGGTTGATCAACATACAGAAGGTTTGATGCCTGTGAAATAACCAAAGAATTTGTTACATTTCTAGTTAGCAAGAAGTTTCGTACTAAAACTTTGCTCGCAAATAAACTAAAAATGATAAATAAGCAAAGGAAGAAAACATGAATATGCATATCATAAAATGGCTGATTCTTCCCACCCCCCCCCCCCCCCCACCCAAACCCAAAAAAAAAAAAAAAACCTCTGGCTACATATCAAGACCTAAGAACAAAAGCACCCAAGAGTCCATAAAATAATGTTCCAGACCAATCTATCCCCATAATAGTAAATGAAAATGTGATTAAAAAGGAAGAGAGATACCTTATCCCAACCATGCTCGTTCCAAACAAGAGACATATTATCTGCAATACTGAACGGACCATTTTCATAAAATACAGCCAATTCACTACTGCACCCGGGCCCTCCAGTCAACCAGATTACAACAGGATCCTTCTTGCTGTTGCGTGATTCGAAGAAGAAGTAAAACATCCTACAAACAAGAAGCATGATTGCTCGGTGAAAATTGAAAATAAATAAGATTCACAAAGACAAACTCATACACAAGATGCAAAAAAGTATAGAGATCACAGGACAACAGAATTAATTGCACTGAAAACTTAAAAAAGATAATTTACCCACTTAATCTAATCATTCAATGCACCATGGTTTGTCACTAAACACCACATCCTAGATAATCAGTGCATATATATGGATTCAAATCTACTAAGCAGAATTAAGACTGCCAACAAAAGCCTAGATAATCGTTATACGCATTCCATACATAACTCATTTTTTTATTTTTCATATCTCACAGAAAAATTAAACCTAAGAAGGCGAGTAAACTTACAAACCTAATAAGTTTCTCAAATTATTTTCCTTTCTGAGAAAATCAAAACAAGCTGTAGCATCACATTAACCTCAATAAATCCTAAAAGCATACAAACAACTCAATTTTTTTTTTTTTTGGGTCAGATTGACTATTTACCAACAGGCAATTAATCATCAGCAACCTACTGTCCAAAAACAACTTATTTCTAAATTTGCAACATTTAAAAAAAAAGGATTTTGATTCTCAATAGAAACAAATAACGCGATTCTTCGTTTTAAATTACAAACATTAGTCTTAATCTAAATATTTAATTAATAAATCAATAAAATAATAAATTTTAGGGTTTTTGAAAAATACTTAGCGTCGTGAGAGTGGGGAAGCTTGTAATATCCAGCATGATGCCCCAAATCCTCGACGGAGACTCCACCACCGGACTCCCTCAACAAGTTAATCCGCTTCTCGACGATCCTCTTCCCAGTTCCGGCCAACAACGGAGCCGATTGACGGCCGTCGACCACGTTGACATCGTCCTTGGGGAACAAGTTGAGCTGCCTGATCAGCTTCTCCGCCTGTAAGGATGGAAATGTTGAGGCACCCAAACGACGGTCGTTTAATAGAAATGCCGATGGCGAGACGAATAGCAGAGAGAGAACTAGACCGAAAAATATTTTCATTTTCTCCATCTTCTGAGGCGATTTTGAAAAGAAACTGACACTGCCGAACTGATTTTTATAGTGCGAGACGAATATTACACGCGTCACAAACTAACAGCCTGCGAAATTTTAGAGTACGTTGGTTGCCATTTTTTTTTGTTCCTATTTCTAAGTGAAATAATAGATAAGAACGTATTGTTTAATTAATTTCGTACAGGCCCCTAGCTAGTACCGGTGGCAAAAATATCCGTTCGGTTCGGACCCGGACCGTATCCAGGTGTTGTAAATTAGGTATGAAGTCGGATCGATTTTAGATATCACTTGATAAACTCAGAATCTGAATTTTATTGAAAAAATTATAAAATATATATTATTTTAAATATTTTATATTTATTTGACTCATTTATATATATATATATTTATATATATAAAGTTTTAAATACTTAAAGATTATATTTTGGGTGGGGCTATTTGAACCCACCAATTTACTCAATAAATTTATTTACTAAATAAACCCATCTTTAAATTTTAAAATTTTAAACTTTACTCAGTAAACCCACTAAAATACTTAATATGTCCTTTTTAAACCTAGTTTTTATAATAATACTCATTAAACCCATATATTCATTTATAAACCCATTATATTGGAAATTTAATAATTCAATTTGAGTGAATGGCCCTCATTTAAGGACAAATGAATCAAAATATTCTAAATGGAAAAAATAGTTGTCATCATGAAATTATTTTTTTGAGTTATATTATATTGGTGAGAAAAATCTTGTATGATATGAAATCTAATATGAGGAATTTGAGAAAAAAACATTTTTTTTCAGAATTTGGGAAAAAATAATAATTGATTATTAATTGAAAATTTAATCATCAATATTAATTAAACAATTTTGAGTGAGGGGTCATTCCCGAACGAATTATAACAATTAAACAATTAATTCTCCATAAAATCAATATCCATCAAATCAATAACAATTAATTTTGTTACTCTGAATCAATTCACATGTGCCTATTTAACAATATATATGGCTTGAGAGAAGAATCTCACATCTTGATTGATTAGGGTTTAATGAAAATTTAATTAGAGTTCTATATGACTATGTTGAATATATAAGATGAATTTAAAGAGTAAAAATTCTGTTTTTTTAATTATATTCTAGTGTCCATAACCGTAATTTAATTTAGGGGTATTTTAATGATAAAAATTTATTTTTAAAGTGGGTTTATTGAGTAAATTAGTGGGTTTAAATAGCCATACCCTTATATTTTTATGTCAAATTTTATTAAAATAAATTTAAAACTTATAAAATTATCAAAAAATAAAAAATATATACACATAAAATATTAAAAATATAAAATTCGGGTACCTAGATTAAAACTCGACCTGAACTCAACCTGAACTCGAATCCAGATCTGGACCAATTGAGTCGGGTCCAGTCATGATAATACCCAGACCCGATTCAAAATTTTGCCATCTCTACTAGGTAGTAGCTTCTCCTAATCATAAATAATTTTACAAAGATATAAGAATTGCCTTTTTGGCCTTCATTTTTAAGTGAGTGGTGTTCTATATTATTAATCAACTTCTTAAGAAATAAAATAATAATTTTACTTTTTAATTTTTATTAAATGTCAAGTCATTAAATTTTTTATTTTTTTCACACGATCTTGACTTCTTATTTTTTTCATTATTTTAATAACTACTATAAGAGAATAAAGGTCAGTGATGTGACGACGGATGCAATTCACACTCATTAATCGAGCAAAGTGTAGTCACTTGTCTGAAAAAGTTTGCAAAGGCGTATTTTTGTTAAATATCAAGGATTTAATTTTTTTTATAATTGTTTTAAAAGTAGGGACCCAGTTGTTATAATCTGTCTCTCATTTTCATTTTTCTTTCTTGAGGTGCCGGTGTCGCTTTGGCGTGGAGGCGGGAAGAAAGCGAGATACTTATACAGGAAATGCGTTACGTGTAACGCAGCGTATCGTTAAAAAAGTGTGCACTGCACCCGATGAAAGATTATTGATGGTGTGGCGTTTGTTGGGGCCGCCCGATCTTCGCCTGATCTTGACAAACGGTCGTGCGTGTTTCACATTTTAGTAAAGGTTCCCGTACGAGATTATTTATAGATTTGTTTTAGCTGAGGACTCGGAAGAGATGAATGTGGACGCTATTTTAACGATAAAAAAAAAATTATTTTCAAACCCATATTTTAATTTATTTTTTATTTTTAAAACACTTAAAATAAAAAATACTATTATAGACAAGATGATATAATTTAATTAAAAATAATTTTTCAACTCTTATCTAAATTACACAACGATTCAACCCTCAAACATTTTTTTTATTTGCTTCATTCCATTTATCTTTTAAATCACATGGAATTGGAATCACATGGAATTGGATTACTCCATGTTTTCCTACAATTTCGCTCCGCCTACAAAATTTTTAAAATGATTTTTGGATCTTGATTTCAATAACCAAATTGACAAATGTAGCAAAGTGCAAATAATGATAATGATGATAATAATAATAATAATAATAATAATAATAATAATAATAATAATTAACTAATATCAAAGGATCAAATATCTTCACTTTACTAAAAGCCATGGCACAAATAATCCCTTCAAGAAGAAGAAGAAAAACTTCAATTTAAGATCAATTTCTCAATTCGTCCAATCCACAAAAAGTTGATTTAAAAATTTTCAATATGTGGATTGGTGGATTGAATTGAAATAAAAATTTTAAAATATGCAGTTAGTAAATTGGATATATAAATTATATAATTACTTTTGTAAATTTGTAAAAATCCTCAAATCCATAAAAAAATAATATTTATTTAAATTAAATAAAAAATTAAAACTTGTAAATACAACATTATTAGTAAATAAATAAGTTAAAAATTACTTACACTAACAACACATTATGCCTTATCCAACAACAATATAAAATAAAAATAATTAAAATTATATAATTAAATAAATAAATAATATAGCTACTTAACAATATGGTTGGAATAATTTTTTTTATTGTTATTTATTTCATTATGCCTATGTTAAAGTACAGAATATGAATTGAAGGTGGATCCGGCTACATTGCATCATGGTTTTGGTACCCCACTCATTTGTCTGTTAGCGAATGACCCTTTAGATTGTAAAGAAAGATCATTCGAGTTTTCTAGTTTCAACTTTTGTAATTAATTAATTCCAATTTTAGTTAATTTGTATATATTGATATAAAAAAGGCTTTTTTTCTTATTGGTGTGTTATAATTTGAAATTTTTGAAAGTATTATTCAAGTTTTATTTAAACAATTAAATAATTTAGGTCTTATTTAATTTTGAATTTGATTGGTAGTAAAATTAATTTTATATTAAATTTATTTTATTTAATTATTTGGTGCATTGGATAGAATGAAAATTTTTTAATATGCAACTAATCTGTAAAATGGTGGATTGGATGTGAATTGTGTTAAATCTATATTTGATCCGTAGGCATATAAAATTAAATTTAGATTGAAATTTACTGATTTGTGAATTATATTGGATTAAAAACTTATAATTCGTAAAATCGTAAAACGGATATAGATTAATATCTAATCCACATGCACCCCTATAATTTTTATTAGAAAGTTAGGACATGAAAGTGAAATCTAATTTTGTTAGCGCTACTTCGCAAAAAATTATGATTTTTAGTTTTTAGTCGAAATTTTATTTGATTTCAGATTTGATCCAATGGGTGATATGGTAACTTATGAGTTAAGGCTAGGCATATTCAACATAGTCATAATAAATGCCCATTGATTTCATTTATTGCATACAAGAAATTATTTCTTCTCAAAATGCTAAAATCAGAATTCCCTCCAACTCAAGCATGAAAACAATTTTGTTCATTTAGGCACAATTTTTTTCTTTCCTTTGTCATTTCATTTGTCAACATTGAAACCAAGATCAAATGCGAAAAAAATTCTCTAAATCGTAGTAAAATTAGTCTATTATATTCCATTTTCCATCCAATTCGATCAATTTATGATATTTGTTCTTTTCTACCAAAAACATCTTTTTTTTTTCTTTTTGCAATTGCTAGAATAATAACCTATCTTTCAAGGCTCTAAAAATGAGAACAATTGATGTCAATATATTGTTTGGTAAGGCTCAATTTTCTTGCACAAGAAAAAAGTGATAGTGATAGTGCAAGCACACGCAAGGAATTTTGCTTTGGTTGGAAGAAATTAAGAGAAAGTTGGTAAGGTCGGTTGTGCCCGAGCCACACAAGAAAAAGCCAAATGAACCTTTTGGACAACTTATTCCTTATTCCTTGTCCACACTGCTTACTGTTTCTTCATGTGTGTTTTTCAAAAATCTTATAACTCCATTCTCAATCTAACAAGGAGACTCTTGTAATGGCAAAAATACCGAGTCATAAGGATGGCAAAATATCGGGTCGGGCTCGGGCTTGGCCAAGCCCGACCCGACCCGATCAACAAAGAGTTAAGGTCCGACCCTAAAAAAGCCCGAACTATTTATAGTTAGGGTCGGGTCGGGTCCGACCCGAATCGGGCCAACATCGGGTCGGGTTAGGCCCGACCCTACCGAAATTATTTTTCACTCACAATTCAATGTTGAAAAATCAATTTTTTCATTGCATATATAAGAATTCGATAAGGATATGAAGCATCTACTGTTTAACTAATAAATAATTTATTTTTTTAAAACCATGATACACAAATATATATCAAATATTTTCAATGCAATTAAATTAAAAACACACAATGCAATTAAATTAAAAATACACAATATAATTCCACAACCATTTTATCCGTACACAATTCAATTTAACAACCCAACATAAAAATAAAAAATTAAAAACTCATGTCTTATATAAATAAAAACACAATACAATTAAATTAAAAACACACAATGTAATTCCACAACCATTTTAGTCATACATAATTCAATTCAACAACTCAACCTAAAAAAAAAACTTATGTCTTATACAAATAAAAATGCAATACAATTAAATTAAAAACATGCAATGTGTAATGTTGTGAGGATGTGTTGTGTGCGTGTGTTAACTTGTGTTATTTTTTTTTAAATAAGGCCGGGTCGGGTCGGGTCGGGTTGGCATTAAGCCCGACCCTAACCCTAAATTTGTTCGGGCCTTAAAATCTTGGCCCTCCCCTGCCCTAAGCCCTAAAAATTCGAGTCAAAGCCCTAAAAATTCGGGCCTGGTCAATCGGGCCAAAAACAGAGTCGGGCTAAATTGCCAAGCCTACAGAGTCATAAGCAAATCATATGTAAAAAAAAAAAAATTCAATCTCAAATATAGAATCATATGCAAAGTCGTAAGTATCAAATAAGTTCAGAGATTATCTATAGATCAAATTCGAGTTGCCTTTGAGATTCAATTCACATCTACTCGATTATGTTCCTCGCAAATGAATGTCACTATTGGTTTTGTATAGTATCAATTTGTAAATATCACAGTTTGATCAAGACTTAAATTTCCTTTTCTTAAAAAAGAAAAATAAAAAGGATAAAAGAAAAGAAAATAGTTTGAGAGACCCCGATAGATGGCATGTATGGCAGAAGCATAAAAACTAAATGGGAAACCTTTCGGGCAGAAAATAGATAAGATAATCTTGATTCATTCAAGAAAAAATGAAATAGTGGGATTTATATTATAGAGACTGATATAATACAAAATGCACAAATTATATTACAAAATGTGCAAATTAATCTTTGGTTTGAATCAAGGTATGCCTGGGTAGATGCCCTGTAATCTTAAAAAGAATAATCAGCTCAAACCAAAATCAATACAAGCTCTATTTACCTCGGCTCTGTGGGGAAAAAAAAAGAGTTCAGAAACTATGATCTCACTTTATCAAGCCGTGCTCTTAGCTCTTCTAGTTCTTCCTCGTCATCTACACCTTCTGCAATAGCTTGTTCCTACAAAATTATGACGAACTTTAGTTGCAGTAGGGTTCTCAAGAAAACCATGCAAGGAAACTAGAAAAGTAAGCAAAGTAGTTAAGTAGTTAAGCATACTTGCTGTGAGGTGCTTGCTCTCTGGGCAGGTACCCTTAACCTTTCTTTCCTGACAGCTTCTGGAAGCTGTACAGCCGTCTCCCCAGCTATTTCTGAAAGGACTTTATCAACTTCTTCTTCAGTTTCCTCTTCTATATCATCTGAATCCAATGCTGTGTCAATTGTATCATTGACCATTTCTTCAATAATTCCAGCCTGAAAACCACATTGACAATGAGTTACTGGGAATCCAGAGGCATTTTTAAACGATGTTTAACCTACACTTTGAAAGGAAGACGAAAAATCACAAAAGTACAAACAAACCAAGAATCTGTGATAGGGGAAGTAAATAAAAAGGCTCCAGTATAGTTTCCACTAGTGAAAATTCTGAATCTACATCATGTAAACTGCAAAGACTCTCTCCCTAACACGAATATCAAGCTTTCTTATTAAATCGTCAAGAGGATGCTCAGATATGCTTATCTGTTACTTGTTATTAATTATACATTCATTTTTTTTATTCGACATTTTGGAAAGAATACAAATCCTCAATTAATTATCGTGACAAAAGCTCCCCACGGAAGATTGAAGCTGGATAAATCCTAAAGCATTATTATGACAGTTTATTTTGATAAACTCTTCAGTCTCAATAAGTAACATAAAAACCCCATCCTGACAATGATGGAAAAAGATGGACCGGTCACATTGCTGAATGTTAAAAATAAGAATACATGACATGAAATACGGAGAAGGATGTTTTCCATTCCCAAAGCATCAAAGCATCATAAAATTTAACTTCTCCACCAGGCCAAAGGTAATAGTACCTTAGTCATTTCTTTGCTAAATTCTTGCATCGTGACAGCCACTTCTGGAGCTTTCATAAGGTTATTGACAAGCTTCATGACCTTGGTACTCCTGGACAAATGACCCACTGTACGTGCGATTGCTGCAAAATCATCCCAGCACGTAAGTGCTGATGAAGCTATTTGAAAGGACAAGAGAAGGGGAGGAGGGATTCCATCATAATTGTACATATGAAGGAAAACATAGAGAACAATATCACGATTTATTTATTAACAGCTATTCCTCATTTTTCACCCCATTATATCAATATTGCAGGTAAAAATACCGAAGAGCTCGCCTAAGAGATCCAACATTGGTCTAAAACCAGGGTTTTGCCGCTGAAATCACATTTGTAATTCCATAAACATTATAGCTACTCTGGAATTGTTTCATTAGGTTAACATTCTGGTTTGAAACAGTTTCATTCCACATATCTGGCATGATATCGCTAGAATGACGACATGCGTGAATGCATGTCAAGCTATGAAGTAACATACCAACACTTTCTCCAAGATGCATCGATATTGAGTTCAGTTGAGCCTTATTTTCATAAAGACGATTCACAGCTTTTCTGGACATCAAAATTTCCTTCGCAAGTGCCTGGCATATGGTAGCATGTATGAAATGTCAAAACATTAAGAAATGAATGTAACCATAAGGTGCATAAAAAAACCTTTGGCAATACGAAGAGCACATCATAGCATCCCACGTGGCTAAGAACCAAGATTCTAATACAAAAATGCATAGGCTATAAGCAACTGTTTAAAATTTTGACTAGGATGCACAAGGAAGAACGCTAGCTATAAGCTTGACACTCTTGACTTCATCATATCTTCTGATAAACATCAGTCATCTTTCCCACTATTAGCATCTGGCATCATTTTTGCTATCGACAATGCTTGTTACTGTGCTGAAATCTATATTGTGGCTTCCTAATCCTAACATTCAACACCGATGAAAATCATAGTACGCTATGCAAATATATGGCAAAACAATATCAAGTAAGCAATTTTATGAATTTTCTAACAAGGCTCATAAAATGCAGTCCTAAAGGAATTACCTTAGCAGAGCCCATGTCATTTCTCTTGGCAGACTCTTTAATTGATTTTTGCACATTTTTCTCCTCTCTCTGAATATCTAGAACACAACACAGCAACAATAACAACAACCCCGTATGATTTTTTTTTTTGCGTAAAATATCATCAAAAACACACAAACCCATAATTTAAAACACTAAATTCAACGCAACCCATTTTTCAGAATTTAAAATAATTTGAAAAAAAGAAAAGAACTTGCCTCTGATCGATCGTTCTATGTTGCGGCACTCTTGACGGAGCCTTCTTTGCCAATCTCTCAATTGCTGTTGTGGGTTTGGTTTTGGTTTTAACATACTCTTCATCTTATCCATCTCTTAATCAAACACTTATTCAAAACCTCTCGATCCCACACTAATAAAATTTCAAATTGAAAAAAAAATGTAACAATAATAAAAATAATGCTGCAAATGAACGAAGAACAACATTCAAAGGAAAAGCAAATTAAGTCCGAAGCAGCTTTTTCTATTTCCGCATTCGATTTCCCAGATTTTTTCACTTTTTTTGTTTTTTTGGGCAGGAGAAAAGGAAAATTCCTCTCGTTGCCTTGGGCAGCCAAAACGCAGTCGTTTCACAAGTATTGTTCTGTAGTAAACCGCCAGGGATTTGTCCGTGATATACCCTAAAACTAGGGTATTTATCTAAAAATACCCCTATATTATAAAATTCCTCATATATACTTTTTTTATGTGCAATTATGAAATTATCCTAATTAAAAACTTAAATCATTTAAATTACCCTACACAATGAAACACAAAATACAATCCCTAATTTTTTCTTCTCGTGAGCAGATTCTCCTTATGAAAGATTGGGAAGAATGAGAAAACGAACACGTCTTGGAAAAGGAGCGTCGTGAAACAAACGCTCAAGCACCCTCGCCAGTAGCACCGTGTACTCCTCCATTAGCTCTGCCACTATTGCCACCAGTATCATCTCTCTCTATCCTACACCTTTTATTCACTTTTTATTTTTATTTCTTCCCCAAATGATGATGATGACGATGATTTCAACTTGCTTTCCTTACAAAAGCTAATAAGCTAAGCTTAAAATATATTATATGTGTATGTATATATATATATATATATATATATATATATAAAAGGTGAGTTACCACTTGTTCGAATTTAGGATGTTGTTTTACACTTACCACTTACCACTTGTTTGCAATTCCAGTGTGCTTCAACTCACTCGCTTGCCTCCTCCTTCTCACCTCCCACGCCGTGCCACCTTTTTTTTCCCAATTTTCACTCTCCTTATTCATTATTTGATAGAAGGTTTCTAATTCCTCTGTTTCTGTTTGAGTAAATATAATATGAAAAAATGTGTACTTAAATTCAATGGCGAAATATTTAGGCTAGATGTAGCTCCATTTTTCATCGATTATGAGATCTTGTTAGCTTCTGATTTTGCGCTGTCATGCGCAGATTTTTAGCTCGTCTAAAATCTGGATCGATATTCTATTTTTGAATATAATGCAGCTGAGATATTATTAGATTTTGAGTTTTTTTTTTCGTTTTAATGTTCAATGCGCCGAATCCGAGTCTCATAAGGGGCCACACTGATTGCAATGACTTGAATTTATCATCAATTCTGGCTTAATTTGCCCCCATCATTTTTTCAAGGAGAATGTCCAACTCAATTGTGACAGCTGCTGCTTCAATTTTAATTTTATTTTTCTCAAGAATAATCATTTTCATCCACTATATTCTTGAATCTCGATGCGTCCTTATTGCTTATATTATTATAGACCACTTTTGGAAGGAATCACAATTTTTGCACACATGGTCTCCATCTTTCGGACCCAAATGTTGATGATGATATACTTGCATGCTGCAAAATAAGCCCTTTTAATAACTTATCATCTGGTAAATGATAGTTTATTTATTTATTACATTTAATAACTTATCATCTGGAAATCGTCTGTGCTTTTCTGGATTTTCATTTTTTTCCCGATTATGTGCGTGATATTTGGAAGTCCTCGATCCCTTGCGTGCAGATTCCTTTTGTTTTTGTTTTAAGAAAACAAATGATGCTCTCATGTGAATTTGATTTATTAATTTAAACATCTTTTTTTATGAATCACGAAGTGCATTTGTCCGTCTTTGCTGAGACTATTCCATTACTCTTGAAATCTATTTGTCAGTTTTCATACTTTTTATTATTATTTATGTTGAGCTCTGACGAACGACGGCCAGTCTTTAATGTCAATTTTTATGATGGTATTTTAAAAGAATTCTTGTCACTTGCTTAATCTGGATGAGTTTTCAAGTAGCTTTGTTCATTATTGATTGTGATCTTAAACTCTATAGTCTTTAATTTAATGAAATTGTGATCATTTCCTTGATTTGTTTTTTACATATTGACACTGTTGTCACACCTTCCACGTTTGAATTGGCAGTTTTAGTAATTGGTGTGATCTGATTGCCAAGAGTAAAATATGTGCCGTAGTGGTAATTAATGAAGGTATCTTGATTTTTATTGTGTGGATATTAGCAGCTGTCTGCGATATTGGTATTAAAGCTTGTGTTTTGTGTATGTATGATCTAAATTCTGATATTGGTTAATTCAATGGAACTGGGTTTCCATGACTTTGTAGGACTGATGCTATATATATATATATATATATATATATATATATATATTCTTATCATCTTCCAAGTATGTCTTACAAGTTCTTGTAATTTGTGTGATCGGAATGAGCAAATTGTGTGGCATAGTAGAAATTAATGAAGAGATCTAGATTTTCATTTATTTATTTATTTGTTTTTTGTGTATGATGTCAATATTAAAGCTTCTGTCATGTGGATGTCTGATCTAAATTTTTAAATTAGTAGCATTTTGTTGTATTTCTAAGTAGCTTTGGTAACAATTGATTTTGATACTGGTTATTTAATGAAACTGAGATTATTTTTGTGATTTTGTACAAGTAAATAGTTTATACTGCTAGTTCTATTAATTGGTGTGATTGCAGTGATTACATTTTGTGGCGTAGTTGGAATTAATGAAGTGGTCTGGTGATATAAGTAGCTCTTTTGATCTTGGTATTAGAGCTTGTGTTGTCTAGAATTTTGTCCGTACGAATGTATAAATTAACTGACTGTACTTGCTTTAATTTTTTTCATTGCAGATATCTCTCTGAGTTACTAGCTGAGCGTCATAAGCTTAATCCATTCCTGCCTGTGTTACCGAATACTTACCGGCTGTTGAACAAGGGTTAGTTTGAACCTTTTTTTTTGTGTGCTATTATTTTATTGAAAAGTTTTACTTATGGTTACAAGTGTTGGATAGGTGAGTTTCAGTACGGCATGTAAATAAACTGCTTAGTGTAAAGAATTCTTTGCTCGACAACAGTCGTGTAAAGAATTTTTTGCTCGACAGCAGTCGTCTAAAGAATTCTTTACTCAACAGCAGTCGTGTAAAGAATTCTTTACACGACTGCTGTCGAAGAATTCTTCGCTCGAAAGCAATGGTGTAAAGAATTCTTTGCTCGACAGCAGTCGTGTCGAGCAAAAAATTCTTTATACGACTATTGTCGAGCAAAGAATTCTTTACTCGACAACAGTCGGGTATGAACACTCCACTATATTCGCATAATTAGTTCTTTACTTGACTGTAGTTTGTAAAGAATTCTCCACTGGACACACGTCGGGTATGAGCACTTTATTTCCAATGTTACAAAGAATCTATGGTTTATATAGTATACTCTATATTAATGCATGTTTTACTCGACTGTAGTCGTGCAACAAATGATTTACTCGACTGGTATGTCGTGTAATTTTTATGATTGGTTTAAAATATATTATTATGCAACTTTTCAATTATTTTATATATTGCTTGATAAATTTTTTTGTATTTATGCAGATGGAACCAAAGATTAAGGAATCTGAATACTTCAAAGCAAAGGTTTCAAACCGATCATCACTATAGGCAGTGCAGGACATTAAAGAAAAACTGTCTGAGGCGCAGAAAATTATTTTCAGGCGTTCTTGTTTTGGTCATTTTTTTGGATATGAAAGAGTTAAAGTTTTCTGCTCAGTTAATCCACAGCATATTATTGAGAGAAGTGAAATCAGATGAAAATGCAATGTGGTTTAGGATCGGACAAAAAAATATTCGATTTTCATTGGAGGAGTTTGCCTTGGTGACAAGCTTAGATTGCAGTCCTTCGTATGAGCCCGGCACTGAAAATAATGATGATGATTACAGAATAGTTGATGAGTTCCTAGATGAAAATTATGCAATCACAACAAAGGAACTTCGTATGAAGTTCTTGCGGGCGTCAAATGATGACATGCAAATGGTCAAGCTGGCCATGTTGTATTTTGTTGAGTCTGTGTTACTTGGAAAGGAGAATAGAAATCATATAAATGAAACTAATGTACTCCTTGTGGACAATTTTACCGAGTTTAATGAATTTCCCTGGGGACGCATTTCTTTCAAGATGACCATTGATAGTTTGAGAAAAGGCATTGCAAAGCGTGTGGCGAAGCCTAAAAAGAAGTCAACTGCGGATTCTAAATATAAGGGAGCAACGTATAGTGTGTATGGTTTCCCATATGCTTTTATGGTAACAAAACTAAACTTATTTATTAATCGCTTATTGAGTATCATCTTTCTATTTATAATTTACTATGTTTTTTTTGGTGAAAAAAAATTGTGTCATTGATTATACAGGTGTGGGTATATGAAGCTGTTTCCGTCATCGGTGATAAATGTGCAAAGCGTTATGATGATTTATTTCCAAGGATTTTGAGATGGAAATCAACAAAGCCTAAAAAGTTTAAAGAAATTCAAATGAAGGTGTTCAATAAAAAAACCTCCAGGATAGTTTTCATAAAAAAATTACATGCTACCGGAGATGTCGAGGCAAATAAGCATTACATGAGCTATTTTAGTGAAGATAAGTGGCTTCAAGAGATCGGTAAAGAGAATGGTAATGCTATTGAGTTAGATGGTCATCGAGAAGAAAATCCGTCACATGAAGATAATGAATCACATGATAGAGAGTTAAATAGTTTTGATGGTTTTCCTGATGATAGTGATTCAGACGGTGCACCCACCTCCAGGGCTCCAAGAACATTGCCTCCAGAACATTTAAATGAATCAGCATCAATACCAGCTAAGGTCACAAATAAAAAGGTAAGTCACTGTTCTAGTAAACTATGCTGTAAATGATGCTATAAATTGTTTACCTATTTATGCATATATGTTATGAAGGGAGTAAGTAACAAAATACTGCGATACTAATTTATTATCCAATAAGTTCATTACTTAGTAAAAAAAAGATACTCGACTGCAGCCGATTTATGAGCATCGACTTTAGAACTTTTGATTTGATCACTTTGTTGTTGTAATATTTGTTTGATTTTATAGTCAAATGATTTATTCTATGATTATTTTTATTTCTCAATCCTCAAAAATATATATTTGCGGCAATATATTTATTACACTACTTCATTTTCTATTGTGGTCGTGTACACTCGACAGTGGTCGTGTAATGGATACCTTACATGACTGTACACGACTACATCAAGGACAATATAATATTTTGAAATTCTTTATACATGTCAGAGTGATCCATCTCGACATGCTTCCAGTGCGTTTGATGGTTCTATTCTTGAGGAGAAGGTTAATTATCTTGGTCGTCGTATCCAAAACATTAAAGAAAATATTGTGAAGATGGAAAATACCATGAAGAATATGGACACAAAGATTGATAACATTGAGGGGAAAATCGATCATATTAACATGATCGACAATAAATTGAGTAGACTTATTCAGTTACTTGAGGAGTCTTCAACTTTAGAACCTCAGGGAAATGATTTTAAGGTTTGATATATAAAAATATTAATATATTTTTCATTTAGTATTTATGTTTATTTAATCATCTAACAATTTGGTTGTTATGTCTAAAGCCTATGAACGATCCCATGGATGTTGCATTGGGTCAATCACCTATGCAACAATCTTTGGAGACGCTTGTCAATATTTGTAGTACAGAAAAGGCTACAGACATGATGACGCCAGATGATTCTCATGGTACAGAGGGGGATCCTATTATCGTATCAACGCAAGAAAAAGATTATAGATTGGTGTACAATTTACGGAAGAGAAAAGATATGAAAACTTCCACTTATTTACGGACACCGTACACTAATCCTTTAAAGAAGCCGCGAGAGACGATAGCTGTTGAGGTGCACCCTCAAGAGACAAAGAGCTTCGAAGTGTGTCCCGTTATGATTCAAGAGGAGTTATTGGAGCTGCAGCAATGGATGAACATAAAAAATGATAAAAAAGAGCCGTGAGTTATCTCATATTATGATATTAATTATATTTTAACTCCAGATAATTATATTGTATGTTTACTTAATAGTTTTGCTAATTTTATAATCAATTATATGTAGTAACCTCATCGATTTGACTCTTGCGGAGGTTAACTGTGAATTTTTCCGTAAATTATACATACCGGATATGTGGTTGTCTAATCTCGTAAGTCATAAATTTTGTTGTGATTATTACAATAAATATTTGTAAATATTTTTTTACATATTTCACACTTTTGTTCAGTACATCGACATTGGCTGTTATTACTTAAGGAAAGAAATGTCCGAGGCTCCGACTTCGAATGGACAAGTTAGTGCCATTATGGACAGTAATTTTGTGGTATAGTCATTTTTTTTGTAGCCTACTCCTTAACTTTTTAGAATAATAACAACTAATATAATATTGTTAAATTTTCTAGAATAATTTGAGAAACAGACACAAAGTGTATCTGGGAGACCCAGATAGGGTGTGGGAAAATGATTGTTACTGCATTGATTATGCTAATGGTGTAAAATTGGACTACACCACTCCTTGGAAAAATGTTTCTACTGTCAGTTTCACATTGTATGTTTAATTTTTTACATCATAGATATATTTGCTGTTACTTGTTAAGATTATTGACTGTATTTCGTAGGTGTATTTTCCAATATTCATGAATGATCATTGGATTCTCGGTGTGGTCGATATACATGGGGGCAAGATTTCTATTTATGACTCCATGATAGATTTAACAAAGGATGCAGTTTTGGTGAGACAGTTTCTGCCTGTTGCAGACATGATACCTCTAGTACTTCAAAAGATAGCATATCACGAAGCACATCCAGACTGTAATGAGATCATTTCGAAAATTCCTTGGCCCATCGTGCGAGTGCGTGACATCCCGCAACAAAAATCAGGGTATGTGCTATATATATAATGTGTTTTGAACATAATAATAAGAATGATGATTTTTAATAATTAATTTATATGAATTTTTATAATGGTGACTGTGGAGCATTTTTGTTGCAGTACTTGAAAGTCCTAGCCCATGGACTTGATGTCAATTCACACTGCCAACAACATCATGTTACACAATTTCGACAAGTCTTGTAAAATTATTTAAGCATAGGTCATGGAAAAAAACTTTGTAGTGTCATTGTTTTGACTATGAGATGTAATAGTTATAATGAGGATGTTGTTGATAATTGATGTAATTAAAGACAACTGACAACATTAATATATTTTATTTCCTTGTTAATTATATAAATGATAGATAAGATAGTTTGCACAATCTATGTGATATGCATCAGGGAATACACTGTAAGAAAATATACGACTGCAGTTGGGTATTTGCACATATGCATAATAAGCTCTGTGACAAAATACACGACTGCAGTCGAGTATTTGGAAATAAATGACCTGTGACAAAATACTCGACTACAGTCGGGTATTTATAGAGATACACGATTGCAATCGGGTATTTAGAAGTAAACATGACAAGCTCTGTGACAAAATACTCGATTGCAGTCGGGTATTTATACAGATACACGACTGCAATCGGGTATTTAGAAGTAAACATGACAAGCTCTTTGTGACAGTCGGGTATTTGCCATATGCATCAGGGAATACTTGGGTATATGTACAAAATAAAAACTCCTTTCAATCATTCATTATATTGATAACCCAATCACTATAGATTTTAAACCTATCAAACTTTAAATAAATGAACTAACTATAGTGTGGTTGCCTATCAAATAACATAAATAAAAAACTTATTGAAATCGTAAATAAGTCGTAATACAATAAAAGTTGTTTAACATTCATCATAAATTTAAAAATATTCAACCCAAACACTAAATCTATATTTTATAAGCCTTTGGTCGCCTCCCTTGAATACTTATTCTTAGAAAGCCACACAAACACGGTTATTCATCTGCAAAACAAAAAGGTAGAAATTTATCACTAAATATGAAATATATTAAAAAAATTAAAACAATAAAAAATAACAAGTATATAAGGTTCATAGTAGTACATGTGCTTGTTTATGTTTCATTCGGTCTAACTACCCACTCATTGCTAGACAGTGGGATTCGTGCACTGCAAGTTAGTCGATTATGTCCTCGAGAACCACACCGACCACACTTACGGCGTAACTTCTCTTCGCCTTGAGATGGTATCCTAATTTGTTGTGGCCGACCCTTTTTCCGCTTTTCCACAGGGGGCAAAACTTCATTACTTTGCACTTCTTCTGAAACCTCTCATTCTTCTTCTGTGCCAACAGGATATATTGTTTCTGCATATGCTGCAATCCATGCTTCACTGGAATAGTAACGAGAACACATGTCATATACAGACAATGTTTCTCGATATCTACAAACAGCTAATGCATGTTCACAAGGTAGTTGATCGAGTTGAAATTCCCGACAACTGCATGTCTTGTCAAGAATGTTGACATGACCATTAAGGTCACCATCTTTAACTATAAACTCATACATATTTAGTGTCACTACTTTATATGTACGGGCATTCTCAGATTTTGCTAACAACTCCTTTTCAGCCCATTTTGTAAGCTGTGTATGACAATTAACTGCCTCTTCTTGCCTATCACAAAACCACTCCCGTAGCTTATCAATGATCGAATCCAATAACTTGTGAATGGGCAACCGTCGAGGGTTTTTAAGAATCGAATTCATGGATTCTGCTATTTTTGTTGTCATAATACTATAACGCAACCCATCAAAATGAGAACGAGCCCACTTCTCATACCCTGCATCTTGAAGATATTTAAGAACTCTTTCATCGACCTTTTGTATCTCATTCATAAAGTAATCAAAATGTTGTGGTCGATAAGCTTTTGCAGCTAGTTCAACAATTACACCTACCTCGATTTCTTTAAACTTATCTCGTAAGTTTTGCTTTAAATGGTGCATACAAATACCATATGCAGCATTTGGGAATGCAATGTTAACATTCGTTTGGATACTTGGGTGCCTATCAGAAATGAAAACCAAATTAGGAACTTTACCTATTGCTACTTTTAACTTCATTAGAAACCATCCCCATGATGCATCATTCTCACTGTCACCAACACCAAATGCAACAGGATAAAGTTGATTGTTACCATCAAGTACTGTCGCAATGAACAAAGTTCCTTTAAATTCTCCCTTCAAGAACGTGTCATCAATTGCAATGACTGGCCTTATTGATGAAATAAATCCATGTATACAACCCCCAATTGCCATAAAAAAATATTTAAAGTTATTTGCATTGTCAACTTCAAGACATGTGCAGGTGCCCGAATTTTTCTTCTTTAACATTTCCATGTATAAAGGGAGTAACTTGAATGAATCCTCAGGCGTGCCTCTAACTTTCTCCATTGCATATTCTCTAGCTTTCCATGCCTTGTGATAACTTATTCCGTACCCAAACTGTTTCTGAAAATCTTCTCTGATATCACCAGGCCTATATGAGGATGAAGCACCATCAAACTTATGACAAATCTTGTGTCCGATAAGTTTAAATAAAGCATGACGATGATCCCTCTTACGGACATCAAGTGCACAACTATGGACACTATAGTACTTTGTGATTTTAAACATATTCGAACTTCCAAACTTCATAGCACGAAGTCGCCACTTATAAGTATCGTCAACACACTTAACAACAAGAATATTCTTCCCCGACTTGAAGGTTTTAAACTCAAACTTTTTCCATAGAGCTTCCATAAAAAGCACTTGTTGCAACTATTCTTTCGAACTAAACAACTTCTTTCCCATTAACCAATCATTATCACCAACAACTTCCGTAGATGGCAAGTTAATAGTATTAGAATGCGAGTTATCAGTGTTGAATGAACTGCTGCATGCAAACAAATTAACTCTAGGCATATATCTATTATTCGAATGAACTGCTGCATGCGAGTTATCAGTATTGGAATGTGCTATATTCCCCAGCACTGGATCACTAACTGTTATCCCATCAACATCATCATGAACAATAACATTCACATTTTCCTCATTTGACCTTCTCTCATTAGGTTGTGTTTTAGGAACAAATTCGAATATTGACTGATCTTCAGCAACAAAATTGTTTGGGCTTAAATATTCATCTTCGACATATGGCTCAACAGGTTCTTCTGGACAGCTATCTGGCCTGAAATTAGGGTCCACATGACTAATAGGGGTCACCAAAATATGTTTTCTTTGGTAGGTAATGCAAAGAAGAATCTTCAACTCAAATGCACTAATTGTTTCCTCTAGAAAATAATCTACATCATCGTCATTCATAATTGGGACGGGCGGCATTGGATCGAATGTTTTGAGCTTGAACTTCATTTCAATATCAAATTCAAAAATATCAATACAAATAACCCGAGATACATTTTCTATCAATTGTGCATACGTTGTAGAACGGGGCACCATGATCCCTCTTGTCTCCGTACCATTAAATCTATAATGGCCATTTTGCTCAATCCATTCACCACAAAACATAATAGGCACACGTACTGAAGTCATTTCCTGTAATAATACAACAGTTGATTATACAAAAATAAAATCAAACAAGATTTATAATGAACTATAGATCTGTCCGCTATCTACACGACTGACGTCGTGTAATTGATAGTTTATACGACAATAGTTGTGTAACTTGCTAAAATACATAACTATAGTTCTGTAAACAGTCAGATGATATATTTAATAAAATATAATTGCAATCTTTGTACTAACAGAATGCTAAGTGTCATAACAACTTGCACGATTGTTGTCGTGTAAATTCATACATACATGACAGAAGTCGTGTAAGTTGCAAAAATACATGACTCAGTAAATAATCAAATAACATATTTCTTCTTAAGAAAGTGTTGGGATTTCATACCAATTGGAACACTTTACATATATACACAATTAGTATGTAAGTTTATACGTACACGCTAGTAGTCGTGTAACTTATTAACACACACGACTATAGTCCAGTAATAGTAAAATGATATATATAGTGAAAAATATATATTTTTTGAACCAATAGAATGATAAGGTGTCATAATAATTAATTTTTTTAGCATATTTTCACGACTACAGTCGTGTAAATACATACATACACAACTGCTGTCATGTATGTCGGGTGCAGAAAAAAAATTTGACAGCAACTTCAGGTTTTAACGAATGTAGTTATAAAACCCATCAAATAATAATCATATGATGCAAATGTAATGACAATATGAGTTGCTTTAGTGTTTATCACAAATCAAACAAAACTCTAAACATAATATAATGTCAACAAATTGATAGATAGCCCAAAATAAAAAATAAAAAGTTTTAAATACTTTATTCATGAGATGAATAATACACCCAGCAGCAAACAAAAATCTCAGTGCATTAGCTATTTTTGAGTGATTTTCTAAGTGTGGTGTGGTGTTTTTCGGCTGTGTTGTGAGAAGAAGTTGAGTGTTGAGTTGTGTGAGTTTTATATTTTTGTTTAGGAACATTTTAGACAATGTACCACATAAAAGGGTATATTTAGATAATTTTGAAGCATGAGGTATATTTAATTAAATACCCAACTTTTAAGGTATATTTAATTAAAAACCCCGTAAACCGCATTGCTTTGTGAGTTGGTCGGCAATTTTAATTTTATTTTTTTAAACAAAAAATAAAATATAAAAATAGAAATACGTTTCGGTTGTTTAGGTCCATTTCCACACCATTTTAGAATTTATGTTTTAATGAGATCTTAGGTAAATTGTTTCAATCAAGCCTTCTGTGGTAAAATATATCAATTAAATTTATGAAAAAAATTAATCATTTAAGATCATTTTGTTTTCATTTCTAAGATATAAAATTATTAATTAATTTTTTTCTAATTTGTTAACATATCTTTCTCAAATGATAACATAATATAGTTGTACGTCAAAAAGAAAATTGTCAATTTAATTTTGAAAAACTTCTTTTTGCAAAAGCATTATTACCGATATTAAAAACAACTTCCTATGAACAAAGCACACAATTATTTTAGAGAAATTAAAACGACAACCATTCAAAAATAATAAGACAATTAAATAACAAACTAATTAAAAGGAGAATGTAAAGATAAAATCTAAAAATTTGAGATGAAATCATAAATTAACTTTGATGGTTTTAAGTTTTAATCGTTAACCAATGACCATGAAAAGAAGAAAAAATAAACAAGTGAATTTTTTCTAAATAATTATCACCGGTATTAAAAACAACAAATGATGAACAAGCACACAACGATTGTAGAAATTAACAAAATAAAAAAAAAGATCAAAACAATAATATTTTCATAAAGCAAAAACACAACTAGAGAGCAAAACTAATTAAGAATAAAGTAGAAAGATAAAACCAGAAAATTTGATGTGGAATCATGAATAAGTTTGATGATTTGTAACTTTAAGTAGTGACTCATGGCTGTAGAAAGTATAAAAAATAAACAGGTAATTCTTTTTTTAATTAATGTGTTTATTGTGCCATTGTTTTATGAGAAAATATTGTTAACCGACCGAAACATGAAAAAAAAAAAAAAAACAATGGACTCTCGTCCATTGAGGCTGTTGCGCAATTTCACCAGTAGCAGGTTGTTGGGAGAGCTCTCACAAATGAGTCCGATGAGCATCCTAAGATTTACATGATGAAGTTGTGAGCCACAAATGAGATCCAAGCCAAGTCCACGTTCTAGTGAGTGATTTTGTTCATGTTCTATGGATTCAATCTTCTTCATTGAATGATTGCAGTGAGATTGGTTGAGCTTCGTGAAATATTTGTTGGTTTTGTCATGTTTGTTTGGTTTTCAGGTACTTTCTTAGAAAACTGTAAATGGTCAAGGAAAGCAATGGTCAAATGCTTGCCATTAACGAGGTTTACTTCTTGTTATCTTTTTTTTTTTCTTCCCCCAAAACTCATTTCACAGTGTGCTCTGGTGTTTATTTGGTAGTTGTTTTCATTAGGAAGTCAGTTGTGACTTGTGTAATTATTCATTTTTGTGATGCTTTAGCAATTAGATTTTTTTTTTCTTTTTCCAATTGCTAAAATTCTATCATGCATCTACTTAATACCTTTATAGTTAAGCACATGTGTATTCATATGGCCTGGGACATTCTGTAAATTCTCTGTTGAAATAAGATTTGTTGCCAAATTACTTTGATTTCTTGGTTGAGTAGTTTTATTTGATGGTTATTTGGTTAAAATTTGACATGTGTTCTTATGATATAAATCTTGTGACTGCAAATTGAATATTTTGAAATCATGTATTAAATAATTATTTGATTGCTTATCTCTATTTACTTTGTGATTCAGTGACTTATTTGATTAAACCTATAGGATAAATGAGCAATTGTTTTAGTAAATGTAGTGTTTGTGAAGCTGATTCTGAATATAATAGACTTATTGATTGAAACACGTCTTTCAATTTAATTCAAGATGTTCTATTTATGTGCCATTATTAGTTTTATTAATCATCTATTTAATTTGTATATAAAATTTGAAAAAGTGGGATTGAGTCTGGAGCTATCACAAAAGCTTTTGGGGAGTTCCGATAAGAGCAATTGTCTTTCCTTTTCTTTTATATTATTAATTAATCTACATGTGCAAGCTTTGCATCTTGTTCATCCATCTATTGAGTTATTGTCTCTCTGCATCTGCCCTTTAGTTGAGTTCTGAAGACTTAATTGTGTCTACAACACTAATTCATTAGAAGCAGGTCCAAGTATGGCTAGAGATGGCAATTATACCCGCAAACCCGCAAATTCGCTCAAATTCACCCGCTATAATCCGCTCGTTGTGGATAATTTTACCCGTTGCGGATGGGTTTAATATTATAAGTTAAAACCCGCACATGGATGCGGGTGGGTTTGGTAGTGACCTTAAATCCGCTGGATACCCGCATGGATATCCATCAAACCCGTAATATTTTTTTCTAAATATTTTTAATTTAATTTTAATTTAAAACATGTATAAAGAAAATTATGCAATTGTTCAAAATATATTTTAACTTCAATACAGTATAATATCTATTATACATTACAATATACAAATTTACAATCATCTATATTTTTTTTCTTGATATACTTGTTACTTGTAGTTGCAGAATTTTCTAATAAAGCAGGAAATAGCAAATTCTCTGAAAATGAAGACATTGTTGATGAGGTAAAAAATTAAGTTTCTTTAACTTAATTCATGGATTGTTATATACCTATAATTTTGTATGTATTATTTTTTCTTTAACTTAATACAGGAATTATTTCATTAATATAATTTTTTCTCCGAATTAGTATTTGAAAATAATAATATTAATTATTATTGTAGGCATCATGTTGGATGGGTGCTTGTTGCGGTAAATGAAATGAAGTATCTTCTCTTGGATTTTTTTTTAAATGATGATATGAAATATAATTGTTATTTTTAGATACTAATTTGTATTTTTTAAATGAATTTGTATAACTTATACTTAAATTTGAGAATGTGTTGGATTGATGTTGAAATTTTAATTTTTCATTTGCATTAGTTAAATGTAAAACTGAGTATGTTATGTAGAAATTGAGGTTATTATTATAAATTTATATATTAAATATTGGTGATTTTAAATGTAAAACCCGCAAAAAACCCATTGGGTACCATTGCGGGTTTGGTCGGGTGGGTTTTCTTAAAAAAATTAAAACCCGTTGCGGGTTGCGGGTGGGTTTGGTAATGACAAACTCGCTGCGGGCGGTGCCCATTGCCATCCCTAAGTATGGCTGATGCCCTGTGATAACACTGCATAGGAACTTGCAAGACCACACAAGATTTGCATAATAATGAATTCACATTACATTACGATAGGTAAAATGATTCAACATTCACTAAACATATAATTAAATATATTCTCTGTATTATTAAATTCAATGCATTAAAGACATTATTTATTTTCTAAGTAAAAGTTGCATTTTCTTTGTATTGTGCAACAAAGCAGATGTTATAGAGATTCTTTTTCTTGAAATCATTATACATATGTTGAATCTTTTACTTATTATATAATCACAAAACATATTTAGTTTTTATTTAGTTTTATGTTGTAAGCATTATGTTTTATCATGAAAGGATTTAAATTCAAGGAGATATAGAAGTCAAAACATGTTTAATGCTGGTTGTAGTCGTGCAATGAATGCCTCACTTAGCTATAATCACGAAATGAATACTTTACTCAGCTGTAGTCGTGTAATAAATGTTTTAATCGACTGTAGTCATGTAATGAATGCTTTACTCCACTGATGCGTCGTCTAATTTTTTTGATTGTTCTAGAAAATATTATTATGTAACTGTTTAGTCATTTTATATTATAACTAAAATATTTTATGTGTATGCAGATAGAACTGAAAATCAAGGAATTTGAATACTTCAAAGTAAAAATTTCCAATCGATTATCACTAGATGCAGTGGAAGACATAAATAAAGATCATCCTTGTGAGTACATAATATCCTGCAATAAAATCAGGGTATGCAATTGAGTACATCATATATATTGTTTTTTTTTTCAATAAGAATGATGATTTTATTGTTGATGTATATGAATTTTATTAGTGGTGACTGTGAAGCATTTTTTTTGTAGTACTTGGAGGTCTTAGCCCATGGCCTTGACGTCAACAGATGTTGTCAATATGATGATGTTACACAATTTCAAAAAGCATTGGCTGTCAAATTATTTAGACATAGGTTGTCGAAAACAATTACGTAGTGTTATACCTTTAAAAACTTCATTATTGTAGTTTTGCCATTTTTTGGATTAGTTATCATAAGATGTAATAGTTGCAATGAGAATGTTGTTGACATTTGATATCATTAAAGATGATTTTACATTAATATTCATGTTTTTTTTGTTAAATATATTATTGAGAAAGAAGATAGTTTTGTACAATGTCTGTTATATAACAAGGTGGTTCATATATATTGAAGGAATGAGCGACTAAAATACATAAATACAATGAGGTATTTTTATATGTACACGACTATAGTTGGGTATTTTCATAACTGCAAGATTATAGTCAGGTATTTCCAACTAGTAGTATTAAATTACTTTTGTTAAGTGTAATACTCAAAGACAACAAGATAATTTTGAACAATTTATGTGATATAACAGGATAATCATATAATTCAAGGAATGGTTAGTCTAAATACACGATTACAATCGGTATTTTCATAAATACACGACTATAGTCAAGTATTTTCATACATACATGACTTCAGTTGAGTATTTGCGTAAATACACGACTACAGTTGGGATTTCATAAATGCACAATTGTAGTTGAGTATCTTTAAAACAACATATGTACATCATCCATCACCGAAATTGTTAGCCTAAAAGGCTACACATAATATAATTGTGATAAGAACAAACATGTGTCTTAAGTAAAAATAATAAATATTTATTTCACATGTTCACTAGTTTTTGAAGGATAACATTTATGTAAGTGAATCAAGTGAAATCAAGATTGAAGACACTCAACGGACAACGATGGATAACGGCGAAATCAAGAATAAAGTTTAGAGCTTAACAGATAAATTATTGCGACAAATTCTTGTAAAGCCGGCATGATTTAATTAATACTTGATTTAGTATTTGAGAAGCTCAATAGATTAATTTAATTAAATACTTTTCATAAACTAAAAGTTTTATTTTTATAAAGAAAAGTTTTATTTTATGGATTTAAGTAATTTGGACTTAAATACTAATATTTGAAATCTTTGATTTTAATAAGTATTAAATTTTGGAGTTAGATGTTTTTACAAACATTTGAAATGTTTTGGGTCATACTATAATTTATAAATATTTTGAACTAAAGTGAAAGATTTTGAGAACTTTGAAAAATATAGGTATTATGTTGAAAAGAACCTTTGTGCGAAATAATAAAATTTTTGGGGCTATATCATAATTTTAAAAAGTTCAGAAAAGACAATTATTCTTAAAAAGTTCTGAAATTGGACCTATTTGTAAAGTTTTTTGACATTTTAGGTCATCGTATAATTATATAAAGTTTTGGGCCAAAGTATAATTTTAGAGAACAGTATTACTGTAGCAAAATTCAAAAATAACGGTAATATCACTATTCCTAAGCGGCTAGCCGGATAATCAAGCGGCTAACTATTTGAGCGTTGGAATTTGGAGTCGTGGACGTAGGCAGGGATAGCCGAACCACGTAAAAATCATTGTGTTCATTTTTCTCTTCCCTTACTCTTTTAATATTGTGCTTGATTGAATTTATTATTTTGATTTGATTAAGGCAATAGATTAAATTGTTGTGCGAATTGTATTGCATAATTTTTAAAATCCCAATTCACCCCTCATCTTGGGTTGCATAACTTGCATTTCAGAAATACCAATTATTCATCTCTAAATAAGTTGTAGTAAGGTACGATTAGATATACAAGACAATAGTTAGGTAACTTTACAAATACATGATTATTGACTTATTGTCGAGTACGTGGACATAGAACAAAAACCACCGAAAATAGTTATTATGATGATAACACAGTCAACATAAGCTTTAACATATCAAACTTCAATTCAACAAACAACAAAAGCAGTTATACATCAAACAACATAGGTTCAATACATGTTTGAATCATAAATAAGATTTAATAGAATGGAAGCTACTACATAATCATTATAGTTATTAATATGCTCAGTCCAGACATTCGACCCATGTATTATAAACCCTTGATCACCTCCCTTTAAAATCAACATAAGCCACGCAAACATATTTATCCACTTGCGAAACAAAAAAGTATAAATTTATCACACTTGTACGACTGCTACAGTGTAAATTCACACATACACGATAAAAGTCGTGTAAGTTGTAAAATTATATGACTACAGCCCAATAGATAGTCAATTGGAACATTTTATATGTATACACAATTGTAGTATGTAAATTTATACGTATACAATAGTAGTCGTGTAACTTATTAAAATACCCGACCATAGTCCAATAATAATTAGAAGACATATTTAGTGAAAAAAATATTTTTTGCACTAATAGAATGTATTGTCATATATACATGAATATAGTCAAATATCTTCATAAATATACGGCTGTAGTCAGGCTTCATGAATAAATGGTTGTAGTCGAGTAAATTTATATATACAGACGATAGTCGGGTAACTTTATAAATACACGACTATATTCAAGTAAGTGAATAGAGAACAAAAATCACAACAAAGTGATAATGCAATTAACATAAGGTTTAATATATCAAACTTCAATACATCAAACAAGAATTTTTTTTCTTTTACATCAAATAACATCGGTCCAATACATGTGAGGATCATAATAAGTTTTAAGGGAATACAAGTTGCTACTCAATTATCATAGCTAAAATACCCAAGCAAATATAGTTTTTTTTGCTTCGTTGTGAAAATAATCTACATCATTATTTGTCATAATTAAAACGAGAGAGATTGGATCGAATGTTTTAAGCTTGAATTTCATTTCAATGTTAAATTTAGAAATATCAATAGAAATAACTCAAAATATTATTTCCTGTCATAATATGACAAATACAAAAAAAAATTCAAACAAGGCATAAAACAAAGTGTGGAACTGTTGGCCATTTACACAACTGTCATCATGTAATTGCTCGTTTACAAGGTAGTAGTCATGTAACTTATTAAAATATATAATTATAGTCCAGCACATAGTCAGAGGATATATTTAGAAAAAAAAATTCTTTATACTAATAGAATCTTAGGTGTCATAACAACTACTATATTTTTCATATTTACACGACGTTGTCGTGTAAATTCATACATATACGATAAAAGTGGTGTAAGTTGCAAAAATAAATAACTATTGCCCAGTAAATAATCAGATAACATATTTCTTCCTAAAAATAATTTTTTCTTGCACTAATAGAACGTTAGGGTTTCATAATGGTTGAAACATTTTACATATATGCATAACTATAGTATGTAAGTTCATATGTACACGATAGTAGTCATGTAACTTATTAAAACACACGACTATAGTCTAGTAATAGTGAAAAAAAATATATATTGCACCAATAGAATGGTAGGGTGTCATAATAATTGGAATATTTTACACATTTTCACAACTACAGTCGTGTAAATTCATACGTACACGACAACAGTCGTATATGTCGAGTGCAGAGCAGAATTTTAGCAACAAATTCAGGTTTTAATGAATGTAGTTCTGAAACCCATTAAACAAGAGTCATATGATGCAAATGTAACGAAAAGGTAAGTTGCTTTATTGTTTATTACAAACCAAACAAAACCTTAAATATAATATAATGCCAACAAAATGAGTAAATAGTACAAAATAAAAATAAAGCTTCAATTACCTTATTCATGAGATGAATAATGCACCCAACTCAAACTAAAATTTCAATGTATTGGCTGTACGTGGGTGATTTTGAGAGTGTGGAGTTAAAAAGAGTAAGAATAAAAGAGTGTTGAAGGTGACTTGTGTGTATTTTATATTTCTCTTTAGGGGTATTTTAGATAATGTACCACATAAAAAGGCATACGTAGATAATTTTCAACCGTGGGGTATATTTAACTAAATATCCCAATTTTAAGGCATCTTTAATTAAAAACCCCGATTTCTTCATCTTTCACTCTCGTCAAAATCAGGCAATTTTCTATATCTTTTTTTTCCTCAACAGAAAATTCTCTCTCATCTCGCTATGTATTTTTTCATTTTAATCTTGTTTTATTTGTCATACAATTGTTTTTCTTATCTTCAATTGTAGGAAGTACAGAGTTGTAGGTCAATTTTTTCTTTTCTTTTTTATTGCCTTTTTTTTTCTATATATTGTTGTTCTTCACTCACGATATTTGTTTTTAGCTCAAATCTTTAGGGAAATATGGAAACACAACATCTTTATGTGGATTTGTACTAATATTTATAGATTTACATATATCATGAATTACATGTGTAATCTTGTTTAAATCACAAATATGTAATATTTATTTTAATTATAGTTTAAAAATAAAAACAATAACAATATTAACTTTTTATTAATATTAATACTAAATTATTTAACAAATGTTTCTTTAGTATTCATAAAATTTATAATTTGTTTAATTTTTTAAAATGAGGTGTTTGTTCGGTTAAAGGAGGTTAACTAAACAAAATTTATAGCATTAGTTAAAAAATTACTTTTTAACTATAAGTATGAACTAAATGTTTAGTAAAAGCTATTTTTGAAAATGGTACTACCAAATACTACTCATTGTTTTTACCTTTTTCAATTGTGTTCATCAAACACATACTACTATTTTTAGTTTTTAAATAATTGATACAAAAAATGATACTAGATGTGCACTTAAATTTTATCAAATCAGATTAGATTAAATTGGATTTGATTTTCAGTAGTTTGGATTATATTGGATTTCAATAAGTGATTGGATCCAAAATATAAAATCTAATATATGATGGATTGGACTTGAATGTGATAAAATCTAATGGATTTTAACTATTGAACACCCTACTACAAAGGTTTATTTATATGGCTGAAGTTTATTTTCTTGTTATCTTCGCTATAATCATAATCATAGTTTTAATTGTAATTAATAGTTGTAGTTGTAAAGTAAAAATTTTATTGCAATTACTCTAAAAATTGTGTAACCTATCTATTGAATGGTAAAATTATAAACTCATAATCTAATAGATAAGTGACTCGCAATAGTTGGGGTTCAAATTAAAACTCCAATATTTGATTTACTCATATTTTTTCATTTTAACAATTAAAATTGTAATTCATATTATTTCATATAATTGTTGAAAAAAACACTGTTATTAAAACTACTCGGAATTCAAAAAAAATAAATGACATGTTGTTTACATAAAAATAAAATGACACCATATCAGTCAAATATTCTTAAGTCAAATGACATGATGTTTTCAATTAAAACGTAAACAACGGGTCAGTAATAGTATATGCTACGCACACTATTTTGGCATGTTGGTTAAGTGAGTGAAATGAATGACATGACATTTACCTTATTATCTCTGAAATGACATATCGTCCTCCAAAAAATCTACAAACAACGCATCATTTTCCATTTACGTCCCTTTTATATTTAACTATCTGAAAAAAAAAATAAAACCTTATTTTTCCAAAAAATTAAAATATATATATATATATATATAATAATAATAATAATAATAAATACAATTAAAAAGTATTCAATTTTTTTTGGCAACCATAAGATAATAAAAAAACACAAGTCATGGAATGTGAAAGAAGTCGATATATTGCTTTTTTTTTATAATGGTTAGTAATTAGAACTTGAAGTGTAATTGACGCTTTTTATTTTAATCAAAATGTTTGTAACAGATTGAATTAAATTGGATTTCCCTTCCACTTATTTGGATTATATTAGATTTCAATAAGTGATTGGATCAAATTGAAATTTAAAATATAAAATCCAATATATAATGGATTGGGCTTAAAATTGATAATCTAATGAATTTTAACTATTGAGCCTCTTAACTGCATAGGCTTATTTATATGATAAAAGTTTATTATCTTTTGATCGTCACTATAATCATAGAAAAATTCTATGATGCCGTAATTAAAATTACGGTATCGATGTCATAATTATTATGAACCGTTAGATTAAATTAATGATTGATAAAAATTATAAAATAATAAAATTTTTAAATAAATTAAATCTAACCGATTATAAGCCGGTTAAGTATCTTTTAAAGATAAAATTTGACCGGTGTAAGTTTAAAGGAAAAAAAGGATTTACCTTTGAAAGAAATAAAAAATTAGAAAGGGAAACTTCCGTTCATCTTTTTCATTAAACCCTAAATTCTTAAAGAAAAGTTGTGCATGTGGATCGAAACTAAGAAAGAGATATCAACCCTGGAGCCATGATATGAAACGGGTCAATAAAGCATAACAGAAAGCAAATTTTTGGGGAAAGATTATTGAATCTGAAGCCCAAGCCAGAGAAACGACACATAATTTGAGGAACTCTCATACGTCTAGTGATTGCAGCCATTCTTGAGTTAATTTTCTGTCTTGATTTTCTATCTTGTTCAAATTGTTGAGTCTCTGTTGTTGCTGCCTCTATCTTGGTTTGGCCGTCATCACCTATGCAAGGTAAATTTAATCATCTGTCTCGTTCGAATTGCATTTTAGTTTTCTTTCATGGTCATAATTTGTTCACGGCATTGAATCTAAGAATTAAGAAGTCGCTGCAAGTGTTTGGGTTTGCATAGTTTTATTTCATAGTCATAATTTCTGCATTTGTTCACGGAATTAAGAAGTTCCAGTGCACTCCTGCCTTTGCCTCTTGAGAAAATTAGAAGCTTTGCCGATAGCAGTAGCAGTGGCATTAGCAGAAGCTTTCCATATTCAATGCTCTGTTCAGATGCCTCTCCAGTTGCTCATCTAAGCTTTTCAGATCAATCTGATCTGCTCTCATGAACCCATCACTGCTTTCTTTCATTCTTTCTTTCAAGGGTGCTTCTGTTCAAATCACTCCCTCCTCCTCTTTCTTCTTCTTCTTCTTCCTGTTGATGATAATTATTATTATTGTTTTGTTTTTTCTTTTTTTTCGATTTTGATTGGCCATCAATTTTTTTTTGGGTGAACGATATAATTATTATTTTTTTCTTAATAATCATGAAGCGTCCCATCCAGTTACAAGAACAACTAATCAAGCAACTTCTTATCTATGTCTGCCTATACATTTACAAATAAATAATATTAATTTCAGAACGTTTTCTCTACCCATAGGATTTTGATCTCAGTACTTTTTTGGCATGGAAAATCCAATTTCTAGACCTGTTCTATAATATTGTTAAGTTAATCTCATTGGAAATATTTCCTATGTTTTCTTCCTTAATTGACATGCACGAGCTTAATTCATATAATCAAATATTTAGATTTTAGAAAGAACTGCTAGCTTTCACGCAATATATGTTATTATTTACCTTCAAATTTAGTCCTCGTGAATTTGCTTCTGGAACACCAAAGAAATCTAGTACTATTTAATTTGGTATTATTTAGTGAACTTATACATACAAAATTTAGTAAGCCAGACTTTTACAAAGTCATGCTACCAATCTGTTATTATTTGCCTTGAAATTTAGTCCTCGTGACCTGTCCTTTTTAATGATTGCATATTTGTATTGACTGTGGTCATGCTACCAAATCCAATGATTACAAAGTCGTTTGCGTACTGTTCATCCCAGATTATGCTGACCCTGCTTCTCCTCCTATCAAGGCCGAGGTGCACACCTTGAATACAGATAGCTACAAAGTAGTAGTTAACAATATTGACTTTTTAGGATGCGGGGCTAAGTTTCATAAGCATTTCGAACGTTTATACTTCAGGGGAGCTTGTTATTGGATGGTATCTTATGTTTCCAATGAGTCTCAGGATTTTATCCTTTCGTTTGACATGTGTGATAAGGTCTTTCGATAGTTGCCGGTGCCAATTCTTTCCTCTAAGATTGTTCAATCAACTTCGAGGCTTATGGTGTTTAATGATTCACTTTCTTTCGTTTTGCGTAACACAGAAACAAGTTCCTCGGAGTTGTGGGTCCTGGATGAATTTGATGCCAATAGAATTTGGACAAAAATATTAACACGATTAGACCCTGTGACAGTTTTTAAAGGCCATAAGCATTTTAGAAAAAGTGAGGAACTTATCGCGAAAGACAGTTCGGTACCCAAGAGATTAAAGCTCTTTGATCCCGTTTGTATTCATTTTCAATATGGTTCTGCTGTAAGCTACATGAGCAAGCTAGTTTCAGTCAGAGGAGGAAATAAGATTTGACATAGGAGATTATAAGTTGACAAATTAAGGAAACTATATCTGCCTCTATCGGAGTCAGATAAGTGTAACAAATTTGAGCTAAGTTTTGAATTGCTTTTCTCATCATCTGATAAACGATTGTAGTTTTGTCAATCTATTACTCTTCTTGAGCACCTTGATGCCTTTAATGCCTTTATGTTTATGCAGAATCGGATGGGATCATGCAATTTTCTGACTTGAAATTTTTGCTTGTGCTGGTATATGAGACTAAATTCGAAGTTCCCTTATTGTCTATACTGAATTAATTATTCACAGGTCTGAAACTTGAACTTTGAAAATAACATGGAGTCTTAAATCTTTAATTCCTTTAATAACTTTTTTTGTCCTTTAAACTCAACAGAAATTATTGCTTCTACTGAATTAATTATTGATAAGTCTGAAACTTGAACTTGAAAAAAAGAATATGGATTCTTCACGCCTTTAATTGCTTTTATCATGAAGGGAGCTTTTTGATGTGGTGATTGCGCAAGCTAATAAGCCAGACTTTTACACATCTGTTCTTCCTTTGATGCTTCCGCTTTTCTTACAGCCATTGCAGAGGACGCAACCATAATCTCAACAGCTTCCTAATAAATAGAATAGTATAAATAGGAAGAATAAATTAGTACACGGTAATTAATCAAGACTCGGTAGGCAGTTTAATCACTAAACATTACGCTTCCATGATATGTAACAACCACATAAAGAAGACATCCACTATGGAGAGTTGCAGATATCTTAACATAATATTCTTATCTTTCTGCTTAATCACACTCACGAGTGCCAAAACCTTTTTGTATTCATCACATCAAATAAATATCTGACACATATGCTATCAAAATGAGTAAAAGTCATATAATTGATAATCGTACTACCAGTACTGTGAGAATGTCATCTACAAAAGACAAAAATTTTAGAAGGCAGCTAATAAGGAATGACTATTATTCAGACCATTTTTATCCACTTGATATCAAGCCATGTTGCAAGCAATCGCAGAGCTACACGATGTCGAGAATCATAACCAGTTCTTTGTCTAGTGCATTTTTTGTCATGCTGTGATATATCTGCCAGACAAGCCGAAAGTAGTTCATAGAGAATCATAACCAGTTCAATAGTAATAAGACTAGGGATTTTAGAGGCCCAAACATTTTTCTCGTCACTGATAGCTGTCAACTCATAATGATAGCTGTCAACTCACAATGATAAAGACTAATCACATTTATCAACCCACATTTTTCTATGTATTGTTCAGCATACATACCTAGCTCGGAATGCAATTGCAAGTGTCCAGTCATTTGTGGCATAACAATGAATAAATCTTCCAGCCACCATCTGCAAAACAGCAGAAATCAACATAGGAACTCCAGAAAACAATCTCATAAATATAAATCTCCTTGGGAACCAGCTGGAATGATGCTTTCATTAGAAAACCTCCAATCACCTTTCTAACAGCTTCTCAGTTCTGATCTTTAATCGAAACGGGTGCCCCAAGAAGAACAACTCTTTCTACAATTCCAGCTGCAAACATTAAGAACAACTGCATCAGGATCATATTAACAAATCCAAAACTCTACATGACATTTCCGTACTGGTTATTACCATTACATTAATTCTCGGCCAAATTTTCAAGGCACTTGAATATGACCCTCGCTCCACATGATCAGTATCTCTGAGCCTTACTAGAAGCGAAAGAGTGAGAAAAGTAAAAGGGGCAGAAAAAAAAGGCAGAAACGATTACTGATTCTGGGTTCTGGGTTTTGGGTTTTTTGTGTTGAACCCAGACTCGGATTCAGAAATATCTGAGTTTGAGAATTTCAAATTCGGATCCGGTTTTTATATGTATGCGGTCTGGGTTTTACTCGGACCGGATTGGCCGGGTTCGGTCCGAGCCATTTTTTGACTTCCCTTACGAATACTGATTGGTAAATGCACCATAAGCAAATTATGGTGATTTAATTGGGTCTGTTTTTTCTAACCTAATTAATAATTAGTTTGGGTTGGATAAATTATAATTAACCAGTCTAACTCAAACAAATCTATGATGATGATGATGATGATGATGATGATAATAATAATAATAATAATAATAATTATTATTATTATTAGAAGAAGAAGGAAAATGATAATGTGTTAATCTTAATTGCAAAATTATAAAGATTTAAATGGCTTATTTTTTTATTCTTTTTAATCTTTTAATACAAGAGGCTATTTCATTCTTGCATTTGCTGCTCTAGACTATAATTCCAAAACCAAAATCACACTCCTTAAGTAAATTTATTATTTTATAAGATTAATATAAAAGTAAGTTTATTTTAATTTTTTTAGTGAATACTTAACGGCACATAATTATATATCACTTTCATTTTATTTTGTATATGATGCTAGCTAATTATCTAAAAAGTCTTAATTTGGAATTGGAAAAGAATATGCAGGAGAAATAAAGTCTATATGCTTTTTGTGAAAATTTTCTTAATTTAAAGATAGTTACTGTATTAACTTTCTTTACGCACACAAGATAGTGAATCAAAATTTCATGTTATAAAATATTTATATTTGATTTTAATAAGTTTCATATCATTTTCATTGTTCAATTTAAAATTTTGATTTGACCTTTAACCTATTCAACTTAACCAGACAATATAAGGTTTGGGTAGAATTGGGTTAAACAAGTTTTTTAATTAAGTTGGATGAATTTTATCTCAGCTCATTAAAAAATAGACTAGGTTAAAATTTCACTAACCCTATCAAACTCAACTCATGCCCTCCCTTATATCATTCTATCTAAATCATAAAATGACAATAATCCAACTCTTGAACCATTTTCATGTTGGATTTAAGTTGAGACAATTGACTTAAACTAAATAACTTAAATTCCAAATAAATGTGAAATAAGACAAAAAATTTCTAAACCACACATATGACTCGTAGATTGAAGGTAAAACGGGTAAATTAGCGTTACAGTGGTAAATTGGTCAACAAAATTAAAAAAATAAAAAATAGAAAAAAAACTAGTAAATTGATAGAAAATAGTAAATTAATGTTGGAGTTGTAATTTATACGGAGAACTTGTAAACAAAATAAATTTTTTTAAAAATGACATAGAACTAGTAAATTCACATTAAGTGTGAAATGAAACAAAAAATACGTAAACCACACACAAAACTAGTAAAGTAACGAAACAAATGGTAAATTAATATTGGAATTGTAATTTACACGAAAAACTTGTAAACAAAACAAAAACTTATAAAAATAACATAAAACTAGTAAATTGACATTAATTATGAAATAAAACAAAAAATATGTAAATCACACATAAAACTAGTAAAGTGATGGGAAAATGAGTAAATTATTGTTAGATTTGTAATTTGTACAAAGAACTTGTAAACAAAACAAAAAACTTAGAAAAATGACATAAAACTAGTAAATTTATATTAAGTGTGAAATGAAACATACAATATGTAAACCACACACAAAACTAGTAAATTAATTGAAAAAATGATAAATTAATGTTAGAATTGTAAATTGTAAGAAGAACTTGTAAAGAAGACAAAAACTTATAAAAATGATATAGAATTAGTAAATTGTCATTAATTGTGAAATAACACAAAAATGTGTAAATCACATATAAAACTAGTAAATTAATGGAAAAATGAGTAAATTATTGTCAGAGTCGTAATTTGTACGAAGAAATTGTAAACAAAACAAAAACTTAGAAAACTGACATAGAACTAGTAAATTCACATTAAGTGTGAAATAAAACATAAAATACGTAAACCACACATAAAACTAGTAAATTAATGAAAAAATGGTAAATTAATGTTGGAATTGTAATTTGTACGAAGAATTTGTAAACAAAACAAAAACTTATAAAAATGACATAGAACTAGTAAATTGACATTAATTGTGAAATAAAATAAAAAATATGTAAATCACACATAAAACTAGTAAATTGATGAAAAAATGAGTAAATTAATAATGGAGTTGTAATTTGTACAAAGAACTTGTAAACAAAACAAAAATTTAAAAAAATGACATAGAACTAGTAAACTCACATTAAGTGTGAAATAAAATATAAAATATATAAACCACACATAAAACTAGTAAATTAATGGATAAAATGGTAAATTAATGTTGGAATTGTAATTTGCACGAAGAACTTGTAAACAAAACAAAAACTTATAAAAAAGACATAGACCTAGTAAATTGATATTAATTGTGAAATAAAACGAAAAATGTGTAAATCACACACAAAACTAGTAAATTGATGGATAAATGAGTAAATTATTGTTAGAGTTGTAATTTGTATGAATAACTTGTAAACAAAATAAAAACTTAGAAAAAGAACATAGAACTAGTAAATTCACATTAAGTGTGAAATAAAACAAAAAATATGTAAACCACACATAAAATTATTAAATTAATAAAAAAATGATAAATTAATGTTGAAATTGTAATTTGCAAGAAGAACTTGTAAACAAAACAAAAACATATAAAAATGACATAGAACTAGTAAATTCACATTAATTGTGAAATAAAACAAAAAATGTATTAATCACACATAAAACTAGTAAATTGATAAAAAAAAAAGTAAATTAATAATGGAGTTGCAATTTGTACGAATAACTTGTAAATAAAACAAAAACTTAAAAAAATGACATAGAACTAGTAAATTGACATTAATTGTGAAATAAAATAAAAAAATGTGTAAATCACACATAAAACTAGTAAATTGATGAGAAAATGAGTAAATTATTGTTAGAGTTGTAATTTATACAAAGAACTTGTAAACAAAATAAAAACTTAGAAAAATGACTTAGAACTAGTAAATTCATATTAGGTGTGAAATAAAACATACAATATGTAAACCACACATAAAAGTAGTTAATTAATGGAAAAAATGTTAAATTAATGTTAGAGTTGTAAATTGTAAGAAGAACTTGTAAAGAAGACAAAAACTTATAAAAATGACATAGAACTAGTAAATTGATATTAATTGTGAAATAAAACAAAAAATATGTAAATCACACATAAAACTAGTAAATTGATGAAAAAATGAGTAAGTTAATAATGGAGTTGTAATTTGTACGAAGAACTTGTAAACAAAACAAAAACTTAAAAAAATGACATAGAGCTAGCAAATTCACATTAAGTGTGAAATAAAATATAAAATATGTAAACCACACATAAAACTAGTAAATTAATAGATAAAATGGTAAATTAATGTTGGAATTGTAATTTGCACGAAGAACTTATAAACAAAACAAAAACTTATAAAAATGACATAGAACTAGTAAATTGACATAAAACTAGTAAATTGTGAAATAAAATAAAAAATATGTAAATCACACATAAAACTAGTAAATTGACGAAAAAAATGAGTAAACTAATGCTGGAGTTGTAATTTGTACGAAGAACTTGTAAACAAAATAAAAACTTAAAAAAATAACATAGAACTAGTAAATTCACATTTAGTGTGAAATAAAACATAAAATATATAAATCACACATAAAACTAGTAAATTAATGGAAATATAAGTAAATTAATGTTAGAGTTGTAAATTGTAAGAAGAACTTATAAATAAAACAAAAACTTGTAAATGTTGCATAAAACGTGTAAATCAACATTAACTTGTAAAAGTTTCATAAAACTTGTAAATCACACATAAAATTGGTAAATGTAACCTAAAACTTGAACAAAAAAGAGTAATTACATGTTACTTAGGTAACAGGTTACCTATTTATTTAGAATTAATGGTAGATATTTTTTATTCAAATTTAACGGTCCACGACTATTACGGCATCAATGCCGTAAATTTAGTTATGGCATTATAAAATGAAATTGTTATTGCAGTTACTATTGAAATTGAGTAGCATTTCTATTGGATTGGAAATAAGCAATTTTTAAATTATAAACTCACCATCTAATAAATGAGTGACCTACAACAATTAGGACTTAAATTATGACTAGAAATTTTTATTCAGTTGTATTTTTTAATTACAATTTTAGTGACTATTATTCCATGTAATTGTTAAAATAAAGAACAACAAGTCATCAATATTATTGACCAATGCAAACTATTTTTGCTTATTGGTGAATGCATTGGATGACATAAGTGTCATGTCGACTTTATTCAAAATCTCAAAATGACGAGTCATCTTTCTTAAACGTCACCCTTAAATTAAATCTCTAAAAGAATAAAGCCTTTTTTTTTACCTAAAAACATATCTATTGGATTGTAAATAAGCAATTTTCAAACTATAAAACTCATCATCAAATAGACTTGTAATAGTTAAAACCCATCATCAAAACTCATCATCTATCTATTGACTTGTAATAGTTGAAACGGAAATTAAAACTCAAATGTTAGATTCAGTTGCATTTTTTTTTATACAATTACAATATTAATGATTATTGTTAATTGTAATTTTAAACAAAATTATTAAAACAACGTAGAATCGAACATAGTAGACGACGCTTCATTTGTCAAGAAATCGAACAGACATTATGTCGTCTACATTTATTTCCAAGCATCTTGAGAAATGGGATTATAGATGTATAATATATGTCGGATTCTTGTAATCATCCGGCCTGCGTTCGCCCTATTTTTTCTTTTGTAATATTAGTTTTTGAAACAAATTCACGAAGTCGAATAAGTTCATCTCACTTTTGCTTATATGTACATAAATTAATTAGGACATTGTAAGAATCTTGATTTCCTCAAGGAAAGTCTCATAGAGTTGAAATTGAGCTGGATACAACAATGTCTTTTTCTTAAAATTCCTGTCAAAATGAAGAATTTAGAACTTCAAAGAGGAAAATGGAAGAAAATATCCTGACTAATCGGTGATCGTTAATCAAAATAGTACATTTAACCCTTGCAATACTAAATTAGATAAAAATTGAAGAATCAGCTACGTGAAATTGGATTGTGTACCAAGTCATAAAATGTTTGGCACTTTGAACTGTTAAACCATTCCCCATCTCCCTACTTGAATGCCGTAATGTTAACCTAGTCGAATAGTCCTTGATCATGCCAAATATCAACCAAAAAGTCGACCATCTCCTGCAACACCCACCCGCAAATGAAGTGACATGAGAAATTCATCAAGAACTATGAGCAGTAATGGATGCACTTTCTGATTGCAAAGAAAAGAAAGCAGTAAAAAAATCATTGAAGGTGTGTATTGCTGTGGACATAAACTTACAGGTAAAGGGATTGGCTCAGGGAAAGGCCGGTTACTCAAGAGAAGCTCTTCATATGTTGTCGACCAGCTGCAACCAAAAATTGTTGAAGTTATTTTGAACCCACAATTCATAGAACAGAATGGAAATATAAGCTCAAGGCACATCCAAACAAGAGAGAAGGTAATGTCCGATTTTACATCCATGAGTGGGAAGAGAGGAGTTCCTATCCGAGGGCCAAGAGGACAATTGGTAGCCACTAAAAGCTGCAGCTACTTACAGGAAACTGTTTCCAGGCACAAAAATTATATAGAGAATAACCATTATTATACCTTATTATTGGATCCTTGTCCATTCTTTGTGGCCGTTGAGATTGATCCCCCACCCACTTTCTTCTATTCTCATGCCAAGCAAGTTCAGCTACACAAGACATTCAAAGAAAACAATTGAGATCCTAAAATAAGTACAAAGGAAGATCACAAACCAAAAAATGTACTTTCAAAATGGTTACAAAACAAGGCAGAAAAATATATATGATACAATCATCCAACTCGATATTGCATCTTGATTTGCTTTTTCTCAGAACCCACTGAGCTCAGAATGTTTACTTACTGAACTTTTCAGAAACAATTATAAAACAAATATAGGTCTGCACGCATTAATTTCTTAGTAGATAGACATCTTGAAACTGCAATTTTCATGATGATAGTTGCTGAAAATGGAGCTAAAGTAATTCAGTTGGTTATGTTTGGATTACATTCTGCAAGGCTGCAGTTAACACCTACAACATTTTGGACCCTTTCAATACAATTATGTCTATATTCAAGGGAGCTACAAACACCAGTAAGTAAATGACAATAAATGGAAAGAGTGGCTAAACTGAGACTTTCAGTTGTTATATTTGGAAATCTTGAGAACTCTCAATATTGCCTCAGGCAAAGATGTTTGATTGAATTAACAGTAAATAATATCAAGAGCGACTTACCATGATTAACAAACACAGAAGTGTCTGCATTCTTCTCCATTGACATATTTCTTTCATTGGCAGATGCAGAATAATCTATTGATTTCTTCTCATTGGAATGGGAACTTCTAGCATTGACATCCATCTTCTCAAAACAGAAAGACCATTTCCTTCTGCAATGACACAATAAATGATAACAAGTGCTTCTTTCTGCAAGATCCTTCAAGTTTCTGCTAAAAGATATGGCCACTTTGACTGTTGCAAGATCCTTCAATTTTCTGTTAAAAGATATGGCCACTTTGATTGTTGCAAGACTTCCAGAAAGCTACTGCTCAGCATAAAACAATTCTTCTGTGCAGTAAAAAGATAAAAATGGAGACCAGTGAAAAGTAATTAATCAGTACCAAGTTTGCTCCATAAACTAAAAATAATAGTTCTACTCGCTAAGAAGAAGTGAGAAATTGTCTATCACATCAATTCTTATATCATGCCCCAATCTAAGTGCAAGACTCCAAAATTATGTTATAAGCCCTACAAAACAACATTGTTCATAACAGTTGGCTTCTTCAAACTGGTAATTGCCAACTTTTTTTCAAAAAAAAAAAAAAATTCCCGTTTCAGGCCAAAAGCATAAAAATTTTACCAAAAACAACAGTAATATAGTTCATAAGTAAATGCTAACTTTAGTCATAGTTTTATTTGGCATGAGCAAACTGTCGGCGCTTGTATAATAATCTCAAATTATATTCTTACATCTACAATTGAAAGAAAATTTGGATACCAAGGCTGGTAGGTAACTCAAACTTTAATCTAAAACAGAAATTCTCACGCCGCATGTCTATGACAATTTAAACATGCCTTGAATGTCAATAAAACTACTCTATCATGCAATTATCTATATCCTCTAATCTATTACCCCTCTACCTGTTCATTATAGTTTCTGTAGCCATGTAACACCTCATCCATAAATGCATAGTTTCTAGGGATCTTCACTAAAGAATTGGAACCTTGCAATCGCCTGTCAACCTCTCAACTTAAAAGGTTGTAAGCTACAATTTTTGCCAATTCCTAGTCAATCTTGTTAATAACAATTATGAGCACAGGCACTGATGCTGTAATCTAGCTAGATTCATTGTAGCATAAGTTCCTCTCCATCTTGTGAACAACCATACGATTCAGCACAAACTAAAAAATGAAACAATTATTATCCTTGATTAAAATTAAACATAAAAGACCAAAATCATCCCCGCATCCAGATAATCTCACCTAAATCACTTTGTACCTAGATCTAGACAGACCTTCTTACAGTAAAACCAAGCTTCCGACTACTAACGCTTCTTCATCAACACCAAAGAAACTAGATCCCGTACTCGTCGGTGACACATCCTCTTCATTTTACAAAAACCCACATAATGTTATAACCTACACTATGTATTTCTCTATGGACATTGCACCAAAATCACCCTTGAGTCAAAAATCCATAAAGAAAGAACAAATGCATGAATCAATCCCCTGCCCTCCAGAATCCAATACATCAAATTCTAACTGCCCACTGCGTAACTCAAAATTAGATCTTAAGATCCCCTATTTTCCGTCCACACTTTTCACCCGACATTAAGCTTGACAATTCAATTTTTTTTCCCCACTCATTTCTTTAAACTTAAAATAACAACATCCAAAAAACAAGAAAACCAATAACACAGACTGTTGTTAATAGCGGAATCGATAAGTAAGAAAATTAAACCCACTCAGACTCAAATTACGCCCTAAAAAAATACGTTCTTCTCTAAGTATTGCAATGCATTTGGGGCAATAAAACAGAAAAACAAACCAAACCCATTTGAGAATCAAAAGATTCAAGCACAAACGTATTAAAAATGAAATCAAGAAATGATAGAAAAAGAAAATAGAAACTGAAATGAAATGTTCGGAGCCATACCTGCTATGGGCAATATACAACAGCAACAACTCAAAATAGTTCCATCAAAGAGATTATCACATAATGCAAAATTAGATTTTGATACTCCCTACCAAATGGGGTGTTAGTTGATATTAATATAAGTCAATTTTTTTCCTTTTTTTGTATTTTACTTTAAATGCTTCCCGTTGTTTTGTTCGCTTCTCGTTCCAGTTCCCGGTTTCTGTTTTTCCTGTTTTCTGTTTTTCACTTTCTCTCTCGTTCTCTCTCTCTTGCCAGTCGACGTGGAATTGATTTGGAGTGGCTTTGGATAAGCTGTTTATCCACTAAATGACTGTTATGCCCTCCACTTACCTCGATATTATTGGTAGTGGATGGGTATTTTCGAAAATTAATCATCTCTTATTAGGTGAACACAATTGACCGAGAAAATGGTAGCACAATTCCTTTCCAACTAGAAAAATCGTAAAATTTTAATTAAAATTTTTCTCTCGAGTTGGTTATTCAAGTTCTATCACTGACCAACACGTGGCTTGATGATTATTTATAAAATTATTTGTGAAGATTAAAAATGGGATAATCTAAAAATATTGCGTAAATAATTTAATTGGCTACAAACTACCAGCACCCGACCTTAGCTCAGTTGGCAGAGCGGAGGACTGTAGTTGGAAGTCACCAATAGCCATCCTTAGGTCGCTGGTTCGAATCCGGCAGGTCGGAGTTTTTGTTTTTGTTTTTGTTTTTCCTTTTAATTAAAATAAATATTTTATTCAAATGTTATTTAAATACAATTTTATTTATTTGTTTATTATTATTAATAATTTTTTTTTGGCTTTCTAGATACTTAAAATTCCAATGGCCATTTCAATTCAATTTAGTGTAGTACGCTTTGTTTTGATATTCTATTATGCTCTTCTCTTGGTTTGTATTTTTAGTTCTTTTAATAGTTTAATAATTTTTATCTACTGACTTTCAAAAATATTGCATGTTTAATATAAACCTTATTGATAATCTGCTTATATTTTGTCACAATATATAAATAATATTGAATTTAACTATACTTTCATTTTTTATGACGTACATTTACACTTACGTGTGCATAATACAACGATGGAATTAATAGTATAAGATACAATATCTTAAAGATGTGAATGGAGATCAAAATAAATTGCTACGTTTATGTGATAACTTATTGGGAAAGGCTTCAAGTCCCAAGTTTTCAGCAAGGTATTGGTAGGTTGATTGAGTTGGGTGAATGCTATCCCAAAATACGAATTGTGAATGATTTGCACAAGTTGGAGTTGTTGGATTGCATAAAAATGCTGCCTCAAAAAGTCCTGTACCGCAACACCCTCTCTTTGTTTCCACAAATCCTGTTATTTCAAGACGGGAATTTCATAAAAAATCATAAATACAAGTAATTATGCAAAAACTGAAATTTTCTAATTGATACACTTTGATGATCTATCCTAATAAGAACATGAAGAAAATAAATGAGCTTCGATTAGTGATAAAAAGGATTATAATCAGTGTCATGACTAGGCGTCGTTGGTAAAAATATTTTACAATAATTGAATTTTTCAAAAGTTCAATTTTTTTTTAATTTTGACCATGAGGTATCTTGGGGAGAACCCAACTGTGGGAGGCACCTTTAAGTCCGTATCACAACTCAGACTAGAAGTCCCTGCTCGAACTGAGAGGTACAAGTTCTCCCAACAAAGACGACTTCTCTGTGACTCGAGCTAAGGAGCAAACTCAGTCAAGCCACTTAAGGGGACTCCATTGCCAGTGGAGCCAACACTTTATTGGTTTTTCAAAAGTTTAATGTTTCCTAAGAACAACCACAAAGATTCTATGATGGGTAGTGCAAGAAATTGAAACTTTAAATTCTGCTCACAAAATTCGGGAGGCATTTGATTTACGTTTCGAAAATAACAAAAGAAACATCTACTAATTGTGATAGAAAATTAATCGAGAATTAAATCATTTTATAGATTATATTTCGTTTCTCAAAGTTAGTTTCCTAAATGTGATTTAAGTTAAGTGTTTTTTTTTGGGTTAATTTTTTAAAATATTTTAATAAAAAGTATTTTTAATGGACAATAACCAAACCTTTGTGGCCATCTGTATTTGAGCTTACCGTATTTTTGCGGATGCTGGATCAAGTCAATCAGTGCCTCATATATGTTTGCGTAAACGATGGTGCTTCTTGGCAGATGTGCTTTCATTTGATTCATCAGCTTCTGAAGCTTGTGATTATAGGCTTGAGCATCTGAGTTCTGATCCTCTACGCACTTCCTTTTGAATGGATCCACATACCTCACTGTCATTTGCAATGGCAGGCATCCAATCGGAGGCAACCCCGCTACCACAATCGTACGGCAACCAAGATCATATACTTCCTGCAAGAGCACGTACATACCCACGTCGCTCACTTAATGAAACGTACTATTATATACGGTGGAATCACAATCTATCAATGAATGATTGATGATGTTTAAATGCAAGTTTAATGTGTAACATCACGTGACGATTTCGTTTATGATACGAGGTTAATATGTGTTACCTTGACAAATGATTGCAACTTGGCTAGCAAGAAATCTTGATACTCACTGATGGTGAACTGAAATTTTCTCGTGGGCAGATCATAAAAATTGAAAACTAAGTCATTAGTGCCCGCACTAATGATAACCAAAGACTCACTGATTATTCTCTTGGCCTTTTCTTCCCCTACAATACCCTTGAGCCTAACTATATACGCTTTAAACAACTCAATTTGCTTAGACACCAGGATGACCTTAGATGCAGCAGTTGTCAGCTCATCGAAGCCCGAGCCGGCCGACGCGAAGCTGACACCGGTAAGCAGTTCATCATTTGAGAGAGTTGGATCAAGAAACGGAGGAACAGTTTCTTTGATGCCAAGAAGTGACGCCACGAAGTCGGGCACCAGTTTTCCGTTTGAAAATCGGCCCGTGGGAATTTTCCCGGGAAAATCTTCGCCGTACGGATAGAAATTTCCCTTGAACGAAGTCTTGATGTAGTTGTTGTTCCCAGTGTCAACAGTTGAATCCCCGAACACAAGAATGGCTGAAGGGAAAGCCGAGTTGCATGTTCTGATCGTAAACATGATCAGAGTCATGATGATCAAGAAGAGGTTGGTGGATGCCATTGTTAATGATGTTAATTATGTACAGTGTAACGAGCTTGGAAATGTCAATTAAATGACTTGCCCTAGTGATATACAATAAAATTTTCAACTTTTTTTTTAACTTTTATTCTACTAAATTTTGGATGAGAAGATAAGCGTTTTTTTTCTGGGTGGATTTTAATTTTGAAGTGTTGGGAGTTGAAATTCGGATTGTGGGCTGGATGTTGCTTGGTGGTTATCTAATTTAAGTGCGGGTATTTTCAGAAGCTTACGGAAACTAAAGTAATTATATAATAATCAATCAGTATATGTGTCATCCATCGATGGCCTTGCCAAGGAGTGAAGCCTGGGTGTGTGTCAGAGCCGCCAACTTAGTCTCCAAACTACTCATTGTTCTGTCATCGTCAATTTACCAAAACTTAGCAGATAAATCTTAACTATACATATAAAATAATAAATTAATAATAAAAATTTTATTATAATTTTAATCGTATAATTATAAAAAAAAATTTTACTTTAAAATAATTCCAACATAAGTAAATCCAACTTAAAATTAATATTTTCATTATATATTGTTTGAATTTGAAGATTATAAAAAAATGAAAAAGAAAATACCACTAAAAAAGCAAATCGAACACCTGTAGAGGTGAAAAAAGAAGGTCATCTGAATCGTTCTGAAAGTTCACACACTAAAATCGTGAACGATTTAAAATAAGTTTCTATTTTTGGGTATATATATACAGAAGTTTGATTCAACCTAAAGGGTTTTTGCTTTGGGGGGTTTGTGTACTCGTGAATTACGCATTAAAACTGTGATAAATGGATCGATACTGATCACATACAATTAAAAAGAACTTGCTTAAATGATTTGGTGAACACATGAATGCAAACAAATGCATTACTGTCTTTTAAGTAAAAGTGGAGAAATTTTAGAATATACTTGAGGTATAAAATCAGTCATATAATAAGTAAATAATGTAATGATATGTATGTATTTATTTCAAAAAATCATTATGTAAGTGGTGATTGTATTAAATTTAACTATATATATCATTCATGCATTAATTAGTTGTAATATATCTGAAATATTTTAAAATTTCTCATAGGAGAGTATCCTTGATTTTAAAACTAACTACTGAGTTGGCTGTTAGAGAGGTTTGGTTAGCGAGTGATCTCATATATATTTTCGAGAGGGTAATGCCATTGTTGACATCATGCATGGCTAACATAACGAATATTAATTTTATATAAATAATGTGCTTTTAAAATAGTTTCTAATTTTTGTAGAATTACTAAATAACACTATTTGTAAAAAAAATCCAGATAATTACAGACAAATGATTATGTTATCCAGAAGATTTGACATAGATGGTATTGGCTGAAAGAGCCAATTCAAAGGGTGGAAGATGCTTTTAAAGAGTGGCCCGATGAAGCTCGAACATGCTGCATGCACGATTGATGGAGATGCTCTATCTTGGTATCTCTTGTGCATTCCACTCTCCTTGTTCATTCGTCTGCGTAAAATATGAAATTATAATCTATTTTTTTAACCGTTTTATTGCAACAGATTATGTAATCATTTAGAGTTACCAAACATACAGTGTGATTAATTTAGAGTATCTTTAAAAAATTTTATTACTTTTATTTTTAAATATTTATTTACTTATTTATGTAGTAAATAATGAAAAAATATGTTATTCTCTAAAAAGTTTTTTAAATAGAAATAAATTAACATTATTCTAATTAAATAAATATTTTTTAAAAGAAAAAATAAATAGTCATCAAAATACTTTTCTCTCTTCAATAAAAAATAATAAAATATAAATTAAAAAGAAAGAAATAAAATCTACAAAATTAAAGAGAGAGAATTATTATTTAAAGAAAGAAAATCTATAAAATTAAAGAGAGAAAGTTATTATTTAAAGAATTTTAATTAAAATATTTTTTTATATTTTATATGCTAATGTGCCTTTTCAAATAAGTAATAAAATATTATTTGAAATTTTTTTTTGGAGATGGCCTTAGGTAACAATGATTATTTCAAAATCTATGCCGAAATAAATTATTATTGGGGAATTTTAATACAAATTTCGAACAGGAATTTGGATTTGATGTCGAATTTTAATAATTTAAAAAAAACTCATAATTTTTTTTAAAATTCTGTGAAATTGGTCCAGTCAAAGCCATACGAGGCAACGCCATGTAGGAAGGCACGTAGACAATCTGCTGATGCATGGGGTGCCATCTGTTATTCATTCAGCACAACCTCTGCATGCAGCCGACCGGGAAATCTTATTACCAGTACTCCCTTTACCGTTTTTACCCTTAACCATTTCCCAAAAGATAATTTGTTATAGGATTTTCTGAAGGATAAAAGCGTAATCAGACCAACCGAATACCAACTTTGACGCCTCTATTCATATATGGCATGAAGCCAAAGGTAGAACCTGAATGAGCAGAAGAAGAAGATGGCAGCAACACAAAGCCCAGCTCTAACATGCGCCATCGGAGTAGCCCTCTTGACCTACGCACTCACACTCTCTTCAGCTCTAGTTCCACAGAACCCGACCATACGCCAAGTCACAGACAATCCCGGTCATCTGCTTCTGGGATCTGCCACAGAAAACAACTTCAAGATTTTCATGCAGAAGTACGAGAAAAGCTATGCTACTAGAGAGGAGTACGTGCACCGTCTGGGGATTTTCGCCAAGAATATGATCAGGGCCGCTGAGCACCAGCTGCTCGATCCGACGGCTGTGCATGGGGTCACCCCTTTCTCTGATTTGTCCGAGGAGGAGTTTGAGAGTATGTACACTGGGATGAAAGGTGGGCCCCCTGAGATGGACGGTGGAGGTTTTGAGAGTAGTAGTGTAAAGATGATGGAGATTGATGGATTGCCTGAGAATTTTGATTGGAGAGACAAAGGTGCTGTCACTGAGGTCAAGATGCAGGTATTATAGATTTGATCATTGGACAATTTTGTTTATTTTTTTATTTTTTTCTCTCGCATGAAGTGATTTTATTTATGGGACTTGTTTTTATTATCCAATGACATGAGTATGATATGGTGATTATTTGGCCTAGGCATAGTTGAGTGTTTATTAAGTGATCGAGTTTTTTTTAAGTAGTTTTATTTAACTGATCATGAAAATTTAAATTTCAACTTAAACTTATGATAAAGATATAAGGATAAAAAATTATTTTGGTCCCACACCCTTTTAAGAATTATAAAAGAAATATGATGATTATTTTTCAATTTCATGTTTGTATTTTGGTGTATTTTAAATTTTTATTACTATTGATAAATGATCAATTTCATTATTTGTAAAAAAAAATACTTAGTCTTTGGGATTCGAACATTAGCATCGATCCTATGCCTAAGTAATCATTCTGAGTCAAGAGTTTAACAAAAGCCTAAGCTAGTAACTTGATTGATCATAGTGGAAATTCGATTTTAGCATTCAAATTCTGAGATTGAAACAGTATCTGCACTAATACCGATGGCTGGGCAATGAGCATAAGTTTTTCGATTTATTATTTGCTCATAATTTTTTCGGCTACTTAACTACACTCAAATGGAGTCTATATATATATATATATATGCAGGGAGCATGTGGGTCATGCTGGGCTTTTAGCACTACAGGAGCTGTTGAAGGAGCCAACTTCATTGCGACTGGGAGTCTTCTCAGTCTTAGCGAGCAGCAGCTTGTAGATTGTGATCACTCGGTTAGCTTGCTCCCACGAAATTTTCTCAAAATAATATATATTGTGCCTCTGGTTTGGTTACTATGTATAAAATTGTAGGAAATGTTACATGTTTAGAATTGTTTCAATGCGTAGTGTGATATAAAGGAGAAGGGTACTTGTGACAATGGTTGTTCTGGAGGCCTCATGACAAATGCATACAAATATTTGATCGCGGCTGGAGGGCTAGAAGAGGAGAGTTCATATCCTTATATTGGGGAGCGTGGCAAATGCCAATTCGATTCAGAGAAAATAGCCGTTCGAGTTGCAAATTTTACCAATATACCTGCCGATGAGAGCCAAATTGCTGCACATTTAGTCCACCACGGTCCTCTGGCTAGTGAGTTTTGCTTGTCTCTGTTATTTCTTTCATTTATGAAATCCATTGGATTATCTCCAAAACTTTGCACTCAAATCTGCTAGAGTAGAAGCAACTATAGTTAATACAGCTAAAAATAAAATGAATCAATTTGAACAGATTGCCACCCGTTTAAATAGTCAAAATTTGAATATCCTATCCAAATTATTAAATGAAAACTAGAAGGACCCTCTCATTGATCCAAGATTTTAGTATCAGCTTTTTAGTGGATTGATCTCAAATTTAAATAATGTATTGAATACTATCATAACTCTGTTCAGTCATAAAGAGCTCTGATATTTAGGTTACTGAAAAAAAAAAAAAATACTGTGACTTATGCAACAATGCAACAATGCAACAATGCACAGTTGGGTTGAACGCTATATTCATGCAAACATACATTGGAGGAGTCTCATGCCCGCTAATCTGCGGCAAGAAATGGCTCAACCACGGCGTTCTGCTCGTCGGGTATGGTGCCAAGGGCTTCTCAATTCTTAGGCTTGGAAACCAGCCGTTTTGGATCATCAAGAATTCTTGGGGCAAGCAATGGGGAGACCATGGGTACTACCGGCTCTGCCGAGGGCGTGGCATGTGTGGAATGAACACCATGGTTTCTGCAGTGGTCACTCAAGTCTCCTCCTCAACTTGAAGTCTCTCTTATTAAGTTGGAATATCTACAGAAAGCAATATAGACAGCTCATGTTATATGGTAGCTAGTTTCCCTTTTGTTCTTGTTTCTGATCTTCTATTTATTGAAGCTTTTCCGGTTTCATAATTTCCCTTTCTCAAGTAAGTTCTGGATTAGACTTGAAAATGCTTTTCAGACCTGCTCTGCTACATACTATTCTGTCTTCCAGAAAGTATTTTGGGTATATTTTATCTTTAATTTCTGTTGCATTACGATTGCTAAAGACAATTAATTTTGGAATTATCAACCGTCTCGCAGATCTTAGTAAATAACTACAATCATTTTTATATATTTTAGGAAAATTATCAGTTATATATTATTAAATGATGCAGGATCAAATGTGTTATAATATTTTTTAAGTATATTTCCTGTATATTCTAAGTTGATAAAATAATTCTGCCGTCTACTAATTCGTTAACTACCGTTTGCAAGCCTTGACATTATAAGGGTAATTTAATTTTTTTAAAAATAGACATGTTATTTTATTTACCAAATAAAAAATGATATGTCATATGATATATATTGATAAAAATGATATGTCATCTCATTTATTGAATAATTGTAAATTATTATTTTTTAAAAAAATTATTTTACAATCGAATCTACTCCTCTAAAATTTAACTTAAATTTTTGAAAATCTATTTCTCTAAGTTTCAATTGAAATTTTTTATGATATAATATGTATAATTGTAAATAATATATTCTTAATACTTTTTATGGTATAATATGGATATTTTTTACAGATAACTGTTAATAATATGTGTTATTAATAATTCATATTTTTTAATAAAAAATTATTGTCAATAATAAAAAAAATGTGTATTGAAAATTTACTTTAATTTTTAGAGTAAATTTATTTTTTTATCTCATTTTGAGTTTGAAGGGTGAAATAGTTAATTTATTACAATTTTGTTAATTTTTTACGGTTAATGGATTGGTGGATGGAAAAAGTGTTTTGTCAACTTAGAATATATGAGTGATATACTTGAAAAATGTTATAGCACATTTAATACGAGTATTATTTAAGGGTGTATGACTGATAATTTTCTTATATTTTATATAAGTAATTATTCATTAATTATTTTTTTAGATTTTTTTAAAAATATAATTTTTTTTTCAAATTTTCACTTGAACTTATAAAATGTATCGTTTTTCTATTGTCACCTAAACTCTGTAAGAAAAGTTAACATAATATTAATAAAATGATTATTTTATTTTTCTTAATGTAAAATTATTATTCTATTTTAATTAAATAAAAAAATTAAATTACTTTAATTTTAATTTTTTACAATTTAGATATTAAAAAATAAGTTTAAAAAATTTGAAAATAAGTTAAATAAAAAATTTGAAATATTTTTATTTTTTTGTATTATGTTTAAATGACGATGATTTTTACTATGTAGGTGAAATAATAATTTTATCCTTATAACATTAGTAAGGTTATAATAAAATGTAAATAAAAGTGGAAAAGTATAAGAAAATATAATTTTTAATGAAAATTAATTAAAAAAAAGATATGTATATTTTTTAAAAAATTAAAAAGAACACGTAGACGTGGTTAATGTTTTTATTTTATAATGTATACGATGATATCGTCTATTCTTGCCACCCACCTAAGCTAACTGGCGTGATAAGAGAGGGCCGGCACACCGACGAACCAATCAGAAAAAAAAAAGTAAAAAAGAAAAAAGATTAAATTCATTGCTTGCTCGACAAGCAATGAAGAGATTTTTACTTGGCCTTAAAGTCCTGCCAAAAGAAGGATCTTTTGTTGCAATATTTGGGGGATTTTTTTCAGCACTACTCTTACGAATGATTCATTATTAATAATCTTTTTTCTTAATTTAAAAGGCTTGGATGAAGTTACAATCACTATCACACGACTTATTAAAAATATTAAAATTCATGATTTTTTTGCCGCTGGAATCAAGTACGGTCACGATTTGTTATAAAATTGGGGAGGGTTTCGGAATATGTAGTAATTAATATGTTACCAGCAGACAGTGACCCTGCCCAAGTCAAGGAGATTAGTTTAATGTAATTCTCAAGGTGGTGGGAGGGCGGCGGCGGCATTGTCTTAGTTTTAACGGTTAAGAAAGGGCGTTGTCTCCCAACACAAGCACACCACAGTTGAAAATGACACGAACCATTTTGATTTGGTGAGACTTTGAGTGTGTGTCAATTTTTAATTATAACGTAATCTTCATTTTCACCCGATTTGATATCGTGATTCGTGCCTTCGACCTACCCACTATTTACAACTACCAAAAAAAAATTATTGGAATTTCTTAGATCGATTTTATATTTACAATCTCCTTAGTTTATTTAGATTAAAGTTTAATGTTTTACGTTATATTTCACGTCGATAAACTAATTTATCCTTATTTGGATTAAAATTTATTTTTTATTTAATAATGTTTTATATCGACAATGAGAGAATTTTTAAATTAATTTATAAGTTATGGTTCTCTTAACTAACTAGATATATTTTAGGTTGTAAAATTCAACTAAACCATGATAAATTGTGCACCCACACATATGTACAAGGATTTTATGTTCAAAACGGACAATATTTGTTTATATACAATAGATTTGAACAATTTATTTTGCCATAACAAAAATTCTATACCATTTAAAATAGATAATTCCATATATGACCTTTTGTTTTGGATTACTGCATTTGCATTTGCGGGATAAATTTTGTTGGTACAAAATAGTTTGTTCCCTTTGTTTTCTCATAAATGGTTTTTTGCCCCCCATTTTTATCATTGTCTACGAAGTTTCATAGCTCTTTCGACTCAACGATTGGTGATTAGACATGTCTCTGCTCTTTGTTCTTACACGAAACTTCCTCTTTTCGGATAAGATCGTGCCGCATTAGAGCATTCAAATGAAGTAATGATGCCCCCCAATTAATTTCTCCTTCTAAATGAGAGCGAAATAGTTAATCTCATATTTGAATATAAAAAAACATGTCAATTTTATTAAAATTAAACAAATAAGTGATCGGTTGAAGATTGGTTTGAGGATTTTTTTGGGTTTTTACTTTACAAAATTATCTTTAAAAAAAAATCTAACATGTAAAAATTTTACTAATATTATAATTAATGATCTCTATACAATGATAACATAATTAAGAGCCTACCGAACATACCGTAGAATCTTTTTTTTGGAAGTCTTCCCTCTTAATTGAATATAATAAATCGTTAAAAATAAAATAAAATCTTTTTAATTTTAACTTTACTTTATTTTTTTCATTTTTTTGGAAGTCTTGCCTCTTAATTGAATATAATAAATCGTTAAAAATAAAATAAAAAACTGATAATACTAATTTTTTTTTAAAGTAACGTGAAGAGTGATTCGATTACCTAAAGATAACATAATTTAAGAGTCTGTTGAAAATATTTTAAGACTCTGCACTCGTTCTCATTAAAATGATGAGTTCTACTTTTATTTTTTCCTCAAAATGAAATGCTCTAGTAAATCTTTTGTTAGAAAAATAAATAAATGTTCCTTTCAAAAAACAAAGGTTAATCTTTCTTTCAAAAATATATGATGATGAATAGTAGTATATGACGGGGATGATGATCCATGAATTGCGAGGATAAATTGTCAACTAAATGAACGGAATATTCTCCGCGAAGCATGTAAAAGAAACAATATATAAATAAATAAACTACGTGGAAGAAAACATACGACGTGTCGATTTCCCAGTAGATAAGGAGTGCGAAATTAGTGTGTGATGGTTGGTAGGTGACCGGTCTCCTACCAAATATACCGCCAAAGAATCGTGATACGATTTATTCAATTCTTTATAACTCCAAGTTACCGGGGTACGACACATTGGGGAAATTGTCGGATGCATCACGATATTTCCAAGAGATCGCCTTACATGATCCCTTGCATGGCCGGTCCGAGAATCTTCTTGTAAGAAGTTTCAGCTGAATGTTTGTTTTTATTTTTTTACAAGGGCTGTTTTTAGCCAAATTCTCTTTTTATTATTTATCATTGTAGGAAATATCCATTATTCCCAAAAAAGTGTCACATATTTTAAGTAATTTTATGTATAAATTATGCTCATATTATGTAATCTTTTAAATATACAAATTCAAAAAGAGAGTATCAATTAATACGTTTTGTCGATGTTATTCAACTATCTAAGTCGAAATTAATGATTTTTGTGCAAAATTTATTAATCTCAATTCTCAACCCAAAAAATATTGATCTAAAATACTTTTCTAAAAAGAAATTGGCATAGAGTGCAAAAAAAATTCTTTTAAAGCATTTGAAGTTATGATAAATTTTCTAATTATAATAAAGTTGGTACAAAACAAGGGACATTTTATATTTCTATTTATTAATAGAATTTTTATAAAAGCAACTTTATAAAATATTTGAATATACTACAAGCAAATTCATATAGGTTTCAATATATTAAAAACTGTGTTTTTTATTTATTAGTATATTGAAATCTATGTTTTTTTATTTGTTAGTAATATTCTCATTTTGTTAATAAGAATGTCCTCACTTGAGAATACAAACACACATATATATAAAATTATAGCCTAATAATAACCCAATTATCTTCCCTTTACGCAAGCAAAGTTTAAATTTAAGATCCCTTGTGTCCACTGAAGAGATTTTACTAACTAAACTAGTTGGCAACTACAATATAAACATTTTTTGAATCATTTTGTTTAGTAAATTATGTATAACAATTCTATAAGTGTAGTATTTACTCTCTCTAAAATGACAAGGTTGGTAGCTGTTTGCACTAATATTTTATGATAGTTTCATAGAGTGTAAATAATTAAGATTATATTTGAAAAATAATGATCATGTGGATGACATATTTAAAATATAATGATATTTTTAATTAGTGCTGTCGAGTTAATTATATATATAACAGAAAATAAATTTAATGTAGGATAATTAGAAAGTCCTTCTAGACTTGAAGCTTAGCCCAATTATGCAGTGATGTTAAATTAATCACCTAATATTTTATTAGGACATATGCTCGGTATATCATAGTTGAAGTGTAGTTTAAAAATATATTCTAAAAAAAATCAAGAAAATTAATCCCACCATACAAACTAGTAAAAATACCCAAATCCCATTGAGAATGTATCTATTAGACCCCTATTAAAACAATAAAGTGATTTGTAACAATATAATTTGAAATAATTAGGGAGCATTAATCCTAAGCTCATATACAGAAATTATTTAAATCTTGCAAAATTTCCCACCTCCGCCTTTATTGTCTTGATCAGACCATCACGTCAAATTCTCACCAAGTTTAGAACATTTCCAAATGCATGTCTCTTTCTCATCTCACCCATAGATTGAAAAGATTAAAAACGAGAAATTGAAAAAATCAAAGCGAGTTGAGAGGGAAAGCCAACGCACGTGACTGGTGACACAAAACAGCAGATTTAAAAAAAAGATCCAGTGAGGGAGTCCAGACCCCAGTTAATATTTCTTTGTTGTTATTTTTGTTTCTGTTCGCTCTTTTGACGGAATCTCCAATCCAAAACTTGTAGTGACTAAACAAACAACTCAGAAAAGCAAAGATACCCATCTGGGTTTTTTTTTTTTTTAATCTGTTTCCAAGAATTTTAATCTATTCTCAAGGTTAAAATAAAAAAGAAAAAATTGAATGAAAAAAAAACAGAGCAAAAAGCAAAGCAGAGGAAAAACAGAGCGGAAGCAGAGTGTGAGTAGTTGATGGGGTTAATGTATGAGGATGTGGTGGTGATAAGCCAAGCAGAGAAGCCTGGTGATTGTACTGTGATCACCGTGAACTGTCCTGATAAGACTGGCTTGGGCTGTGATCTTTGCAGAATTATTTTGCTTTTTGGGCTTAGCATTTCCAGAGGAGGTAACCAAAGTTTCTTCATTGGCTTTGGATTTGTTTGTGTTTTGCTTTCTAATATTGATGTGAATTGTGGAGGTTTTTCGAGTTTGTTTTGAAATTGTAATAATGGGATCTGAAGTCTGGAGAAACGGCTAGTGGGATATTATTGGTTTTGAATTCTTTTTCATGTTTTCGTTAAATTTTGAAATTGTTAGTTCAGGGCTCCAGTTGACCTTCACTCTTGAGGGTTGTTGTTATGTTGAAGATGGGTGCTTTTAATGCCTTTTTTTTTTAATGTTCTTGTTGAATTTAGGGTTCCATGAAATGAGTCGATTTGATTTGATATTGAAATACAGGACATTGGCATTAGTCATTTTCTTTAAAATTATTATGCTTGAGATTTCAGGATTTAAGATTACTAATAAATAACAGTTCGAAGTCATTTTAAATTTTAAATTTGTGAATTTATTTAGCAACTGTTTTGTGTTGGTTTCCTTTGCTGCAGATTTATCAAAGGATGGTAAATGGTGCTACTTAGTCTTTTGGGTAGTGGGGAAACCGACCACGAGGTGGAGTTTGTTGAAGAACAGGCTTTTGGAAGTTTGTCCTTCATATTTTTCGACTTCCCGAATCTACTCTTACCGGCTTGAAAACCAGCAGCAGCCAAAACCACCGGATGTGTTTCTTTTGAAATTCTGGTGTTTTCAAGACAGAAAAGGACTCTTGCACGGTACTCCTTTTTTGCCCCTCGTATCACTTTTAGTTTTCCTCAGAAAATGTTTTCAAGTATATTTGTCACTCCTTCCTTTACTGGATTTTTCATATTTTTGCATACATGTGATCGAAGTGGCATTCATGTGACAGATATATCTTTCAGTTATTTTGATTTTTTGCTTTTTCACACCTTGTAGATGTAACTGAGGTTCTTTGTGAGCTTGAGCTTACAATAAAGAGAGTAAAAGTATCCACTACCCCAGATGGGAGAGTAATGGACCTCTTTTTTATCACCGATACCAGGTTTGATAATTTGAAACTTTTTCCTTTAGTGCTAGACTTTCAGCTTCTTTAATTGTTCTGTTTTCATTTTTTTTTAACTCTTTAAAGTCCTTTTGATTGCTCAGAATACAAAAGAAAAAGTAAAGAGAATTTAGATTTGTAATTGGCAAAATTTTTATGTCTCTCAAGTGCTAATTGAGTTTTCAAATTCTCTTCAGCCTTCTCTTGTTGTAACCAAAGAGAAGAATAATGAGATTAATGTTATTGACTTGTAAAAAATGTCTATGCTGTACATGTGAGTTAGGTTAATCCATGTAAGAGGTGCAGACATAATAATGTTGAATGGAATCAGTTTTCCCCAGTCCTGGCATCTATTTTGAATAAAACAAAATGATGGCAAATGGTTATGCATCTAATTTCCCTCTAACCTACCATTTTATCTTTTTGCTGCTGATTCAGACTGTGGAGACTGTGGATCTATCAGTCTCCTCAAATAGGCACAAAAAACCAAAAAAAAAAAAAAGGGAGTGGGTGATACTGTGTTTCCATAGTATTTTTTTCTGTAAAGGTCAATGAAGCAGATGAAGCACTGCACACAGGCTACTATTAAATCAATGTGTTGAGGTTTGCTGAATGCAGTCTTCATAGATTTGCAAATGCTTCAGATTTTGTTAAACTAACGATTTTAAACTTGTAACTTGGTGTTAGTTCAAGGAGAAATGGCTTCAAGTCACCATGTTGAGAATCATTGTGTTAAACTGATGAATGAGTTGCATGCAGTCCAATATCATAAGAAGTTTCAGTTAGTTACGAATTCAAGTGATGCTGGTATTGACTGTTTATCTTGATTTGTAAAGAAAAATAGTGATGGTGTAGCGGTTACTTTTCCATCAGAGAGATATCATTGCACCCAGAAATATGGTTTAATCAACGCTATTCCTTGTTCCCTCTGGAAAAGTTATTGTAGCTGGTGACTTTGCATTGTCTGTATGAACGATTGCAGTCATTTCTTTATTTTTCTTTAGGGAGCTACTTCATACAAGAAAAAGGCGGGAGGAAACAATTCATCATTTGGAAGCTGTATTAGGGAATACCTTGATAAGTTGTGAGATTGAATTACCTGGCCCAGAAATCACTGCTTGCTGCCATGGATCCTCATTTCTTCCGGCTGCAATTACAGAAGAGATGTTCAGTTTGGAGCTGCCTGCCGAACAACCAAATGGATTTCTTGCTTCTGCCCCTGTATCCATTGCGGTGGACAATTCATTTAGCCCTTCTCACACACTCATTCAAATCCTCGGTCAGGACCACAAGGGTCTCATTTATGATATGATGAGAACTCTCAAGGATTACAATACCCAGGTAGTTCTTTATGTCATTTACTTTTGTATAGACACAGATTCATTGCCTTCGAGAGCAGTTCTTAAACTGATCCTGGAAATAATTTGTGTTTCATTACAGGTCTCTTATGGACGTTTTTTTGCAAAACCGAGAGGTAACTGTGAGGTGGACTTGTTCATAATGCAAGCAGATGGGAAGAAGATAGTTGATCCAAGCAAACAAGATGCATTGTGCTCTCGTCTGAGAATGGAACTTCTGCGACCCCTTAGGGTAGCTGTCGTGAACAGGGGCCCTGATGCTGAGCTGCTTGTTGCCAATCCAGTCGAGTTATCTGGCAGGGGCCGGCCTCTTGTTTTTTATGATATCACGCTGGCTTTCAAGATTCTCAGCATCTCCATCTTTTCGGTACTACCTCTAATTCATTTTCTACCTTTGTAAAATTGAATCTCGTTCGAAGTAATCCAACAAGTGATGCTATCTTATTGTGGTCTGATTATCTCAGGTAGAAATAGGGCGATACATGATCCACGACCGGGAGTGGGAGGTATATAGAATCTTACTCGACGAAGCAGATGGCAATCTTGAGCCAAGGAACAAAATCGAAGACCTTGTAAGAAAAATACTAATGGGTTGGGAATAGAATCTGTTAAGCTACTATCTCAGTTAACGATTATTAAAAATCTTCACTATCGTTGTACAGCTCATCTTCTTACTTCTGTAGCCATTTTAATCTCTTACCATAGTCTACAGTTAGTCCTACTAACTCACAATACTACAATGTAAATGTTGAAATGCTATTATGAAAAAATGATACGTTAGTTCTTTGTTCAATTTCCCTCTCTTTGTTTGACATTTAAGCAAATGCCTCATAGCTCTGCACTGAATTTCATCGGCCCGATTGTTTGACCCAGCTTTTCATTGACAAATCAGCTGGGTTTTTTGGCTTTCAAAAATTAAATAATAATTTAAAATAGAAAAAAAAAATCTTACATATAATCAAATATCAATATACAGCCAAACAATTAATTGGGTAGAAAATTTAAATGCAAAAAGAAAAGTCTTTCCAAAGAGTTCCTAAAAATGAGGCCAACACAGCACCACACCAACACTTCTTCTTGACTGTTTGTTATGTAGCATGTGTGGTCCGATGCCCCACGTGGGCCGATGGCCTTTTGCTTCCACGGTTGTTAAACGTTTGCTGGGACCCACTTCACCATCTTCCCTCCAATCCCATCGGAGATACCTTCGAATCTTCCTCTCCAGTCATATCCTCTTCCTGTTTTCACTTTACAAAAACCGGAAAACACACTGAAAGCAGAATCACAGAAAACAGAAAAATAGTAATAAATAGTTTAGACCATAGACTAGCCTCCTTCCCTGTATATATTATTATCTCCAAAATATTCCTAAAAATATTCCTCAGCTTTGTCTTTGCTTCTTATTCATTTTCTGTACAAAAAAATAGAAAAGCAGAAACGTTTCTCTCTCTCTCTGGTTTTTTTTTTGAAAATGAGAACTTTGAATTCGCTGTTTATGCTTATAGACATAAACAGTTCATGGCATTCTGCAAACCAGGCACCAATCTCAACTCTAAAGTACATCCAGAACACCAATTTCATCACCTCATTCTCTTCATCATTTCGTCGAACACGTCGCGCGCGCAAGATGTTCGTCTCTCAGAAACCAACGCCACCGTCGATTCATCCGCCGACTGTTAGGCGGCCGAGCGATTGGGCACCGCCTAGAAATGGGTCGGTCTCGGATTCTCCGAACTCGGCCTCAACTTCGAGGTCTGGGGCGCATATTGAGCTGGAGTTGTTTTTGGAATTGTTGCCATCGAGGATGAGGAGAGAGTTGTGTATGCATAGAGAGCTTGGTGACTTGATTGAGGTGGTTATGGACTTGGGAAGAAAGCCTCTTGCAAGGTTTCCTTCTGGGGATTGGGTGATTTCAGAGCAAATTGTGAAGCATGAAGATTTAAAGCATGCAATATCTAAGGTTACATATAAATACACGTTTAATTTTACTCTCTGAGTTTTTAATATGATGGATCATATTATATACATAGAATTATTTGTTTGGATTATGTTCCAATAGAAACTATTTTTATATAATATTACCATTGTTAAGTGGTTTCTCTTGTTTGAAAGTGACTGCTGTATTTTAAAATTATCTTGTATTATTATGACTTATGTATCAATAAGATCTTACATACTGTTTGATGTATTTATATTTTAAATTATTGGAGATGGCCAATCTTGATTTTCTTGTGTTTCCACATGCTGATTATTGGTAGACGTACTTACATTGTTATATCCTACTGTAAATAATGGTTTGAAATCTGCATGCTTGGTTTTTGAATTATGAAATTTGTGTGTAGGTAGAGGTTTGTTGAATTTTTTTATGTGAATTTAATTTATCTTTTTAGGTTGGTGACTTTTCGGATGATAACCGTTCGGGTATTGATAGATCTTTACATCGTATAAGTGCTATTCGAAACCGTAAAATGCAAGTTATTGGTCTCACTTGTCGGGTGGGTCGAGCCGTAGCTGGAAGTGCTGAGATTATACGTGACTTGGTTGAAGGGGGAGGTTCCATCTTGGTCATAGGTCCTCCTGGAGTTGGTAAGACAACTTTAATCAGGTATAGAAGATTTTCATGTCAGTACTCAAAAGATGGCTTTTTTCATCATATATAAGCTCTTGCTAAGGAACTGTCCATTATATATAAGCTACTGATTCTGCATGACTATGTTCTATATTTATCTGTCTATTTATATCTTCTTTTTCTTAAGACCTATGAAAATTCCTTGTTTGCTTTTCTATGCTATGTTTGATTTTATTCTTAAATTTCAGAAGGCGTATCCATTGTAACGTGATCAAGTTTTGGAATGGGAAGAAAAGAGGAAATGAGAATGAATTGATGTTAACTTAAGTACTCTATAATTCACATGTTTCATATCACACAGTGTTTATAAACCTGAAGAGTCTTTGTTTGAGCAGAGAAATAGCAAGAATGTTGGCTGATGACCACATGAAGCGTGTAGTCATTGTAGATACATCAAATGAGATTGGAGGTGATGGAGATGTCCCTCATTCGGGAATAGGTCGTGCTAGAAGGATGCAAGTTCCTAATGTTAACATGCAACATAGTGTGAGTGTTAAACTAAATTCTCCCCCTTTAATTGTTGCTATCATGTGTCCGCATGGAATGAACAATGGAGATTCTTTCCAAATGATTTTTCATTTTAATATTCTTTTATTTCATTTCTTTGCAGGTTATGATTGAAGCAGTCGAAAATCATATGCCTGAGACCATCATAATCGATGAAATTGGAACAGAGCTTGAAGCTTTAGCTGCCAGTACTATTGCTCAACGTGGAGTTCAGTTAGTTGGAACAGCTCATGGAATGACTATAGATAACATAGTTAAAAATCCTTCTCTGCAGATCCTTGTTGGGGGCATAGAGGTGCAATTGCATAGCTTTTTTGTCCTTCACATTATATTTTGTCTTCATGAATGCCAATGCTGCAATTAAAAGTTATTCTACATGTTAGTTGTGTGTTTTGGGATATTTTTCTTTTTAGTTCATTTTCTTTGTTCTCTAATATATGCCTTGCCCTATCCAACTCAACCCAACTTTGGTGTATGTACGATTTGAATGCAAAATATCTTTTAGCACCCTAATTGGCCTTACTAGTCGACTAATTAGTACCCACTTCAATTGAATTTGGTCAGGGCAATCGGTGTTCTATTTAAAAAAGGAATTTGTAATGTTAACATTTTGATTGATTTAAACTGGTTCTTCTTGAAATAGAGTGTAACTCTTGGTGACGAGGAAGCAAAGAAAAGGAAAGTGCAGAAGACAATTCTTGAAAGGAAAGGGCCTCCTACTTTTACATGTGCGGTTGAGATGATATCTAGGACTGAATGTCATGTTCATCACAGATTAGATGCAACAGTAGATGCTATACTGGCAGGTATTGATTGACCTTTTTCTTTATAAACCTGTCCTCAATTATTACTATTATTATTTTGGAGGGGAAGGGGGAAGTGTTTCTATTCACTTACCCAAGATTGCAGTTTTGAGGCAAATATTTGTCTAAGATAGAGGCACTTCTGTGTGATAGGAAAATTGCCACTGTTTGAAGTCCGCCAAATGGATGCTGAACATCATGAACCTCTGAAGGTTACTCCAATACTCAGAGGGAGCTATCCAGAAGAATCTGAATTGACTATAAATGAAGACAAAGGTGCTGAAATGGAGTCTGATGAGGACAGTGAAGATGAAGATTTCGCTTCAAACCAGTTCAAGAACCGTAGCATTAAGAGATCTGTGAGAAAGCCAAGCCCACCAGTTTGTGTCTATACGTACAAGGTAAACTTTCGTAAACTGCTTTATTCCATATATGTTCTACATTAGTTTACATATTACGGTAGTCAAGGTTACTTCTGGGCATTGGAGTTTTATGTGTTTGGGTTGACTAGGCTTGAACGAAATGTGAGAATAATAATGTTTCTGTTATATTATCTGGTTTAGATCCTTGAAGCTGATCTGTTACAAGTAGCAAAGGTAATGGGACTTGAGGATGAAATAGATGTAACTGATGATATTGGAACAGCGGATGCCATTCTTGCATCCAGTTCTGAAATGAAGCAGAACCCTTGGATCCGTGGAGTTGCTAAATTCCACCAGTTGCCGGTATTTGTTATCAAGGTATCTTCATATTATTTTTTCTTTTCTCCTTTTCATCCATGGATTAATCATATTCGGAGAAATGATATTCTTACTATTGCAAAATTTTATTTGGCTATAAGCCAGAGATTATAACGTGGCCCCCTGAATTAGTTTTGAAACATAAAAGCTTTCAGCAACAATAGTATGGCAATGGTGTTAGTAAAAAGAAGTGTTTATCATTATAATGTCCTCTTTATCGCAGTCAAATACAATGGCACAAATGGTCAAGGCTGTTCGCATGATTCTTGGAATGGAATCATTTGGCACTATATCAAAACTGCCAAACAAAAGCACCTCTGACATAGAAATTGAAGATGATGCACTGAGAAGCAAACCCACCCTAGAAGAGATCGATGCCTTGGAGGTATTTCGATAGGTGTTCTTCTCCGAACTTTTAACAATTGGTAGTCAAAATATAAAAACCAGCATCCATGCTGGCTGCCATCTGAAGGCTTACCAGTTAAACTGACATTCTGCTCCACACAGATATCTTTGTATTTACTTATTTCTTCTTTTCTGGGCAGGAGGTTCGCCTTGCAATTGAGTATATCGTAATTCCTGGAGGAGAGGCGGTGGAACTTCTCCCTAGATGCTCAGAAATAGTTGCTCAGCAACTTGAGCTCGTGGAGAGCTATCAACTGGCAGCTGAAAATTCAGGTACTGAGCTGAACCCCAGGTTGCAGATTCTTCCACTGAGATTAAACAAAAAGTCATTTTCAAACTCTTTGAAGTCCGGTTCAACATCACCGAAAGAAACACTCGGAAAATCACTAACTAGCAGCGATGCAGGCACCAGCTTTACCCGTCTACCCTTCCTGCCTGAATAGTTTGATCATATCTCAAAAGTGTAACTAACGTGTCTTCAATCTTTGGTTGATACCTGTACCGATTCTGTGTACAGTGTGTAGTTAATATATTATCTTGCGATGCAAGCGAAATTACAATGAATAACAACTCGTTGCCATTGCTTCATCATTACAAGGAACGCAAACTTCTTTGACCGTGATACTCATTCTCTTGAACCTGAGCGACCGGAGACATGAATGAGAGAAATATTGTCTTCGTACATTGTTTCCTTAAAAGACATCCACCAAACTTGAAACCAATACAGAGCCATGTATCCCAATCAGATATGCAAAAGAAATCTAGTTAATGCATTGGAGAATATTTTAATAAAAAATAAGAGTAATTGCCACTTCTCATGATATGATTGGAAGAAATGAAGTAAAAATATTATTACTACAGTTTTTTAAATTTGCTTCCCATCATTTTTTATTCAAATTTCGAAGGTTAAAAAGGTAAATTAATATTGATGGTTTAATTTCGTTGTGGTGATACAAAATATTTTTGAAAACGATGAGGCCCAACAAACAGGCCCATAAATCTAAGCATTTTAGTGCATTAAGAGATGGTACCCAAAATGACCGAGCTTTAAAAATGCCTTTCACGAGGTACAACCATACGCAGCAGCAATAACCCATCATCATACTTAACCCAGTACGTTCCCGAACATGTCTAATTAAACAGCTCTAGGGTTTCGCAAAGTGAATACGCGTCAGAAAATATCAACAGCGAATAATAGGTAAAGCGAAAAAAAAAAAAAATTCCTCAAACGACTTTTCTGTTGAAACAAATAGCGCTAATCCGTCGTCGTTTACGTGCAGTGATTGTTTGCAATGGCTGGAAAAGACGAGAACAGGATATTTGTCGGAGGGCTGTCCTGGAACGTCACTGAGCGACAGCTCGAAAACGCGTTTGATCGTTTTGGAAAAATAATCGAGTGCCAGGTACCACTTTATCGTTGTTCATAGTTTTTATTTATTTATTTTTTACTTATGCGCCCTTTTTTTCCCCTCTATATTATTGTGCTCTGTTTGGATTTTGAGAAACTCGAGCTGGAACGGAGTATTTTTTTTTTTTTTTGGAGAAAGCGGAACGTAAATGAATGACTTGTTCGCTTTTTACTCACAAAATTTATGAATTTTTGTAGAAGAAAAAAGGTGTAATCTCTTCACGTATATTGAGAAAAAAAAATTATTGATAATGATATGTAGTGAAGAACTGAATCGATTTTAATAAATTATGATTTATTACACAGGCTTTTTGAGCTGATTAGTTCATTGCCAAAAGATAGAACCACTGGATTTGCGTGTTAGAGTCCTTTTGAGAATCACAACTTGTTCTTAATGCATTAGATTTACAACATGATGTCATTGAATCTTAGTTTTGATTTTTATCATTTGGTTTGGACCTCAAATAGTTTGGTATTGACATCTAGTTGAGTTTGAGTATTAACATCACTGAAAATTATGTTGCTTTGTCGGTGTCTTCTTTATTTTCAGGTCTCGTGTTGATCGATCAAACAATTCTACGGTGGTCTTTTTCATTGTCATCTTTACATTTTTCTGGCAGCTTGCCTGCATGCATGAAAAAGAACAAAAGAATTTGAGAAAATGTTTCATTATTTATTTGAAAATTGAAGCATAGTTGATTTCAAATTAATTTATAATCTATTTTGAGGTAAAGGTCCCACAGCTTGTAATTCATGATAACCAACGTTTGTACAGGCTATGTATTTTGATCGCATTTGTTATCATTCTCAATTCTTCATTGTCAAAAGATAGAACCACTGGATTTGCGTGTTAGAGTCCTTTTGAGAATCACAACTTGTTCTTAATGCATTAGATTTACAACATGATGTCATTGAATCTTAGTTTTGAATTTTATCATTTGGTTTGGACCTCAAATAGTTTGGTATTGACATCTAGTTGAGTTTGAGTATTAACATCACTGAAAATTATGTTGCTTTGTCGGTGTCTTCTTTATTTTCAGGTCTCGTGTTGATCGATCAAACAATTCTACGGTGGTCTTTTTTATTGTCATCTTTACATTTTTCTGGCAGCTTGCCTGCATGCATGAAAAAGAACAAAAGAATTTGAGAAAATGTTTCATTATTTATTTGAAAATTGAAGCATAGTTGATTTCAAATTAATTTATAATCTATGTTGAGGTAAAGGTCCCACAGCTTGTAATTCATGATAACCAACGTTTGTACAGGCTATGTATTTTGATCGCATTTGTTATCATTCTCAATTCTTCATCTTCACTATATTAATTATTCTGCTTATTTTGTTGTTTTGCCTGGAATGCTCGATATGATCTTTTGAGATGCTGTAGATGGGGTTTTTAGAGGTCCTTTTGGTCAGAATCTTCTTGCTGAAGCTCAGTGTTATTTATGTGATTAGATTAAGATGGATGGTTATTTTTAGTTTTTCCAGCCAGCAAGCATTGACGTGAATGGACGGTCTTTTGTCTATATGGATTATTATGGTTCACAAAAGGCAGTTAAATTCAGATACCTGGATTTGGAACATTTGATATCTGCAGAAAGAGTTCTTTTATCCATGGAATGTAAGTTGATTGAGAACCATGAAGATTCCTGCTCAGAGGCTTGGAATGGATGTAATTTAGTAAAGTGATCAACCAATGGTCAAGTCATGTGAGGTAGCGATTCTGAGATGCTTGTGTCAGAAAAGTTTCTGTTTTTCACAGCTTTCATCCACCTGGTTTCTGTAGCTTGGTAAACTGAAGGTTCTAGAGTGCGTAGTCCTCAATGACCGATCACTCCACTAGTTAGCTGAAGGATAGAGTTCAATTAAGCCCGATGAAAGAAAAATTGCATGTTTTTCCATGTGGCTTTCGGACTAGTGTTGTAGCTGGAAGGAAAAAGGCCATTCTGCAAGTTCTGTGAGTTGTTTGATATAAATTTTTAAGCTGGACAGGGTGTGTTAGTGGGTGTTGATTTCTTCTTATGTCGCTCAGAGAACCAGAGGATTATCTGGTGCAGTCGAAAGAGTCATGTGATGTGTATGCTTTCAACAAGGGCTGCCACATTGCGATGTTACGTTGATTTACTTGTTTTCACTCTAGATTATCCGATTTATCTTGTGCCTGATGCGTTATTTTGTAGTCTTCGTGCATGCATATGAACCTTGATTTTTACACTATTCTGATAGCATTACATCCAGGAAGCCTGAGGCTTGATTCCAGTTTGCATTCATCAAACACAAAGACGAATTCTATACAATGCAGAGATGGTCATCTGCTTTTGAGGGAACAGCATTCTTTTGTTCTTTTGGTGTGGCAGACTCGTGAAATTCTGATATTCCAGCTTTTCAGCCTTATTTTTGGAGCTCTTTGAACTTCTTTTATTCCTGCTACAGCATTTAGTCTATGTTTGATTGGACTAAATGGATCAGATCAGTTTTCTGTTTTCCAGAGCATGATTATGGTTCTGCGCCATTCCATAATTTTTAAGCTTCTAATCAAATGACAGTAGTTCAGTAGTTTAAGAAGACTTGTCATTCTGCCAACTCTTTTTACTTTACAGTCAGTGAAGGGAAATTATTTAATTTATTCAGCTGCAAAGTTTAATCTATTGAATCTGGAGTTTGGGTGCTTATAGTTGCTGGCTGCTGTAATTCTCTCATCTTCCTCTTATCATCTGAGAAGATTCAATTCAAGGACAGTGATGCATATTTAATCACCTGATATGAAAGCACTCTATAGGCTACGTTTTCAGAGGTTGTAGGTTCATCCCCAAGTCCAGTATATCTTTGCTAGAAGTTGTCTTAACTTTTTTATCTCAGCTTTTGCGATGGATGTGTGGGCAAAGATGTCATTTATGGACTGGTTATCTGAAGGTTTTTTTGGTACCCTGCTGACTAGGATGATGAATTAATAATGTACAAGGAATGAGAACCAAGAAGAATTTGGGAATAACCTGCACAATGAAGAAATTGTGTGATGATTGGTGGTTGTTTCTATTGATAGTAGTTCTTCTGGACAGAGATCGGTTTTTGAAAAATATGTTTTTTTCATGGTGACATCTTACTGCCTGTTTTTCACTTGTTTGGATTAAGGAATGGCAGTTGTTGTCACTGCAAGATGGAAATCACCCTAGTATTCAAAACATGACACCTTGTGGTTCGTTTAATTACCTATTGGTGGGAACCCTACCATTTTTTAGAAACTAGCACTGACGTCTGGTTCAAAAGGCTGATATATCTGACTGTATGATCGGCTATTATCAGTTGTTCTCTTGAATAGGATTCTATAGAACCGGTATCTGGGATTTTGTCAGATGACAGATATACGATTTTGAAGATTCTTCTTCTTTGTTTAAGAGTCCTTTTCAATAACAAAAAATGCAGCAATGCCTCACACATAATAACGATTTGAAAGTAAGTCTTTTTTCCCCCCTTTACCCCCGGGATAGGAAAGTAAGTCTTTATTTGCTTGATACATTCTGATTATGTAAGACTTTACTACCTTATCATCTTGATGTGTAATCTCTGGAACCAACTATTTCCTCATTTTTGAAAGTTATTTCAATGCTATTCTGCTCCTTGTTAATACCTGAATGCTATGCCTGAATCGCTATACCTGAATCCTATTATATACATGTTACGTTTCTCAATATGCTTTGAGGTAAGTAATGAATCATCAAACTGCGACTTTTTATGTTTTGTCAAAAGATCTGGTTTACTGCATGGCTATGGCTTTTTAACCTCTTTTTTTTGTTAAATAACTAGTCATTGTCATCTGATTTACAAACTGTCATGAGCTTGCGCGGCTGGTTTTATAATGTTACACACTTTTGAGATTCTTTGTTACAAATCACTATGTAGCTATTGTGGAGCAAGTTTCAAAATGTTTCTGGGTTATTCTTATCCTTTATTTTGGAAATGTCATCCTACTTGTCTCATCTTTACAGTGGTGGCAATTTCTTAGTGTCCTATTTTGCTATGGTTTGGGGTCATACATGGTCGTTCTGTTTCTTTGAATCAACTTCTCTTGTGTGTTTGCGTAGATCATGTTGGAAAGAGATTCAGGCCGTCCACGTGGGTTCGGATTTATTACATATGCAGACCGTCGGGCGATGGATGATGCTATCAGAGAAATGCATGGGCGCGAGTTTGGTGATAGGGTCATCTCTGTGAATAAGGCCCAGCCAAAAATGGGAGGTGAGGTTTCAGATCATGGCTACAGGGGAGGAGGCTACTCATCTGGTGGCAGGGGAAGCTATGGTGCTGACAGGCCTGGAGGGCAAGATGACTGCTTCAAGTGTGGTCGCCCTGGACATTGGGCCCGAGATTGTCCTTCAGCTGTAGGTGGCCGAGGTGGGGCTGGAGGTTCATTTTCATCACGCTCCAGATTTGGAGGGGTTGGTGTCCGTGGTGACTACCTTGGAGGAGGTCGTGACCGATACATTGATGATCGCTATGATGGAGGACGCTATGGAGATAGGGATCGCTATGACAGCAAGGATAGCAAATATGGGAGCCGCGATCGCTATGTTAGTGACAGGTATGTAATTTTATATGAACTTTGCTCAATACGAATGTAATGTTTAAGCCACCTATAGATCTACCTATGCTTACCAGTCTATCATTATTCTCTTTTACTTGTGCTGTCAATTGGGAAACACTATTGTTTAATTTTGTTTTTGATAAATAGGACTTAGCTTAAGTAAAATGGCTGTCGGGTTGATGAGAAGGAAAGAACCTCCATTGATTAAATGTTATCTGTATGAATAATTTAAATTAGTTGGCAAGTTGGTTGTTATTTCAAAAAATATGGTGCAACTCTCATTTTGGTACACGCTACAAGAGAGTTAAATGTAGTATACCAAAACGCAAGGGTATTTCTCCTGTCTCTTTTAAATCTTTTGCAGCCATCTTTTCATATATAGCTTGACAGTAGTTAATCCTTTCATTTACATCTAATTTTTATGAACAACAATACAGGTACCCGCCTGCTGGAGATCGCCTTGCAGGTGATAGGTATGGTGGTTCAGATCGTTACCCTGTGAATGGTTATGGCAAAGAGAGGGGCTATGAGAGAGATGTTGGTCCTCGGGCAGGCAGTGATAGGTATGCAAGTGGAGGACCGGCTCGGGATGATGGAAGAGGATATAGGAGCAGAGCTGCTCCTTACGATCGCCCTAGCAGGGGGGACCGTCCTTCCTTTGACCGTTACTGAGTTACAAGTATTTCTGTGAAAGTTTTAGGTATGAACACTATGCTAGGCACTTTGGTTTTTGAATTTGGGTTTGTAGGATGATGCAGAAGCAATGATTTTATGAATTCGAAGTTGATTTAGTTTTCATTTGTTTGTTTTTGGTTTTTCTCACTTAAAAACCCAGTAAGTGCATACTGCAAGATTTGAGAAAACTTTTGTGTTTGCTCAGAAATGTTAAGAAGTTTTTTGGAAATATATTTGATACTTTCTGGAGAGACGGATAAAATCGATATTTCGAAAGTATTTCGTGTAATGTAAACCTATGTACTCTTATTTTAGAACCTCTGTGGACAAATGTGCGGGCGTATCAAAGTTTTTAAAACATGGATCAAAATGCAAAAATTTCAAAAGCGAAAAAAGGACCAATCAATCTAGTAAAACCTGTAAATTGATTTGTTTAAAGTCTTCGAACTAGCCATGTGGGTATGGTAGTAACTGCCTTCGTTATGGAGTTGCTTTTTCATGTCTCTCAGGGACTAAATTTTAGAAAAATGAATAGAAATCCAACTTGAAATCCATTCTCCAATTTTGCCTTCAGCTAGATCATGCATATTTTAAGAACTCTTGAACTTCCGTTTGCTTAGTTCGTTTACTAATATTTTTAGTTGGGTGAAACTGGTCAGTGACAAATATATATGCGCTTCTAAAAGTGTAATATCACGTCAGAGCAGAGAAAATAAACAGAGAGATAGGTTAGGTAAAAGAGGTTAAGTACTGCCGGCTATTTTGGTGGCAACACTTTTTGTTCTCCGATTTAGCAACGTCCATAAAAAAAAAAAAATTAATTTTGTTCAGGTGTAATAGAAAAAATCTGATAGTTAGCCAATTAAAATGAAAAATTAGCCTTTAACTTTAGTAACGAAACAAACAGGCTCTGCATCAACAACATTATATTCTTTTAAGGGCACTGAAACAAGAAAATTATCCTTTAATGGTGTGTTTATTTGAAGGTTTATGAAATGAGAATGAAGGAATGTGAATGAAATCTATATTTTTTTGGGTAAAATATAATTTGGGAATGAAAATAAAATATTTGGGTTCCATACAATTTGAGAATAAGGAATGTGAATCTCATTCCCAACCCCCCATTGGAATTACCCTCATTCAAATCACAATTAAATTTATTATTTTAAATATCATTATTATTATTATTATTATTATTATTATTATTATTATTATTATTATTATTATTATCATCAAATTTTATGAACTTTACTATTTTAGTTATTATTATTATTATTATAAATATAACAAATGTTAATAATAATAATAATAGTTAATAGTTATTAATTTTATTTTTTAATTACTATCATTTTCATAATAATATTTATACATGTATCTAGTTAATGAAAATTATATTAGTTAATACTATGGGTATTTTGGTAAATTGATTATTATTCTCGTTACTCATTCTTATTTATTTTGCCAAGTGAATACATTAATGACATTCTAGCACATTCTCATTCCCATTCCCATATATTTTTGCCAAGTAAACATTAGAATTTCATTCCAATTCCAACTCATTTTCATTCATAGCCCATTCTCATTCCACCCCATCTCATTCCATGAAGTAAACGCACCATAAGAACCTTAAACACAAATAAGAAAGGCAATTAACAAGTAAGCATCTTGTACTTTCAGCTCGGGCTCGCTTAGGCTTATATACAACTGCCTTTGCACGTAATTCTGCTAGTTGTGTCTCCTCTTGCTTTTTCATAAATTCAAATGCCGATAACACTATGTGTGTGTGGCCTCACTTTTACTAGTTAACTAGGAAATAAAATCACGCTTCGCGCGGCTTTGAAAAATAAATTTAGTATTATCTTTTTTTTTCCTTTACATTTGATGAAATTAATAAAAAATATGAATTGATTATTTTTTGAAATAAGGCAACCTTATAAAACTAATGTTATTTATAAAAGTTAACTATTTTTTTGTTAACTTTAAAAATATATATAAACGTATATAGTCTAAGTGTTCAGACCTTATACCTTCACGTGTGAACTCCAATCAGCCTCCAACAATTCTTTAATGCTCATCTTATTGAGGAACATCTCTTCCTCAAAAGTAATCTTATTCACATTCTAACTTTCAATAACTTGCGAGATGTTGGAGATGGTAGAAAATCTTTCAATTAATGATGCTACTTAATCTATTTGAAGATTTATGTAGATTTTGCTTGCACTTGTGGCAGAGAAACTAACCTCACCTGTTTAGAGTAAATGTAACCTAAAACAAAACTTGAACAAATCCAAATTTGAGTATAATATTAGATAGCCACATTGCATTTGAAAATGTTGATTAGTGGGATCTAAATCAAATAATCACCTTGAAGTTTTTTAATGATTGTACAAGTTACTATCACAATACAAGGACCTCGTCTTTCTTGTACAAGTTTGGATCAAACATCTCCCTTAATTTTCTCCATAAAGTAATATTTGTTGTTATCGAGTTATCCATAAAAATTAACAAAAGTTAATAATGTAAAGAGAAACAATAACCAAAAAATAATATAAATAACTAAAAAATATATAGTTATAGTTTTCTTGATTATATTCGACTTACTAATCTGTTAAAACTTTTATATCTCTTTTTTTTTCTGGCCAGCTCTAACGATCTCAATATCACCCACACTACATAAACTTCCGACAACATCTATAATATTATGGAAAAATAACATAAACATGTTAAAACACAAGGATTAATAATTTCTAATATATACTTAAATATTAACAAACGTTAATAATTAAAAAATTACATGAGAGGATTGTGTTATCATTCACACGTAAATCAATCAAATTCGGAGATACGAATTGGAATCCATTGATCGAAATCTTAACAGTTCCTTCTTCTAATGTCTTAAGAGAAGTTCTAACCAAGAAAATAATCTTATACTGATTTGAAAGTGGTCTGTACTCGCCTGTAGTTTAAACAACTTTCAAATTCTTGACATTGTACAAAGAACCCTCACTCAACATGTGCTTAAACCTTGTTACTAAATTTTTCCTAATTGTTGCATGCATTAGATTTTCTTACGAAAAAAAAACACATGGTCCATTTAGTAGATGACAATTGGGAAAAAAATAGAGAAAATAATGGAAAAATAAATTTTTTATACAACATTTTCATCAATAAAAGTTATGTTCACACTAATCAATTCTCTATTCTTCTTAGTATTAATAGACTCCCACATCCTATAAAATCTAACCCTTATCATTCGATTATTTTTATCATTGTTTAACTCATGAAGAAAAGAGTACTCTATGAAGCACACAATACCAAAAATTCAAATAAATCAAACAATAAAATACAAGAATTTTTCTAAAGAGGATGTTGGTTAAATAAAAAAAAACTAGAATTTAGTGTTTAGAGAGTTTGAAAAAGCCAAAAGGCACTAAATTAAAAATTGCATAATTAAATATGAGATTATGACATTAAAATTAGGCCCTAGTGGCATTATTGAGAGAAGATGAAAGAACCTCTCGTTCTATGTTAATTAGTTGATGCATTTTAAATCCATAAAGTTTTATTGCTAGCATAATCAAATAAATGAATATTTTAAGACTTATAATTAATTATTATTAACGGTTATATATTGTTGGATTTAAATAGAAAGATTCATCATTCTTCTTAGTATTAGTAGACTCTCACATTCTCCAAAGTCTAACCCTTATCATCGATTTATCTTTATTATTGTTCAACTTAGGCTTGGCAAAAACTCGGGTCCGGTCTGGGTTTGGTGCAACCCGGGACCGAACCGGATGCTAAAAATTGAAACCCGGACCCGGATAAAACCCGGATTTTGCATGTTCGGTCCGGGCTTGAGCCCGGCGTGTCCCGAGTCCAGGTTTTGTCTTCCGGGTTTCTAAGCCCGCAAACAAAAATTTCAAAAAAAAAAATCAGAATGAATTCCAGGCTTCCAGCATTTTGCAGCTTGCACCGGTTTCACATCGTGAGCTCTTAACAAAGGTCATACAAGTTTTACGCTACATTTAGGCATGAACATTGAATGTCACATGATTAGAAGCCATGAAGAAATATCAAAAATCAAAGGCAAAATCTGTCATCACTAACCCATCTACTGATGCATCCACAAAAACAATACAAACTCAAATCCTACAGGATAATAAATAATAAATAAAAATAAACAAAATCTGTTGATCAGAGAGAGATGCTTTACTAGCCATGTCAATAATTTCTTCCGCATCCCTTCCCAGATGATTGTAACTGAATAAAATATAATTGTTTCATGAGCCACACAATCCAATACGATTATAGAAAACCCTGATTCGTTTCGAAAAATCAATCAAATCACAAGTTCAAGTTCAAGGGCAAGGAATAAAGCATATGAGTTTGAGATAATTTGATCAACCCCATCAAATATAAACATTTTAATTCTATGTATTCAATTCAAAATTCAATTTCAATTTTTCAAAACCAGGTGTGAGGGAGGGACGTCACCTGGTGTATAGGAAGAGACGATTCATGTCAGCTTCAAATTGGAGCTGCCTTGGATCCCCTGTGAACGTTGGGCGTTTTGCTAGATTCTTCACCGCCTGTACGCCCATCAAATATAAACATCAGACATGAAGCTACGAACGACTCCCGTCACAGCCACAACTGAGCAAAACCGAGTTAGGCAGTCAGCAAATGCAAACGAGAAGAGATGATGCCGACTGCCGAAGGGCGACGATGAATGACTGATGGTAGGTGATAGCCGACAGTGATGGTGGGTGCTGCTAGCTGACTGTTTCGGTTTGGGTTAGGGATTTCGGATTTGGGTGTTTAGTTTAGTGTTTTGCGATTTGGACTTTGGAGCTGCTTTTGTTTTTTTTTTTGTTTATTGCGAAAACGGGTCCGGGTTATTATTATTATTATTATTATTATTATTATTATTATTATTATTATTATTATTATTATTATTATTATTATTATTATTATAGCACCATAATAATCCCTATTTTGAAACATAATTGGGTGGTGAAAAATATAAAACATAAGGTAATATTCCACATTGGAATGAGACAAGATAATAAGTTGCCAAAGAAATTTTTTTTTTAATATATAGGCTCAAATGGGCTAATTATGAATATTTTATAATAGAGTTAGTTAGAAAGGTTCAAACAGATCAAAGATAGCATTCGGTCATCTTTTAAGGCTCCAAATAGTCTTTCATATCCACTAGTTCAATGGACTTTCAGATGTGGCTGCACAATTTTTTTTTTTACTTTAAAGAAAATATAGAGATCTTGTACAATAAATTGTGAAGCTGTAAAGGTAAACAATGTTACTCTCCAAGGATAATAGGCTCAAAAACTCGCTTAGACTTTTAATAATATGTGCATTCCTCCAAATGACTTAATCAATTTCACTCATCAAATTTCTCAATTTACATTTCAACATACAAAGGAGAAAACATAGTGTAACTCAAGTTCAAAAATAATACAAATACCAAAATTTAAAAATCATCATGTTATCCAATGTTAAAAGATCACACAGAAAAAGAAAAATATTTTTTTGTATTTTTTTTAAGTTAAAGAAAACAAAAAAATTGGGACTGATTGCAGAAACGTAAGGGAGATGATTAAGAGAAAACGAGAAAAAGAAAGAAAAAAAGAAGTTAGATTTTTTTTTAAGAAACAAAACACTAGAATTAAAAAAATGCGTTTCTAAAGACACCACATTCTATATTTTACTATCTTCGACTCAAATTTTTATCCAAAGTTAGTCTTTACAACAAAAATTAGTAAAAACATCACCATGATTGAGATATTCTACAGCTGTCAACTATTCTATTCCCCTAACCTGAAAAAGGCATTGTCTTCAATGTCTTAAAAGAAAGGAGTAGAATTTAAAAGACATCACTTTGCCATTATTGGAAAAATTTACAAATGGAGAATTAAATTTAATTTACACTTTTTACGAGGGTTACTGCCATTATCCTCAGTTGCCCAATCCAACGCCAAAGTCATAAGATCTGGCGTTGGTTTGTGAACTTGCAAAAGATTGAGTAACTTATTTGAAATACAAATGTGCAACCCAAGAGGGGGGTGAATTGGAATTTTAAAACTTATCCTAACAAATCCACACAACAATTTAATCTAATGCCTTAATCAAATCAAAACAATAAATTCAATCAAGCACAATATTAAAAGAGTAAGGGAAGAGAAAAACGAACACAATGATTTTTACGTGGTTCGGCTATCCCCGCCTACGTCCACGCCTCCAAGCTCACCCGCTTGAGGATTTCACTATCCAAGCCTTTCCAAGGCTTTAACCAATTACAATTGACTTCAAGGTGTCAATGAACCTTTACAACAAAGAGATTATCTCCCAATCTCTTCACTCAAGTGTCTCACACACTCAAACTCTTACAATTGAGATGAATAAATGAGAGTTACAATAAAACTCACTCAATGAGTAGATATTCAAAAATGAAGAGTAAGAAATGATTCAATCTTTTGTGTTTTACAAGTTGAAGGCTCAAGATATCTTGTGTGCTTTTTTCATTTTTTTTGCTTATTGGAGAGCTTGAAAATGAGTTCGATTTGAGTTCTTATAGTTTGAGCTCAAAAACTAGCCGTTATGCACTGTCTGCCCGAAAAGGGTTCACCGTTTATTCATTAACGGTTAACCGTTTGTGCTGGTCAAAGTTACTGTTGGACTAAATTTTAAATAAACGGTTAACCGTTTTCAGTAAATGGTTCATCGTTAGTTTCCAGTAACCTGCAAAACAAATTTGGCTTAACCTTTCTCACTAAACGGTTCAAGGTTAAAATAAACGGTTAATCGTTTTCAGTAAACGGTTCACCGTTTTGTTCCAGAATCATCATTTTAACAAAACTGGACAAAACATGCTTTCTGGACGTTATCGGTTAGCCGTTTTAAAATAAACGGTTAGCCGTTTGCTACAGTGACTGCTAGAGTGAAAGCTACAGTGAAATAAGTTTCCAAAAATTCAGTTTGACCCCAAAAATTTATAAAACTGTAGTACGACCCAAAACGTTATGAAACTTTGCAAATAGGTCTAATTTCAGAATTTCTAAATATCACTTTGTTAATCTCAAAACTTTATAAAATTATGATATGACCCCAAAGATTTTATTATTTCGCATAAAGGTCCTTTTCAACATAATACCCATATTTTTAAAGTTCTCAAAATCTTTCACTTTAGTCCAAAAACTTTGATTTTATAGCCTCATTTTCTTATTATAAAAACACAATTCATAAATCTTTGTTTAATCAATACATGTGATTTGTTATCATCAAAATCAATATCTATAGCTATATAAGCTAACATTATTAACAGTAGGAGTATAAATCAAGAGTTTTTTCGCTGAGGGTGGAATGAAATAATTTTTAATTGCATGATTAAGAAATATTATTAAACCATTATAAAAGTTATTAACATTTAACAAACCAATATGTTTTTAATTGATATTTAAATGAGCTCAAGAAGTAAATGTAATTAATACCTCTAAAGTTACAAGATATATTGGCAAGAAAATGAAAGCGTCAGCATGATTTAACATTTTATATATTCTTTCTTGCATACCTGAGACAACTAACTCTTCTCCAGCTAGTGGGGTTGGTAGACATGCTAAAGGTTTTAAGGCTTTGGGAATAATACCTCTTCTTCGAACGAAAGCAGTTTTAGAATTTAGAGACAAGCTTTGATAAACCTTGATCACCTCCTTCATTTACAAGACTTAACATATCGAATATTCTTTCTTGCATACCTGATACAACTAACTCTTCTCAATTGGTGGGTTTGGTAGACATCCTATAGGTTTAAGGCTTTTGGAATAATGTCTAGCACTTGGCTTCCTTGAACGAAAGCAGTTTCAGAGACAATTTTTGATAATCCTCGATCACCTTCTTCATACACAAGATGTAGTTGTCTCTCTGTTATAGCACGACCAAGATCTATGGTTGCCTGAACAAACTTCTTTTACTTTTCATAGTGAAATCCAGAAAGCACACAAATATTCTTAAGTTGTCTGCTTGAAGTTGTTGCGATTAGAACAATTCTAAAAAGAAACAATTTGTGAGTGCTTGAAAAAAAACTTCTATCTAATGATCTTTGTGACGCATACAATGATACACATATGTAAATGCGGTGGTGTATTTGTCAAATGACTCGTGAAGCTTTCAACTCAATAATTCAAAAGTAAACAGAAAAAGAAAGTAATGATTAAACATAAAAAAACACATAATAAGAATAATAAGAATAATGCAAAATATAAAAGAACAATAAAATAAAAGGATATTTACTGGTAGTTGTGATTATAACTCACATTTTCCCCTAGTTTTATATCCAGTAACTGCTTGAACGCCCTCTATGGGTCAAAGATATGCTTCCCATCCAATTTTCTTATAAACTGGCAAACATAGTCTTTTAAAGTCTGATTTCTAAGAATAAACTATGCATTTTCTTTTTTGAACAAATTCCATGAATTATGAATTTCACGTTAAAGATATCCACTCGGATGTGTCTCAAGAGATCGTAAGATATCATCCAACGATTCTTTACTCATGTCATTCTTAACGAATTTGATTTTATCTCCAAGATTTATAGAAACCATTCCTAAAGTTTTGTGACGTGGTTTATTGCAAGCAAGTCTTACACAGTTAGGACATTTAGATCCAAGCTGCTTAGTTCTTCTTTTTTTAGGAAATCTACATTTCCCAAAACCGGGCATGTAGGAAACAAATGGATAAAAAAACTAACCTGTTATACGGACCTTTGCTTCAATTAACGAACGAATGTCAACAGGAATCCAATTGATCATAAACAAACACAGTCGTTCATAACAAGTTTTATAAATTTTCTTAAGATCATTTTAGGAAGAAAAGGAAAATGTTTATCCAGTTTATGTTGTATTTCTTCCATGTTTGATTTTGAGGTTCAGTTATTGTGGAAAACTGAAAATACCAACTTAAAAAATCACGGAGTATCGTTATTCACCATTTATACAGGATAGTGAATAAAAACAAACTAAAGAAACGAATCAAATTTGCAAAATCAAATCAAAAGTGAAGAAGAAGAAGAACAAAATAAAAACACATGATGAATATAACTCACCTTCGTCCTTTTATTGAATTTAGTTCCTTTAATTGCAGTTCATGAGCATCATCCTCTATTTCTTTGAGTTGTCTTTGTAGATCTTTCACGTGAGATACTAACTCTGGTAGTTGTAGATCCCAAATATTATGTGATTTATAAAAGCAGAGCAAATTCCTTAGGTGAAATTTTACATGTAAATGTTCTCCAAGATGTTTGAAACTGATCATTCTCATGAAGGTACTCATGACATGTATAAAAAATCGTAGCTAAAACACAATTGTCAAACAACACACTTAAACAAGAGATAACGTAATGCACTTTATTCAAGACACAAGGAAAAGAAAAAAAAATCAAACAAATCAAACAATGAAGTAACAATATAAAAAATTCACAAAAAGTTAAAAAAAAGGCTTAATCAAGTTTGGTGGGTCACTGAAATTGATTTCGGTGTCTGCTTCACGCGGTTGGCATTCCATCTATTGTTTCAATATTTGAATATTAACTTTAAATGTGACACCATCCTTTAGATTCTCAATTTCTACAGCTCCATACAGATAAGTTTTTTTTTACAACAAATGGATCATTTTACTTTGACTTTAACTTTTCTAGAAACAAATGAAGACGAAAATTATAAAGCAACATTTTTTTACCAATTTCAAATATTTTCCAAAAAATTCTTTTGTTATGAAAAAAATTAGTTCTTTCCTTAATAATTCTAGAATTCTCATATGGATCATTTATTAATTTCTCAAGTTCATTTAATTGAAATTTATGCACATTACCAGTAGCATCAAGATTTGAATTAAAAGCTTTAATGACCCAAAATGATTTATGTTCAAGTTCAACCATTAAGTGGCAAGATGTTTTAAAAGCAGTACGATATGCCCAAAGTGTATTAGTTAGTCGATTAGACCAATTTTACGGTTTGGATTAACTGTCTTTTTTAAAATTTGTTTTATCTCCCTATTTGCTAATTCAACTTGACCACTTATTTTAGGGTAATAAAGAGTAGCGACTTTATGTGTAATTCCATACTTCTTTATTATTGACTTAAATGACTTGTTACAAAAATGTTTACCTTCATCATTGATAATGGCTCGAGGCATTCCAATCAGCTCAAAAGATTTTCTTTTAAAAAGTGGATCACAATCTTGTGATCATTGTGCCGACAAAGAATCGTCTCAATCCATTTTGAAACATAGTCAACAATAACCAAAATATATACAAATCTAAATGATGATGGAACCATAAAATCAATTTCCCAACAATTAAATTTTTTAATGACAAGAATGAGATTTAAATGCATTATGTTTCGCTTTAAAATAGATCATACCATTTGACAATTCTTACATACTTTGCAGAATACATGTGAATCTTTTAATAATATAGGCCAATAAAATCCAGCTTGTAATATTTTTGCATTTGTCTTTTTTGAAGAAAATTGGCCACCATATGCTTTAGAATTACATAATTGAATAACCCTATTTACCTCGTCGTTTGATATGCATCTTTGAAAAATTTGATCAAAACAGTACTTAAACATATATGGATCATCCCAGTAAAAACTTTTCACTTCCGTTAAAAATTTCTTCTTGTCTTAGGAACTCCAATCATATAGGAATTTACCCGTTACAAGATAATTAACAATATTAGCATACCAAGACATTTTGTTTATAGAAAACAAAAGTTTATCAAGAAAGAATCATTGATAGGTGTTGTTTCAATTGAAAACTCATTTGTAAGTCATGAAAGATGATATGTAATAACATTTTCAGCACTTTTTTTGTCCTTGATTGTCAAGTTAAATTCTTGAAATAGCAAAATCTATCGTATCAACCTTGGCTTAGCATCCTATTCAGACATTAAATATCTCACAACAGCATGATTAGAATAAACAATAGTAAATGAACTAATTAAATATGAACGAAATTTATCCAATGCAAATATTACAGCAAGTAGTTTTTTTTTTCAGTTGTAGTGTAATTCATTTTAGCATTATTAAAGTTCTACTTACATAATAGATGACATTGACTTATCTTCCTTTCTTTGGCCCAAAATAGCGCCAATAGCATAATTACTAGCATCACATATTAGCTCCAAAGGTAAAGACCAATCAGAGGGTTGCATCATTGCGGCTGAGCTCAAAAGACTGATTATCTTTCAGAAGCTTGTTGATAATTTTTAGTTCATTCAAAAGGTGTGTATTTTATTAAGATATTACAAAGTGGTCTAGATATGACACTAAAGTCTTTTATAAACCTCCTATAAAATCATGCATGTCCTAAAAAGTGCAGACTTCTTTAATTGTCTTTAGTGAGGGTAATTTTGAAATGACTTCAATTTTGGCTTTGTCAACTTCAATTTACTTTGAAGACACAATATGACCCAAGACAATTCCCGAAGTGGTCATGAAATGACATATTTCCCAATACAAAGCTAGCTATTTTTCTTTGCACCTTTCCAAAACTCTTTTTATATTATCAAGACATGTGTTAAATGAATTACCAAATATAATTTCAACCATGTCACTAAAAATGATTAACATGCACCTTTGAAATGTTGCAAGAGCATTACAAAGTCCAAAAGATATTATTCTAAATGCAAATATTTTAAATGGGCATGTGAATGTGGTCTTTTCCTGGTCTTCTAAGACTATAGAGATTTGATAATAGCCAAAGTGGCCATCAAGAAAGCAGTAGTGGGGATGTCCAGCTACTCTTTCGATAATTTAGTCTAAAAATAGAAAGGAAAAATGATCTTTTCTAGCGGCATCATTTAATTTTCTGTAATTAATGCACATGCACCAACTAGATGGAATTCATATTGGGATTGATTCACCTTTTTCATTTTTTAAAATAGTGATTCCAAATTTTTTTTTGTACTACTTGTGTTGGACTTACTCATCTATTATAAGAGATATGATAGATAATTCCTATATCTAATAGTTTAAGGACTTCATTCTTTACCACTTCTTTCATATGAGGGTTTAGTCTTCTTTGTGGTTGACGGGTTATTTTGGCATTTTTCTCTGAGTGTATTTGGTGTGTGCAGATAAAAGGATTAATGTCTTTTATGTCTTTTAAGGTCCAACCAAATGCAGTTTTATGTCTTTTTAGTACTAACAACAACTGACCTTGTTGATCATGCATGAGTTGGGAAGAAATTACCACTAGATATGTTTGCTACTCTTTAAGATAGGCATACTTTAATTCTTCTGGTAAGGGCTTTTAATTCGAGCTTTCGTGCTTCATCTTCGTTTGGTTCTTCAGGTTGTGTCATTTCTTTAAAATTTGATTGGTCATCATCACTTATAGGTACTTGCACATAATCAAGTATAGATCATGTGTTAGCCGTATCACAATTTAATTCTTTACTTGATTCAACAGAACCAGCAAAAAAAAAATCAATAGAGTTTGTAAAATTCTCGTCCTCAATGTGTTCTTCAATGATTGGCTCGATGATATCAATCTCCTCATTATCATAATCTTCTTGGTGGTGAGGTTGTTTACACATGTTAAACATATTGAATTCCAATGTCATGTTGCCGAAAGATAAATTCATTACTCTATTCTTGCAATTAATCAAAGCATTAACAGTAGCTAAAAATGGTAGTTCCAATATAACATGAATTTGTTTGCATTCATTAGCATTTTTTTCTATTTTCAGAACAATAAAATCTGCAGGCTATATGAATTTATCGACTCATACTAATACATCTTTAATTATTCATTTTGAAACCTTAATTGATCTATCAATGAGTAAATGAATGGTAGAAGTTAGTTTTAACTCACTGAGATTAAGTTGTTGATACACTGAGTCAAGAAGTAAATTAACACTGGCACTAAGATCAAGTAGAGCATGTCCAATTTTATGATCCCCAATAATGCAAGAAATAGTTAGACAACCAGGGTCCTTATATTTCAAAGCACAATTGGTTGAGAGAATGGAACTTACTTATTCTGCTAGAAAAGCTTTCTTTTGCACTTTGCATTTTATGTTGTCTTTTCATCGTGAACAAATCTTTCAGAAATTTAGCATAAGAAGTCATTTGTTTAATGACATTCAACAGATGCAAGTTGACCTTTACTTGTTTAATGATTGAAATTAAAAAGTGTACATTTAAAAAGGATGAAATTATTAGTTTTTCACTTATTGTGTTAATTAATATACTCATTATTCTTAAACTATCTTAATATTCTCCAACTATATTTTTATATTAAATTTAATACGCAATATGTTAATTTTTATCTTGTAAATATTTTTAGAAATAAAGATGAATTTGGAATTGAAAGTAGGAACAAAGAAGGACTGCTGAAGCAATTTGGAATACATAATGTAGGAGATGTTATAAATAAATATTTAAAAATTGAAAAAAATAAAAATAAATAAAGAGCAACAATGCTCGTGATGGTCAAGTGGCCATCTTGGCTACCTGACCTTCACACTCTTCAATGTACATATATATATATAATAAAATAAATAAAGAATGCATCATTTCTTGCCTATAAAAGGCAAGGAGATGTAGAGAGTTGGGATGTAGAGAGTTGGGAGAGCCAAGAGGTAGAGAAAAAGCCAAGAGAGAGTAGCTGTAGCCGAGAGAGAATAGAGTGCAACTTAGGATTTCTTTCTTTCTTTTCTTTTCTTGTCTCCTTATGTATCAATTTTTTCTTATAACATATTTTAAAATTTTATCAAATAAAAAGAGTGTTGTTTTTCTTTCAATACGAGTGACTAATTTTGCTAAGCTGGGGTGAATGATGAAGCTCAAGGTTTCAAACTATTAAACTTATTAGTTTCTTAAGTGAGTTTTTAAGTTTATTTTATTTTTTAGTTATTTTTATGTCATGTTAATTTATAGATTTTCTTAGATATATATGGTATTTTGATATAATGTTGACACATTAATACAGTTGTGGCACATTAAGTACTCTATTTCATATTTATCCACATACATAGTTATTTAAAAATTAAATGATATAACAATTAACTGGTAAAAGTGAGGCAAAATAGAAAAAAATTGAGAAAGTACTAAAATTATAGTGTCAATACTGAGAATGGATCATGTAACCTTATGACATTTTTAAATTGATTCCCTATAATTTATTTTCCCGCAATTAATTTTCTTTGTTTTAAATTGACTATTAAATTTTAAATTTCCTATGGTTTGACCCCGGATTCACCGGGTTATATTATACTTGGGAGTAATATACTTTTGAGTCGTGTCATTTAAAAACTTCATAAATTTCTAGACCATGGTTTATGTTTTTAGCTTGATTAGTGCTTGAGGAAATGGAGGTACATGAGGAGAGTTTGTTATTTTTTTCATGGTTTAAAGGTTCGACATATTCTTCCATTTTCTCTGAAATTGAATTTTTACTAGTTTTAAGAGGATCCAAGATATGTTTTTTGACAACTTTACCACCACAAAGGGTTATAATCGATTTGACTTGACTCATATTTTGGTTTCCTAAATTTCCCATTTGAGGAAGTTGTTGACTATTGGGGTTTGGTTCAGGTTGAGCAATAAACTTTCCTTTTTTCATGCATGGTGAGAGCATATGTAAGTTTGAAGATAGTTTATATCAAATTTATTAAGGTTTGCATTATTTGGTTATTGATCGACTCTTGTTTTTCAATAAACGAATGCAATGTGTTTTTCAGAGTTTTTCTTGTTGGTGGGACATATGGTGGGTAACTCTGGGGGCTTTGAAAATTTAGATTTTGAGGAGCTGATTGTGAAGGTTGTGCATGATTGTCATTTCTTCAATTGAAATTTGGGTAGTTTCTTCAACCAGAGTTGTAAGTTTGAGAGTATGGATTTGGATTTGGCCTTTTGAAATTGTCAACGACATTTACTTGTTTGTGCAAACTTTCTCTCAAAGCTGGCAATGTTGGACAATCTTGCATAGAATGGTTAATAAAATCACAAATAAAACATGAAATATTTTGAAAAGACTTTACATGATCATTTTTTTTTCAACTCTAATACTATGACTTTTCTGACTAAGGATGCAAATTTAGCTTGAAGGTTATGGTTTTCCCTAAGGTTGTGCATGCCTCCACTAGATGAAGATAACTAAGTTTATTTGATGACTCATAAGACCCAACTGTATCCTGGTGTTATGCATTCTCTGCTATATAGTCAAGATAATCTAATGCATCTTCAATACTTTTATCCCTAAACTTACCATTACATATTATTTCAACGACTTGTCTACTCTGGGATGTTAGTCCCTCATAAAAATAAGACACTAACCTCCATTCTTCAAAACCATGGCGTGAAAATGTTAAGTAGCTCTTTATTCTTATCCTAACTTTGGTAAATGGTTTCTTTTGATTTTTGAATGAAGGTAGTGATTTTTCTTTTGAAAGAATTTGTTCTGTGGGGAGGAAATAATTTGTTTTGATAAATCTTGATATAAGATTTTGTAGCTAAATTTTAACTTTATCCTTTAGTTAGAAAGGAAAAAACTTAAGTTTGATTATATTCATACTACAATTTTAATAAGTACATGTGTTATAGACTTCCTCAAATTCCCTTAAATGCAAATATGGTTTTCATACTCAAAACCATGAAAATTAAGCAAACTTTGAATGATATCAAGTTTGAAATTAAAACATGTTGCATCAAGAGAAAATACTATGCATGATGGTGACCCTGTTCTAGTTGAATGCATGAAGTTTCTAAGGGTCTTAGGTTGTTCATGAAAATTTTGCAAGGCTTGGTTATCTTCGTGCTCTGAAAAATTTTCAACTCTTATGTCAATCATATTTCAAGGTGGTAAAGGTGATCTTCTAATTAATCTGTCACTATTTGTATGAGATCAACATGGCATGCAATGCTAACGATGTATGCTAAGCAAATTAATGATGTATAAAACACTAAATGAAAATTGCAGAAATAAAAAAAAACTAGAAATTAAATAAGCAAAAAAATGCAAAATAAAAATAAACAAACTGAAATTGAAAAAAAAACAGGCGGTGAAACCAGCCATAAAAACAAGGTAATTAAAGGAAACAATTAACAAATATTAGGTAGTATTTTAGCACCAGCCATAAAACAAAGAAATTAAAGAAAACAATTTAGGTGGTATTTTAAACCGGCATATTATAAAACATAAAATTACATAAATTAATGTACAAGAATAAACAAACTGAAATTAAAATGTTAGGTAGTAGAACCGATCATATAAAAAAATAAATTAATTAAAAATTTTTAAATAACAATCAAAGCGGTTGAACCGACCATTAAAAATAAATGCGAAAAGCAAAAATCAAATTTTAGAAATTTAAAGAAAGAAAAATTACAATTTTTTTAATTTTAAAACTTACCAGCCAATTAAATTTTAATTATTGGACCTTAATGGTTATTTTAAAAGTTAAGTCATTGTTTGTCAAGTCCAAAAGTCCAACAAATTCGGTTTGAGGATTGATTTGTAAAAGTTTATGGGTTAAAATGAAGTTTCTCACAAATTTTATAGATAATGTTAAAATTTCAAGAGAAGAGGGGTGCTAACTGAAGTTTTGCAAAAATAGAATAAAATAGAATAGCAGAAAGAAAGTAACGACAAAAAAAATAATAATAAAATAAAGACAAACTGACACCAAACTTGAAAAACTCTCCAGCAATAGCGTCAAAAACTTGACACGACTTAAAAATGTATTACTCCAAAGTATAAAAGTGCTTAGTTATAATATAACCCGATAAGTTTGGGTCGAACCATAGGAAATTTACAATTTAGTTGTCAATTTATTAAATAAAGAAAATTAATTACGAGAAAAGAAATCAATAGAAATCAATTTAAAAATGTGTTAAGGTTACGAGATCCACTCTCAGTATTCAAACTATAATTTTAATACTCTCTCATTTTTTATATTTTACCTCACTTTTACTAGTTAATTATTATATCATTTAATTCTTAACTAACTATGTGTGTGGATAAATATGGAATAAAGTACCTAATGTGCTACAACTATATTAATGTGTCAATATTATGCCAAAATACCATACAGATCCAAGATAATGTATAAATTAAAATAACATAAAAATAACTAGAAAAGAATAAAATAAACTTAAAAACTCACTTAAGAAAGTAATAAATTTAATAGTTTGAAACCTTGAGCTTTACTATTTATCTCATCTTAATAAAATAAATCATTCATATTAAAAGAAAACAAAACACTCTTTTTATTTAATAAACTTTTAAAATATGTTACAAGGATTTTGATTACAAAAAAAAAACAAGAAAAAAGAAGAAAAAGAAACAATTCCTCAGGTTCACCCTCACGTTCTCCCTCGGCTTAGCTCCTCTCTAACTTTTCTCCCTTTTGGCTCTTTCGGCTCTCTGCATCTCCTCAATTATGTTTTCCAAATTGCTTCAGCAATCCTTTTTTATTCCCCCTTTCAATTCCAATTTCATCTTTGTTCTTAAAAAATATTTACAAGATAAAAATTAACATATTACGAATTAATTTAACATAAAAATATATTTAGGGAGTATTAAGATAATTGAGGAATAATGAGCACATTTATTGACACAATAAGTGAAAAATTAATAATTTCATCCTTATTAAATGTATATTTTTTTAGTATCAATCACTTAGGTACCTATATACCCAACTAAAGTTAGTGGAAGTAATATTTATTAATCATTTCTTTATAATTGTCGTCTTAAAATTGCAATTTCTTGATGTATACTTATATTTTTAAAATTTTAAAATGTAATATGAAGTTTTAGTTTTGTTTGTATATTATATCAACTAATATACTTTGCAATCATATTATTCTTCTCCTTCAATAACATATAAAGGATCTGAAAATGAAAATTTCCAATAATTGCTATATCAACAATGTAATGAAGAGAACAATCGCTATGATTGATGTTTGATTTGTATTCTATTCAAATTATTTTCTCTATCATTTCGATTAGATTTGCTTTATAGTGATGAATTAATGATATATGAATATTATGTTTCTATTGGCATTAATCATTGCACTATTATTATTTTTTCCGATAATTTTTGTTGATTGATGGTATTTTTGATAATTTGTTATGACATTTTTTGATAATTTTCAATGGCATAAATCATTGCAATTTGAATGTGATTGTACTCATTGTGTACTATTTTGACATCCAATAAAGATTCATAAGATTATTTTAATTCTTTCAACCTTAAAACAACAATTTGAATCTAATTTCAAATTTAATAAAGTGAAACAACTCAAAATCTTATAATTCAAAGGAAAATATTACTTATATGTCTACAAGTTTTTTCTCAATACATAGAACAAATTGAAACAATCTAAAACTATTATAATGAAATCATATCCTGGCGTCTATCTCTTTCGAAGTTCATTGTCAAACAATCACCTTTGCACTTTACATTCTTGCATATGCTTAAGTTCTCTTAGAAACAATTGAAATTTAATAGATAAACACTCAGTCTCAAATGCCAACTTTATAACTTCCTCTACTAACAAGTTAATTTTCTCTTCACTAGGTTTACGGTCTTGTGTCCATGCAAAGTTTTTGCACCCTCTACATTTCTAAAATTTGCAATTTGGGTTCCTTGTAATACGTGACATTAACAACTCTATCTGCTCACTGCATTCGTTATATATCTGTACTGAGTTTCCAATTTTATTTGTGTCAAATGACATTGTCATCAATAGACTACTTAAACTACCAAAAAAAAGAAAAAGAACAGAGCTCTAAAATACAAAACACTATGCAACAACTTAAACAAAATACTTTCCACTTTATTTTCAGCCAAAAAACATAAAAAAAAGTTCAAAAAAATTAAATGCATGAATAAGAAATTTAATTATGTAAAACCGACTAATTGGACAATGAAATTAACAAAATTCAAGCAAATTCTGGGGATAAATGAGTTCGAACAAGATCTAGAGTTAGCAAATATGAGACAAAGTACAAATGCCTTTTAACCATCGATTGGGATATTTGTTAAAAACTTTGATAATAGTTCACAACTAGAAGAATATGACATCGCTCATTATGCATGTGAATTAAACTCTTATATGAAAAACAAAAACAAAAAAAAAGTAGATTTTACATGAAGATAAGAAAATATTTTGTAAAAGTATAGACCGAAATGATTTTGAAGAAAGAACAATTCCAGATAATAAATCTCAAAATTACAAGAGCTGAGAAAGTAGAATGCAGTAAATGACCATGCAAATTGCTGAAATTGGAACCAACATTCCCAAATTCACAGCAATTCTACGTCACAGGGAACCAAATTCAGCAAATTTCACACAAATTAAACAACTTTCCTAAATTCATAGCAATTCTGCATCATACTAAACCAAAATTCAGCAATTTTCAAACAAATTACGCCAAATTTCTCAAATTCACAGAAATTATACTAAAAAACCACCTGATTCAACAAACAAAACCCTAATCCAACACACCTACCAAAGTCAATACACCCAACACCCAAATCAAACCACATGCAACAAAACCAAACGACCCAAATCACCCTCAAAACAAAGATCTAAACTTTATAACAAAAATTTAAGAAGTCAATATATTTATAGTATCACCTCAAAACATGTCGTCGTCGGCAATGTCACACTAGGGGCTCTTGTTCATCTCTGTTGTTGTCAGCGGTGTTGGTGATAAGATGGAACTGCGGTGGTGGACGGTGGTGGTGTTGGGTTTGTTTTCCGAGAGAGCTGTTCAAGAGAGGAAAAGAGTGCTGCTTTATAGTGACGAGGAGAGTGGATGAAGATTCACTATAAGAATAATATTTTTTTGCGACCATATTTTTTTGTGACGGCATAATTTTGTCGCAGAATGTCACTTCTTGGGACCAAAGGTGATCTCGTCGCTAAATGTCTTGTTTTCCTGTGATCAAATTAAGTTTATCGCATAAGCTCACTTTTTGCGACCAAACACAAGTTTTGTTGCAAAAGCATTTGCTAAATATATATATATAAATTTTTATTTTTTTGCAACCAAAAACATTTTCGTTGCAAATTCTATACTTTTAGCAACCACTTCAAGATTTTATCACAAAAAAAAAAAAGTGATGAAATTAATAACTAACTTTTTCCTTGGGACAAAACTAAATTTTCTTCCCAAATATCTACTTTTTGCGACCCCTTTCAAATTACCGCAAAAAGTCAAAAGATTTTGGCGAGAAATCTACCGTCAAGCAAATTATAAAATATATTCATAATACTTTTTGTGACAAATCATTATTTGGTCGCTAAAAACTAGCATGTTATATATATTTACATTATTCTTCTCTCTTTCATTTTTATCTCTAAGTTCTCTCACTCTTATAATTCTCATTCTCTTGTTCTCACTCTATCTTCCTAACTTATTTTCCTCACAAACTTTTTTATTTTTTTATTGCATAGTTTTTTTATTATCATGTGTAGAAGTTAGCTAAACTTTATGCTTTGTATTTTTTTGTAGAAATTAAATATTGAAGATCATATAAAAAGAGGTGAAGAAAATCAAGAAATTTATGAATAAATATAATTGTTCCAAATATTGCAATTTTATTTGAAGATCTTTGTGTAATTGTTCCAAATGTTACAATTATGAATTATTCTAAATAATATAATTTCATTTGCTCAAATTTTGTGTATTTTTATCAATAATAAAATTTTAATTTAACTCTTCTACTTTCATGATGTTGGTTATAATTGTTTTAATTTTTAAAGAAAAATTAAATAATTTAAAATTTTGTAAAATTATAATTAAAACATAATATTATATTTAAATTTTTTGCAACTAGTTTAAGTATGGTCGCAAATATTGTAAATTTGTGATGATATAATTGGTTGTAAAAAAGTGACGGAGACAAAATAAAATTATATTATGCGATCATTTTTTATCGTTAAAAGTTATTTTCAGCAACCAACTTATAAAATGGCCTCTGTTACTTTTCCGCGATAGATTTATTGTTACCAACTTGCGATCATAAATTTTTGGTCGCAAATTATTTTTGTGATGAAATTGATAGCTTCTGCTACGAATTTATTGGTTGCAGATCACCATAATTCTAGTAGTTTGACGACGAGTGAGGGGGTTTGTTTGCCGAGAGAGCTGTTCGAGAAAAAGAAAGAATGCTACTTTGCAATGACAGAGGAGAATGGACGACGATTGGTGAGGGAGTGAGGATCAGCTGAGAGGAGTGCTATTTTTTTTTTTTAATTTCATTTCAACTTCTTCCCTTCTTATTATTTTTTAATTTTTCACATTATAAAATGAAGAGAGAGAGGGCACAAAAACGGCAGCATGGGATGTCGATTCTCTCGTCCCTCTCTCCACTCGATTGACATTTAGCATTTTCCTCAGTAAAATAACTACCAATGTCCGTAAATTAACTTGCAAACGTGACACCCAAGTTTGAGTTATTTTCATAATCAGTTCACTTCTTTTTTCAAGTTATAGATAGTTGAGTAATTATCTTCGCTTTTTAATTGTTAGAAAATTATTACAAAATCTATCAAAGGCTTGTCCTCCTAACTTTACAACCAAATTTTCATCCCTCGCTTAATTTCTTAATTTTTCTTTTTCTTTTTCTTTTTCTTTTTCTTTCTCTAATGTATGCGAACTTATAAAGGCAAAGAATTTAGGTCACATTACGATATTTTTTTTGTTTTGATTATTTCAATCATAATACTCAAGTTTGATTAATTTTACACCTTAAAGTATTTTAGGAGCAACTTTGATAGTGTTAAATATTATATGTGTTTGCGTGATGAACCATGAATTTTACAGGGTAAATGTATTACATGTTTCAAGTTGATATTATTCACTAATGATCCTATCGAAACTATCTAACCAATTTTTTTAGTTGGGAAAGCCTAAATCGATACATCTTATGCGATATATAGCTATAGATAGTAAATATTTAAGGTTATAACATCTTTTCACTAATATTTTTAATTGGGTGGAAATGGCTGGTGCCAACTATACCAAGGTGAAGACTACACAATCCTGCAAGCACTCTTCAGCATGGACATGCTAATCCTCTTCTTAGCCACAATCTGCGGCGTCGGCGTAACTTTATTGGCAATCGACAATCTGCGTCAGATTGGAACCTCACTAGGGTACCCCAAAAGAGGCATAAGCACATTTGTTTCCCTAGTGAACATATGGAATTGCCTTCGCCGCGTGGTCTCAGGTTTTGTTTCTGAAAATCTTTTTGGCTAAATACAAGTTTCGTAGACCACTATGCTCACAATAATCCTGTTAGTGTCATGGATTGGACATCTTTTGATTGCCTTTAATGTCCCTGGAGGGTTAAATATTATGGGGTTCAATTTTGGTGCTCAATGGCCGTTGGTTTTTGCTATCACATCTGAATTTTTTGGGCCAAAGTATTACTTAACTTTGTGCAATTTTGGCGGGGCAGCTAGCCCAATTGGGTCATATTTGCTTACTGTGAGGGTAGCTGGGCATTTGCATGATAAATAAGCAAAGAAGCAAATGGCAGCTTCAGGAATCACAAGGAGGCCAGAGGATGATCTGAATTGCATTGGAGTTGAGTGTTTTAAATTGTCTTTCATCATCACAGCAGCCACTTTGTTTAGTGCTTTTGTTTCACTTATTTTGGTGCTTATGACTAGGAAGTTTTACAAGAGTGATATTCACCAGAGGTTCAGAGAAGCAGCTGCGAAATCTGCTGCTGATAAGGGGGAAATGAAACAATATAATAATGGTAGGCAAAAGGCAAGATCACCGATTATTGGCTTTTGACTTGCAGAAACAGATTGATAAGTTGGTATACAGAAAAATTTACAGGAAATAATCTTAATTATAATTTGAATCCTTCGTGAAGTTTATAATGCAATCCGAAGTTTGCTGTTGGATTTTTCTTTCTTGATATTTGTGCAGTAGACTAGTTGTTAGAAAATTGCCCCTTTCTTTTTCTTTCTTCCTTTTTTCTTTAGAAGAATTATAGGCCTTTTTATTATAGAAGAATGAAATAAATAAATAAATAATTAAACATGGGTCAAATTAATGATTTCTTTGTCCACTTCTCTAGGGTCATCATAAGATTAATTTAAATTCCTTCTTTTTCTCCCCCTCTCTTTGTCTTTTCTTACCTTTATAATCTAGTGAAAAAATTAGTTTCATTGTAAATAAAAAAAAAAAAAAGAATGATGATACAGTTATAAATTTTTATACAAACTGATATGTCATTAATTTATTAGTTGAATAAAAATATAAAATAATATAAATAAATTATGTGGATTAAGAGATATTTAATTCAATCAATTTTATTATGTCACGTCAATTTATATAAAATAAATTTATACAAAAATTTATAATTATATCATTACTCTAAAAAAAAATACAAAACTTAATTCTAACGGCTCATTAAATAATAAGAGATAAGGCGAGGAAAAAAGAAAAGAGAGAGATTCGTATCACCTTATGGAGATTGATAAGTGTGCTATTTTGTTGTAGAAAGTCAAACTTTTTGTCAAATTAATGAAAGCAATTTGAATATGCAATTATTGCATGAGAATAATTTTTTTAATAAAAAACTTCAGTTAGGGATAAAATGAATGTGAAGGCAACTGCGAATTATGATAAGGAACTCTCAAAAGGTCATGGCCGCAGCAACTCGGAATATCATTTTCGAAATGATGGCCATAACAATGGGTTCTTTATCCTTCAATTTCTGAATCGGACTCGCAAAATGTGATTAGACTGATCATTGGCTGCTCGTTTGTGGGCGAGATTCATCAAGATCTCGCAAAGGTTTTAATTCACAATGTTGCGTTTAAGATATTTCCCAAATATTGAAATTTAGTGGACCATAAGTTGGCTAAATTAGTATTGCTGAAACCAGATTATTGTATTTAGTTAGAAGAAGCTCTTGCTGAGCTTACAAGTTTGTTATAATTCTTGTGATGTTTATTCATCCCTTAAATGAATAGCTATATTCGTTTTAAAAAATCATCAAGGAAATAAAAAAAGTCCGCATATGTGTTTAATTACTAGGGTTCCTATGAATCTTTAGGGTGAATTTAAAATAAAAAAATTGAATGGGAAAAAAATGGAATCAATGCCAACAACTGTCTAATCTGTCAAGCAATTATGTATAATGCATTTTTTAATATTTTGTTCATTTTTATGAGAGAAATCTTCCAAGACAATAAAAATTTTCTATCTCTTATTAATCTTCATCATTATAATTGTTTCTACTAATAATGATAGTAATGTAGCCCACTGTCAAATGTAGTAACTTTGAAGCCAACATATTAGACCGAAGATAAGAGCCAAAAGAAATTGTAATGATTTTAGATAAAAACGAGGTTTTTATGCACTAATTTATCCAGCTATGTACTCTTCTTCAAAACTCACCTCATTTAGCGTCTTTCATGGGCACTTGTTTTATTTTCCTCATCATATCTGTCGAAATTGATCTGGTGTTCAACAACCAAACTAATAACCTCAAGACCAATTATTATCCAAAAACTAATTATGATGTTGAGAACCAAAGCTTAATCACACTAAAACACAAAGAAAATCAAAAGACGCAAAGTTGCAAAGACCAGATGCAAGGATTTAGAGTGGTCAGTGTTAGAAAATAATTCTTTGGTGAAAACCATCACTTAAACCTATAAACATTCATATTGTATCACTAAAAAATAATAAATAAATATACAGAAGCGTATCTAAATTTATAATACTTAATTATTTTTTAAAGTCGTGTAGTTTATCTATCGACACGATATCTTAGAGAATCTTTTAGCCTTCTCTTTACACTCTCTTTGATAAAAAAGATATTAAAAGAGAATTAAATGTTATGTGTGATCTGAATACCATAATTACTTATATATATAACTTATAAAAATTAAAATTATTCTTAAATTTCTACGCATTAAAGATTCACACTTTATTAAATATGTTAAAACCTAAATTACTCATGTAATTTTTAATTGGACTTAATCTCGTATAATAGTTCACAATATATAATTATTTACATATAAGTTCAACATTAAATTGATGGTCGAATAGTTAGTTGTTTAACCAACTTACATCTACCTGAAGACCAGAGAAAATCTTTTATTAATATGAGAGAATAAATTGCAGAGAGAGATTGCTTGTAAAGCTTTTTCTTGAGTATGCGCTCTCTGTGAAATAAACCAGAATACTAGCGGCTTTATGTAGAGGCTTAAAGAGCTTCGTGAAGTTCCTTTTTTTGTTAGAATAAAGATTTCAGTATTAAGGAGAAGGAAATCCATCTTTTTCCACTTGTTCTAACCTCCATCCACGTGTGTGATATGTATCCTATTGAGTCATCTTTCAATCAAGGGATTGCCTAAGTTACGTTCGTCGTAACTTACAGCTTTTGTCTTATGTCCTTTTGGCTAATTTCATATGGTCCTTTTAATTTTTTCTAGTACCGATTTTTATAGTTGTGGAAGTATTTGTCTTCTTCCATCTCTTCTACATCTATTTTTTATTTTCTCTAGAGTTTTATTTATTTCTTTAAGCAACAGTAAATGGTTATCAAATTCATATAAATTTATAAATTCATAATAAACTTCTGATCCTAAATTTATCAGTCCTATTCTTTCTTGTTCTAACAGATCTATTTTTTGGTTAATTAAATTTATATATGTGTTTACTATGTTCTCCCATCCACAAATCATATGATCTATATTACTTACCAATTCTTGTATAGTATTAACAACTTGATTCATAGTGTTTCCATTTTATACCAATATATTAGAAATTTTATAAATTTATCTATAAATTTCATTTTCTTTTTTATCAAAATTTCACCACTTGTTGTATCTATAAATCTTTCTCTAAGCTCCTCGGTTAATTCAAGTTCTATATTCCTTATATTATTTTCATCAGCTTTAATTGATTTTATTAAATTTTTTATTTCCTCTTTATTATATACCTTTAATTTATATAAACTATCTACCATGCCCCTTATAGGGTCCATGGCTCTAATACCATTTTCTTCTTAAAATAAAAAAATTAAAAAAATACAATAAATTAATGAGAATTATAAAACAACAATTAAAAATCAAAACTTAAGTCCAAAAGAGAACATGGTTATTCTAAAATTATATTGTTACAAAAACAAGATTAAGTATACACAAATTCTATTAGAAACATTCTTAATTTATAAGTTAATATATATCTAAACAAATCCAAATTTTATTAAAGATAGAAAAGTACGTTGCTTTGTTTTACCTCTAGGTATAGCTATTAAAATAGCACTTTGGACCAGTAGCCCATAACCCGAAGAGGTTTCCAGCCTGTATACTTTTCTTATTTCTCAAGTTATATTTCAAATTCTTCATTATCTAAATTATAGGTATAAGAAGGTCCATCTTCATGCTCTTTTTGCTCTAAATAGGCTTTTGCTACATCAATTCCTTCTTCTATTGTTAATATAATTATATTATGTTTTAGGTTGTCTATCTCAATATTTTCTATAATTTTTCGTTTTATTTCTTAAGGTAAATTAAGTGAATATACTGCTAACAAGTCTTCTGTTCTAACAAGTTCTTGTTTACTGAACATATATAAGCTCTATTTATATGATCCTAGATTAAAGTCTATTATCATCATGTGCTCATTGTATGTTATTTTAGTGGTCGGATTTATCATGTATGCTTTAGATTCTCCTAAGTAAAACCGATGATTCATATTATAAAAAGTTTGCTTCAATAAAAAAATTTTGCTCTTCCTCCATAAATCATCTCACCAACAACCATCAACAACTTCCACCAATAGATAAAAGTCGAGTATTGTTACCTAAATTATCCTCCTTTCTTATTTGCCTTCTAATCTCCTTCCAGGACCTGCAGCCTTTTTGTCCTGTTCCCTTACGGCCTCCTGCTTCAGCAAGATCTGTGGACTCAGATGGCTTTACTGTGTAGATTTCGATCGTCTTGATAAAAAAGTGTAGGACAAGATTAGGTCCCTCTTCTTTTTCTTTGGTTTCTTTTGTTTTTGGTTGATGATGTTTTGATTTAGGATTTCGAGCAAGTAAGTGTTTAATGATTCGTCATTATTTCAGAGAATTCTGGAAAACGTCTGAGTTATGGGAAAAAATTGTCTGAGAGCCTCTACTGTCTCTCTTTCTTTTTATAAAAAATTCTTATTACATTATTGGTTTCTAACCTCACTAATTACATCATTATTTCTATCTTATTATTACAACTTTTTGAATTCTTCTTCTTTTTTTTTTGTTTAAGCCTCTTCCTTTTGTCAGGAATCTTCTTTTTATCTTGTCTGCCACGAGCTGCTTTATTTGTTAGGCATCTTCTTTTTATCTTGTCTGCCATGAGCTGCTTTATTTGTCAGGCTTCTTCTTTTTAGCTTGTCTGCCATGAGCTGCTTTATTTGTCGGGCATTTTTATCTCTATAAGCTGACGAGCTTGTTGTATGGTTTTATTTCATTAATGAGTTCTAAGAGGATATTTGAAGGTGTATGGCTATCCTCTGAGATTTTAAGGATATAATTTTGAAATCGGATGATTGCTCTATAATTTCTTTTATAAAGGTCTTTGGCAATACTCCATATTGCCTTTATTCCCCGGGCCCTGCGGGTTCTGATCCATGCTTTGGTAATTTGAGAAACATTTGTATATTCAGTCCCTACTTCTAATTGGAAGGTTTTTGTAAGGTGACCCATATAGATCATGTAAAACGCTTAATATTCAACATTTTGGTGGTATTTTGGGCTTATAGTGTAAAATTTTAGGTATATAGGCCTTTTTTGGGCAAATTTTGAAATTTATTTGACTAATAATTCATCTAAACTGGCTATCTGTCTTAAATATGTATCTAGATATACCAAGTCTAGATACCCATACCGTGTTATTATTCCAATAAGGAGGGGATCTGCTCCTTTTATAGCTATCATCCTGGGATATATATTTTTTCCAGGGGCTTTGAAAATGGTGTTGTTGTGGGAACAAGTAGAATATACCCACGTGAAAAACTGTTTATACTCTTCTTCTTTTATATTTAGGGGAGAAGGTTTTTCTTCTTCTTCTGAGGAGGTGTTGTTTATTCTGATGATCTTTTTTGAAGAAGTCTTTTTTGGTGATTCAAATTCTATGGTCAGAGTTTGGTTAAAGGATGGTTCAAATATTGGTTCTTGTTGTAGGAGCGGTCCACTACTGCTTTCTATTTCTATTGAGCTATTGTTTATTGAAAGCCCTTTTGTTAGGTCGTTTATATATGACTCTAACAAATGTATTCCCTTCTCATGAGCCTCTGTGGCTTCTTTCATATAATTTATGGCATCTAGCATGTCTGATGCTTCTGATTTGAGCCTTTGTATTTCTGTATTGATCACAGATTTAATTTTATTTACTTCTATATTCATTCTCCAAATTCTATGTTCATGCTCAGGAAATTTGCAAGAAAATTATTAGTTCCTTTTATATGTATAATTTTAAAATTATAATAGGATAAATAAGCTTGCCATCTATGCAATCTCCTGTATTGGGGTTCATTTGGCAAAATCTTACTAATAAGTGAACTTACCTGAGAATTGTCTGTTTCTATAATAAATTGTTTCTGGAGTAAAAATAATGAGAACTTTTTTATTCCTTTGAATATCGCAAGGAGTTCTTTTTTATGAACTGGGTAATTAACATGTGCTTGGTTAAATGTTCCACTAGTATATCGGCAAATTTCATTTATATCGGTTTTAAATATTGCTCCCCAATATAAATCAGACGCATCAGTTTGTATTATTAGCTTATCATTTTCTTCTGGTAATCTTAATGTTAGGATGTTTTTACATTCTTCTTTTAGGTTCTTTATAGTTTCTGTATGTTCTTCGCTCCATCCTCTAATATTATTTTTTCTGAGCAATTTTTGAAGTATATTTCTCTTTTTGCTAAATCTTTTATGAATCCTTTTGTATAGTATAAACATCCTAAGAATTTTTTTATTTTTTGTTTATTTTCCAATTTATTTGAAAATTATGTAATCTTTTTTCCTATATGGCTCTGAAGTCTTATTCCTTTTTTGTCAAGGACCATTCCTAAAAATTATATTTTCTTATGTTCTATAACTACTTTTCTTTTTAACAATACTATACCTTCTCTAATACATGCATTAACAAAGTCTCTTAAATGATTTCCATGATCTTCTAATGTTTTTTATGCTACTAATATGTCATCAACATAAACTATGATGTATTTATAATCTTTAAATATTTTATTCATCCGACTCTGAAAAATCTGAGGGGCATTTTTTAGTCCAAAGAGCATTACTAGCCATTCATAATGTCCTTGTGGGGTGCTAAAAGCTGTATAGGGAATACTATATTCTTCCATTTTTATTTGCCAAAATCTTGATTTACAATTAAATTTTGAGTAGTATGTTTTATTTTTTACGAGATTTATTAATACTTCTTTATTTGGGAGGAAGTATCCATCAAATTTTGTGTATTTATTTAGCTCCTTGTAATTTATTATCATTCTTGCTTTCCCTTTTACTTGTTGTGATCTTTTTCTGACCATAAAGACTGGACTACTATGTGGGCTATTGCTAGTTCTAATTAATTTGAAATTTAATAACTCTTTTATTTGGATTTTAAATTCTTCTCTGTCTTCTTCTGTGTACATCATGGGTTTGAGTCTTATTATTCTATTTTCAATTAATTCTATTTTTGCTCTGGGATAGTCTAGTTTCCATAATGCAAGTGGATTATTTTTATAAACTTGTTCAAGTTGTGACTTTATTGTTTCTAGTTGTATATTATAACTCTGTCCTTTTTGGATTAAATAATGTTTTTCGTAAATAAACGTATCACCACGCTAAGTCGGCTGAACTCTGTAAGGTTTAAATTCGCGAGGGAGGCGAAGGATATGATTACAAGGGGTTTTGAGGGTGATCATACGGGGAGTTTGTTGATAATATTGAAATTGTTGTATAAAATCATTTCCTAGGAGTATATCATAGTCCATACGGTAATATTGAAATATTTTGTTAATACGTACTATTTAACTTCCTAAAAGCATTTCAAAATTTATTAAGGATTGATTTACTTGTTTATCTCTTGTTATTCCAATGATTTTTAATTTTCTGTTTGATTTCCACTGGTTTGATAAAAAAGATTTCATAATCGTTATTTCACTACTAGTGTCTATTAAGGCACACGTATCTATATCTTTTTCTGTTATGTTTATTTGTATATAGACGGACATAGGGTATTTTATATAGGATTGCTTTAACATGTTTCACATACTATTTTTCAACCTTCTATTTGTAGGGTTATTTTATGCTTTTCAATTTTATAATATTCTAAATTATTCAAAAAATTGTTTCCTAGAAAAATATGTTTTTCTGGGTTTGTGGTCATGAACGAGTCTATATAGCAAGAAACTATTATTCTAAATCCTTCTATAATTATAGGGACTTTAACTTCTTGTTTACAAATATATTTATTACCATTGATATCAGTAAATTCATATGGAATTTCTTTTTCTTTTACCAAGAGTCCTTTATTTGAACTTCCTCTTACTAGAGTTCTTGCTGCAAAGCTTATAAGGATGATGGAGTTTTCGTTATCATTGTTTAAAAATTATTTTTTATCATCTATGTTTAGTTCATAATTTATAGGAATTTTGTAATCTTAGATTATAGGTTCTATGAATGTTGCTATGTCTTCGCATTCTTTATTTATTTCTATATAAGGTTTATTTCCATATATTTCTCCATAATTTGAATTACAGAAACTATATAATGCAGAATAATGTATTGTCATTAATCTATTTCCTTCTTTCATTAAGTTCTTTTTAAGTAGTTTAAAATGTAAACTTAACGTTTCATCTATATTTTTACCTTTGATGTGTACTCAATATCTAGTATGATATGTAAATAATAGTTTGGTGTAACATAAGTTTCCTTCTATTGTTCCTAAATGTCCTATACCAGCGAAATCTCTGATCATGTAATGATAAGACTGTAGGACTATCTATTCCTTCTTTGGAAAGAAATTTTATTAAGATTTGAATTTCTGCTAAATATACATATTGAATCTTTTCTCTTGTTGATTCATTTTTTATTTTCCTTAAAGTCAAATCTATAGATCTTTTATTGATTAAACTAAATCTAATATTTCCTTCAGCTTGCGTAACTGTTACAGCCTTTTTTTGTTCATGATATTCATGTAACACTATTCATTTTCTCCTAAACATATTTCTAAGTTTATATAATACTCCATACTCTGGTTTTTCCATATTTATTTTCAAAAGTTTATTTATTTTTCTTTATTAAAAGTGGCAACAAGACTATTTCCATTTTTATTTTCTTCTGTTTTTGTTTCTTAAATTTCTTCTTTATCTTCTATATCTATATCTATAATTTCTTCTTTATTCTGACTCATTTCCTGAATTTTTTATCATATAAACTTCACTTCCTTCATAATCTGATATGTCACTTATTTCTTCTAATTCATCTTTTATATCTTCAAAATCTTCTTCTAGGAGCCTTACTTTTTTCTTCTCGCAATCTGTGCTAAAATGTCCCATTTCTCTGCAATTCCAACATTTACATTTAGATTTATCTAAGTTTTTTTCTTTGGTTTTTATACTTTCTCTTATAATACTTCCTTTTTGGTTTTCTGTATTTCTTTTTAAAGTTATTGTATTTTTTATATTTTTTGTCTTTTTTATATAACTTTCTCCTCCGTTTGTAAGGTGTATAACAACCCCACTGGGTTGGCATCTCTGTCTTCTCATAACATATTTCTCCTATATTTTTACTCTTCTTTATTAAATTTCTTTGAATACATATTTCACTTAATCTTGTATTTAAAAATCTTATTCTAGTTCCTAATGTATCTAGAAGTCTATTAGTAGTACTATATTTCTCATACTCATTGATAAAATATCCATTCTAGGGATATGGTAATTTGGAATAGTATAATTTTTTATAAACATTCTGATCTTCATGACTATAGAATTGTGTATAATGATATTTATTGAATTCACAAGTATATTCTTTTACAAAACACATGTTACAGATTGTTAAATTTATTAATTTCATTCTTGCCTCTAATTTTTCATTTCTTGCTTCTATTTCTGCATTCTGTAGCCAATCTTCTCCTAAGAATTCGCTAGCAATATATTCAATTAGTCTTTCAATTCCTAACCCTTTATCTCTAACTAAAGTTGTTTTAGTTGAATCTTTTATTAACCTTTGCGTATCTTCACTTAGTCCCTTCCACCAGTTGAATACATTTCCTGTAAAACTGGCTATTAGGATGTCAGCAAATAAATTTATTTTTTCTTTTTCTGATTCTACATTCCAATCATCCATAGAACTATTATATGTAAAAAATAATCTCATTTGCATTCCTCATTCTACTAAAGCCTTATGGGGATCTATTTTGCAATCTAAATCTAAAAATGTTCTTGCATTGCTTATCAGTGTTAGTTTATTATTATTAGGTTGATATTCTTTTTTCCAAAGAGTATTTTTAGTGGGTGGCATATATTCAAAAAATGGTATTTTTCTTTTTATTTGTTGCATATTTATGACTTGGTTCTCCTACGTTAAGCTTCATTTCTGGTCCTCTAGCGGTATTTATTTTTATTTGATATTCTTTTTCAAAATCTTCTAAGTCACTAAGGTTTATATCACTAAATTTTTCAGTTAATTCTTCTAATGTATCTTCCATTAATCTGAATCAATTGGAGTTGCTTCTTTCATCTCTAATTTTTCTTTTTCTTTCTCTTTATTTTTTAATTCTGCTTTTAATTCTTCTGTTTCTTTTAATATTTTTAGGTACTAGGTTTTCATAAACCAATCATCATAACTGTCTACTTGTGGCTTTTGTACTGGTTCTTTAAAACTTGTCCCAATTATTTCCGATTTTAATTTTTAATATTTTTCTAATCTTTTATGTTTCTTTTTACTCGTCTGGATTACAGATACTTCTATTTTTATTTTTCTTATTTCTTGTTTTATATACTCTATTTCTTCTTTGAGATTTAAAAGTATTTCTTTTAAATCTATTAATGTAGTTTCCATTAAGTTCGAGGGTATCTGTAGATATTTTAGCTTCCTGATTGTATGTTACGATACAGGTAATCTAGCTTTGGCCTTCAATCAATACTCAAAAGTCAAAAGTGCCTGTAAAATCCTAGAGAATCCTACAGGCTTTCATGTATGTAGTGTCAGCGCAATGAGTTTATGTGGGATCAGATGCAAAAACAAGTAATTCACTTAATTGGATGGATGACATCTGCTGACTGACATAGACTTTTGAATCTGCGTCAATTGGTATGTCATACGAATATAAACGATGTGTCTCATATATCTGAGTCACGTAAACGACTTGTCATACACTTCTGAAATCCAGATTTGCACTTTATTGCGCAACAGCATCCAACAAAAATAATATTTTGAACAATAATGTAATGGTCACTTAGTTCATATACTTAGTTGGGATTCTTACCGATATGTCACCAATTAATTAATGCATGTGTATAGTATTAATTGATTTTACTATTAATTATTAATCTATCATCACTCGATAAATAACACATAAGATATTATATTAGTATTAGTGTCCTAACAGATATCTAAAGTGAGTAAGCATAGCATTACTCTGTTTTGAATTATTGGTGTTTTTGAATTGAGGTGTTGTGGTTTTAAACACTTCACCACCACCGAGGAATAAAATCACTGACTACTATATTACAATTAAGCAAAAATAGCAACTCCAGTTGCTGTGAAATCTGAAATAATAGAGCTAGAATCTGATCATTCACAGACCCTGCAGATGGCATCAAGAAACAAGAACCCGATCAAACACCATGCTGTGGCAACATTTTGAAGCCACCCAAGGAAAGCGAGGATTATGGGATTTTACATGCACTTTTGAGCATTGGTATGTTGATTCTGGATATATGCGCAAGTTTATCTAAAATTCTATGAAGATATAGACCAAAATGAAATGCAAAGATTTTAAAAGACAAAGACTGACTAACCAATCTACCCAAACCTGTAAATCGATTTGTTTACAGTCCTCTCACTAGCCATGATGGCATAGCGCGGTTAACCCGTTTTGGTATATCAGCTATCGGCTTCATTGCAGAGTTGCCTTTTTCACGTCTCTTAACGATAAATTTTTATTAAAATTATATAAATCCAACTTGAAATCCATTTTATAGTTTTGCTTTCAGCTAGAACATTCTTATACGAAATTCATTTGCTCATAATCACAAAATTCATACATTCTTAAATTATCACTTGCTTATATGCTCTGCGAAAAAGTTTGTTACTTTCAAAAAAATTCTTTCATATTTCTACTTTGAGTGGTTTCTAGGGTACAGAACACTTGGACAAAGAGTTATGATATACACACCTCAATTTCAAAGGTTTTTTTTGACAAACTAAAAATCAATTGATTGTATTTGTTTATCATAAACTTGGTAATCATGATACAAGAGTACAAGACTTTGTGACATCATTATCATTTATTATTTGCCCTTGCTTTTAGATAATCTTGAGCTTCTAATGTGAACACACTGACTTAAAAGTCACAAGTAAAGATATTCTTTGCTCATGTGGGGAGTGTAGAACTGGGAAAGTGTGCTTGACTTAGAAATGGCAATATTAAGAAATGGTGGGTTGACTAGTACTACTAATAGCATGTTTTTTATATTTTTATTTTTTGTTTTTGTTTTTGTTTTTGGGTCTTTTATGCACCTATTGCTTTCATTGTATCTTATAATTTTCAATTACATATTCCAGAAGCTAACTATAGAATTAAGAAGTGGTGCCCGAGACTTGCGGCCCTTGACTAGTTCCCAAAGAAAATTAGCGTTGAAGATAAAGCTCAGCTTCTTGTCCAATTAAAATTTTGGCCCCCTTTCTATGTTTTAGAGTCCGGAGAAACTCGAATCGAGTTGACTACATATTTTCTCATAGTAAAAGAATTTGACGATTTCATCTTAAAATTGGCAATTTCAAAACAATTATATTTCATTTCATCATTCTCCTCCTCATACCTTAACTGAAACAAGGAAAATTATACTTCACAAATTGTATGTGAATTCATAATTTCAAAAATTATATTAGTGCTGCTGCCAACAATTCATGTTGCAAATTGTAAGCAATTGTAGCTTTCTCCGTCGAAAATGAAACCCACTAATATTGGAAAGTAACTAAAGCTAAAAAGTGCAGGCAGAGGGATAACTCTTACAATAATGAACAAAGAGAATGCGTCTCATTTTTTTTTTCCAATTTTTCATTTAATCCGTCCAAATTGATTCCCCCCCCCCCCCCCCCCAACCAAAAAATAAAAACGTGTTCGTTGACTAAAATTAAACTAGTGGAGTACTTTATCTTTCATTTCTGCGTGTCTCATCGATTGTAAGTAATCATAGAATTTTGTCATACTCTCATCACGCCTTCGCATGCGTTTGTTCACGCCAAGATCGGTCCCCAAATGATTTTCCCACCAGCTGCCACTTGGTAAAATTTCAACAGCAGCTGGCTGTCTGCATCCCACAAGGAACAAACAGAGGAAAGATCAAAGATTTGTTGTTATCTTTGAATTTAACTTGAACTCTAGAAAGAAGTTTCTTTGGCTAATTAATAAATTTCTTAGTTTTGAATAATTATGTGACTTTTCAAAGTGCTTAATTAAATTATTTTACCAAATCACATGCATATTACAATACTGTTTAATTAGTGTTAATAAATTGATTTAATATTTAGCTGCTAAACTGGATGCAAATTTAAGCTGTTAGAGTCATCAAGTGTGAGACTTTAATCACTAATATAAGAGCATCCGCAAATAATACTTGTGCACAAGTGCATCTATAGAAATATGCGATTTTGAATCTAAAACCATTAAATTTACATAATTATAATTTGTAATTTGGACCTTTTGTTTTGCTGCAATTAGTGTATATAAAATAAAACGATCTTACTAGATTATTCACTAATACATACCGTATTATCCGATTACAAAATTAGTGAATGATAAAAGCCGTCTCAAACATCATAATTAGAGTTAATAAATTGGACATGGACATGCCCCATCTCAGTTAGCTCAAATGTGCACGGAAACTATGTCGATATATTTTCATTTGATGGAATCACGACCGGTTAATAAACTATCCAATCGTATGTGTATTTATAATTAATTAAATTAAGTGGATTGATGTTGATTTAATTTCCACCTGGCTCCATATTAATTGACCAACTACATTACTATTTGTTTGGTGACAACAATTAAAACAATATCGATCAGCATTATGTCATACGTGATATTTGCAAAATATACTGTAATTTATAACACGAAAAAGATTACTTGTGATTATTAGTAGCAAAATCATGCTTTATAATATAATATGGAGCCAGGTGGAAATTAATATAATCCAGCAATGCTCTAGTAATAAACAACATGATAATTTTATGCTTTTCGGAATCAACTCCAGACAAAGATAGTACTAAATTTATTTTTACCTTAATAATTTGAATTTATGGCTAACTAGATAATAATATCAAATAAATCACTTGGGCTTAGCCCAAATGGCTAGAGCCACTCCCTCACAAATATAAAGGAAGTGGTTCGAGCCTCCGCAGACGCATTGTAGGGGTTTAATTTAAATGTCCTTCCTTAAAACTCCAAAGCTCGAGTGAAGCCAATCTTTCTCTCAGGTTAGGAGTTTCACGTCTCTCGAATATTTGAGAGAGTTACAAATCTAAGCGGTACCATATCAACATTAATGTCAACAAATCTCAGTATATATATATATATATATATATATATATATATATATATATATGATTGTACATATCAGTTATACTCTCATATAATATGAGTTGTAATTTGAGCAATAGTCTCATGTCATAAAAAAAGATAATAATATCAAAGAGACCCTTGGTCTGACATTAATTTAAATAATTAACAGAGGCCTAAAAATGTTGAACTGAAGTGCACGTGTTTAGATATTTCTAAAACAAGCCTATAGGATAAGATCTACCGTTGTTTATCTCTAATCATTGATTAATAACAGCAAGAAGATGATGACGCAGATTACGGTATCAATATCATGAATTGAATAATCTAATGAATCAATGCACCCATGTCCTCTTATCTTACAAAACTAGTGAAATAGGAGAGAAATAAATGACATTTCTACAACATTTTTCTTTGTTTTCTTGCAATATTTTTCAGCCTTGATGTCACTGCCTTGATTCCATTTTACTCCAAAATAAATAAATAAATAAATAAGACAATCGACACACTCATTGAGGAATTTTTTTTTAAATACAGTATAATCTTGATAAATAAATATTCTTGAGACTAAGGAATTGTTTTTTTTAACTTAATAACTTCATTTACTTAATTTTAATTAATTAAGTTATTAGGTCTATTTATTTTTTTCAACTTAATGAATCATTGAGTCATTAAGTTTAAGCTTCTTCTTTTTTTTTCTTAATCTAAAAAACTTGAATGATATCATTAAAAGATTTTCTCTAAAATATCCCTATCTAATTAATTAATTTTCATCTTTACCTAAACAAAATTTGATAATTAACATTATTACCTATCTCTATAACTTGTGACAATATATAGTGGTAGACTATTATTGTTTTTATCTTTTTATTTTCTTCAAATTAGCATTATTTATCTTCATAATTTTTTATGAATATTTTTCATATGAAAACATTATAAAACTATGAAAAAATTGACTAACATCTACTAATATAGCATATTAAAGTGTTATATTCAATTGAATATGATTTATATTATAATAAATTATTTTATTTATATTCTTTGAGATGTTTATTATTTGTTCAACATTTATAATTTGTAAGGGCACGAATGTAAAAATATTAGTTTTCAAATTTTTTAAGTTAAAAAAACTTGATATTTATTTTTAATGAATCATATGAAAAAAAATGAACATATTATTCAAATTTAGGCATCTACCTCTACTCAGAATTCAAATTAATTTGAGTATATTCAAATTTCAAACTAAAAAAAATGCCACCTAAGAAAAATTCAATTCTTAAATGAATATAAATTAATAGAATTATAATTTAGCACATTGGACTCTTATGGGTCAGGACTGACAAAACAAATTGCTTAAAAAGCATCAATTTATCAAGGTTAAATTTTTTTTTTTGTATTGACTCTTAGAGACGAGGAGAACTAAGAATAAACATACATACACATACATATGCATGCATGCATACACACACGCATATTAAAATAGAAGATACTTGCAGATTCTGGAAAAGGTTCCCGTAACTAATTTGATTACAAAATATTTAAATTGAATATTAAATTATTGAAGAAGGAAGGCCGGTGGGGGCAAGAAATTAACTATATACACATATCTGTAAGTAATCATCCTTACGTATGTAATATGAAATTTCAATATGAAAGGTTTGCCGAATACAAATTTTGAAGACTCTCGATAATCTAAATTGCCAATCAAGAAGATATGTTTCTTTCTAATTTGTTTGATAATGATTGTTTTATTAATTATATAATTCGTTGGATAATGATTTGCTACTATAAGGTTTTGACTCTAATTATGTCTCCTTGTGAGCTTTCACTTATAACTTACCAATTGTATAACATCCTTGCCAAGATCATATTCTATTAAGGTTAGTTGATGGAAGAGAAATATTCCATGTCGGCAGTTATACTAAGACAAAAGTTAACTTTATTTTTAACTTAAATGGGCATATTCCAAAATCGACTATGACATTTTATTTGTTATTTTCAAGTTTTAGGAAAAAATAAAAAAAAATGTTGTCTTAGCAATCAAGTTTCATTTTAGTAAAAATATAATTATTAGTATTAGATTAAAGACGTGGTTTAAACTAATTTGGAGGTAAAATAATGCAAAATTAGATATGGTAAAAAAACATGATAAGCAAAATGTTATTACAAGTATATCTATTATGAAGGTAATTTTGTGCGGATAGATTTTAATTAATGTAGGTATTATTAACTCTTCCCATATTTAGCAGGATATTTTACTTCTTCCAAACTATACGCTAAAATCTGCATTGAGACTCTTGGAATCTCCCTAAACATTGCACTTTCTAATTGCTTTGTATAAATCCCATTGTTTAATTTTTGATCCTTTTATTGTACATTTTGAAACAATTAATTATCTATTAAAAAGAGAAAAAGAGAGAGAGAGAGAAAAAAACACTTACTCCACGAAACTTATACATGGCAAGTACAAGATATGGCAAGCACTTAATATGGCAAATCATTGAAGCACTGCAGCAAGCACTTTACTCCAATGCATGACGACTCATTGTATAATGACACCTCACAAACACTTGGCTACCGTGCATGTAATTATAAGGGCAAGTGTTAATTTGGTTTACTGACCAAGATGTTGAGCACAAGCTTCTGAATCTTAATTTTCCTCATGGGTCTCGGTTTCTTCTTTAAAGCTTTTTGATGATGAGTTGCTGCTGCCGATAATTCCTCACCAGAAAATAAGATGACAAAGTAACTTTTTTTAATTTTTAAACTGCTGAATTCCAATTTCAGGTACTATTCATTTCGTCTCTTAATCAAGTTATTTTTTATTTTTCTGTGGATATTTTAATATTTATAATCACTTGTACCATTACTTAAATTTGTAGTATCTAGATTATAATTCATAAATTATTTTGCAGTTGGAATAAACTTGGAAATGTTAAAAAAGAAATAAAAACAAAAAGAATGGAGACAGATGATCATCTTTGGTAACGATAAAATAAAGAATTACAGCTTTTACAAAGTCTTTCTTTAAAAATTTGAGACAAATAAAATGACCATTAAAATGGTTTAAAGTTGTTTAATATTAGGATTGACTAGTTAGATCAATTGTTCTTATGTTGTAATTTCAAATATAAAATCCTTAAAAGCACTTATATTAGTTTCGTATGGTGTTGCCCAGCCTTCTCCACATGGTTCATGATATTTGATCCAACCATTCGCAATGGGAGGAATAGATGAAGCTAAAGAAAAAAGCCATAAAAAAATTAGTCCAATAATAAAGATATTGTAGCATAATTTGAATTTTCAAAGTTTTACATAGCTTTATGAAATGACTTCTATTAAAAAATCTAATAGCAATGATTTTATGTGAAGCGTGTGATGATGGAACAAATCTAAGAGGAAGGAATGATTTTATGTTAATGATAATAGCAATGATTCTATTAACAAATCCAATAGCAAAAAGGAGTTTTTAAGGGGAAAAAATTATTTGATTTTGAGTTGGGGTTCAATTAGAAATTGTCTTATTATGTAATTTTAATAAAAATTAAAATTATAAAATAATTAAATCAGTGTTAAGAGGTATTTAGAGGGGTGCCAATAGTCCCACTCTTAAGATAAAATGAAAGTAACTAATGAAAAAAATAATATGTAAATTATACAATCTATACTTATTTGAGAGAACAATTAATTCCATAATTTAAACTCTTTAACTTCACCTTTCACCTTAACTTAAAAAATTAGCCGCTTATATTTACAAATAAAATTCTCATTTTATTTATCAAACACCTAAAATAATTACAAGAAAATTAACTACATAAGAAAATAAAAGAAATTGTTCACTCATCTTCTGTCTTCCTTTTCTGCTCCTTCTCTTCCACTTCTTCTTTTATAGGTAGTCAATGCCTCTTATTATTTTTATTTTGTTATTTTTAAATTTTTATTATTATAATAATGAAAAAAAAAGAGACAAGTGAAAGTTAAAAGTGACAGCTGCCACTTGACTATCACTCATCGATTGGCTCCTTTTTTTTAAATTTAATTAATGAAATTCATTTTCTTTGTCTTCTACTCTTAGTTTCGATTTCTTCTTTATTCTTAAAATATATCTACAATATAAAATTAAGGTTAAATTAGCATACTAAAAATTAATTTAACATAAAATTATAATAGGGAAGCATTAAAATAATTTATTAAGTATGAGGGAATAAATTAATATTAAAGTTAAAAAATGATAATTTAAACCTTTATAAAATTTACACTTTCCAGTGTTAATCACTTTCTATTCATATATTTTAGGTGTAATATGTAAACTTTATGTTGTAGTTCACACGTCATGCTGATTTATAAATTTTATGTTACATTTACAAGTTTTTGTTTTGTTTACTAGTAAGACATTAATTTATTACTCTCATATTAACTTACTTATTTTACCTTCCATTCACAAGTCATGTGTTTCATTTTCAAAGTTTATGATTTATTTTACAGTGAATGTTGATTTACGAGTTTTATATTATATTTGAAAGTTTTCATTTTATTTATCAACTACACATAAATTAACAAGTTTTATATCAATTTACTTATTATATATTGCATTTACAAGTCTTATGTTCTATTACTAAAATTAAACAATTTTACAATTAATGTTGATTTACTAGTTTTATATTATATTTGTAATTTTTTGTTTTGTTTATCAATAATAAATCAATTTACTACTTTTATATTTATTTATTTATTTCACCTTACATTGTTCCATTCTTAAAATTTATGTTTTATTTTACAATCGACATTGATTGACTAATTTTATGTTATAATTACAAGTTTTTATTTTTTTTGCAAGTAATACATCTATTTATCAGTTTTATGTTAATTTACTTATTTTACCATTTATATGTCTTATGTTCCATTTTTAAAATTTATGTTTCATTTTACAGTTAATGTTGATTTGCTAATTTTATGTTAGATTTGTAAGTTTTCGTTTTGTTTACCAATAAGACATCAATTTATTAATTTACTTATTTTACTTTCTATTTACAAGTCTTACGTTCTATTTCTAAAATTATATTTTAGTTTTCACTTAATGTTACCAAAAATACACCCATTTACTGATTTTATGTTAAATTACTTATTTTACCTTCCAATGACAAGTCTTATGTTCAAATTCTAAAATTTATATTTTATTTTACAGTTAATATTTATTCACAAATTTATGTTAAATTTTACATAAATTTATATTTAATTATAGTACTGATTCTGTCACGGCATCATAAACATATATCAAGTAGAGATTCTAAATAAATAATGACTCTATCAAAATTGATTAACTTTAATTTAGCTGGAGAAGTTTAAATCCATATATCTTATCTTACGTGATATAAATATATATATGGTGAATATTGAAGGTTGTAATGTCTTTTAAAAATATTTTTAATTGATTGAAAATAGGCAGTGCCAAATGTATATGTGCGTTAGAAAATGTATAATATCACACATCACAGCAGTCAGCAGAGAAAATAAAGAAATAACGGCTTAAAAATAGCCACGTACACTTGGTATGGTGATCCTGTTAATATCCACATGCGAGAGGAACTTTGACAAAAGGGTCAGATTCTCTTACTACCATGTCTAACTTGAGGACTCCAGCAAAATTTATGTGGATAATTGGTGGTTAATATTAAAAAATATCATATATTATTATCGATAAATATTTGGACAAAATTTTTAGAAGTTAAGAGAAAATCATAATTTAGGATTCGTCTATAACTTTTTGAGGAATCATACCCCACAATCTCGCAGAATATCAACAAAAATTAATAACATTTAATCATTTCACAATATCTAAACTTGTAGATTATGGTTATTTCATTCAAGCATCAATTTTCGAGACAATAAAATTAATCTAATCATTGCCATTATGCTGATAAATTAATCTCAATATAGTTTCTGCCCGTGTAAGGTACCATGTCAAGTATTAAGATAAGATCATGAACCAATGATTCATGCTAGGAATCTTTTATACTCCACAACACTCAAGATTTTGGATATTCTTTTTCCTGGATGCAAAAGCTTCCTATTTTAAATAATAAAAGATATATATCCGATAATATTTTATTTGCTGTGATTATTTTGTGGGAAAAAAAAGTGATTTTCACCTCTACAGTTAATGCAATAATCCATTTCATTGATGTTCTTTAAAGAATAGTTCTGTTCATACAAATTAATTAGATCCGAATTGCACCGCTTTATTTTTAACTACTGTAAGTATTGTGTACTATAGATAGGCCACCATCCGTTGTGAAAAATACAATTTCAATAACAGGTAAAATAGACGACAGAAGCTTAAAGAAAAGCTTGATGATTTTCTCTCAAATTCCCTTTATCTTATTTCGAAGAGTTGGACTATTGGCACCCCTTTGATCTCCTCATAAAATTTTTTTTTTTTTAATTATATTCATTTTGTTTCTTAAAATGTCCCTCTTTTTAGATACACTTTTCTAAGTTCTCAATTTTCATTTGATTTATTTTATTTTTAAAACTCAAAGTATTATTATGCTATTTTTTAATTATTTCCAATTTTAGTATTACTCTACACACAAATAAAAAAAGTTATATGGGTGATAAGTTTTTTAGTATTTATTATTGGCTGAAATAACATATATTTCAAATTATAATTTGAAAGTAATTTTAAGTATAAAAATATTTCATCAATAAGAAATCAAAAGAGAACAATAGATTAATTTAAATTTGTACAATTTATTTTAGTTAGGTATGAAATAACATATACAATTTTTTTTTTAAAAAAAGATTAATTATGAATTAAGTGATTTGTTAGAAAATAAAATTTATATGTGTTTAATTTTTAATTATCTTTAATTATAACTTTATTTTAAGTGGAGGTTTATAAGAATAATATAGGTGTACCAATAGCTCCACTCTATTTCCAATTACTTTATAATTGGTAGGATACTTTCCACGTAAATCCATAACATGATTAGATTCTTCACATTAACAATTTTAAATCAAATCCCATCTTATTAACTTGAAAGCGTCACACACCCTCCAACAATTTTCCATGGATAAGATCATCATAAAATTTATTACTCTCAATATTAAAATAAGAATATATATATATATATTCCGTATATAACATTATTGAATTTAGTCCTATTTTTATCTTTCTTTCCAACAAACCACATCAAGTCAACTATAAAGTCTTTGTTCATACTTATTATATTCTCTCTCTCGTCACACAAAGTGTGCACAAGCTCTGTGTTTATAAATACTTTATAATCCCCCCGTAAACTCTCGATCCCTGAAACAAGCCAGAGTATCTTTAAACCAAACTATTCCCATAAAAATGGTGGTAGCGGGTCCCGGTGTAGACGCTGCCGGAGCTGGCGGTGGCGGTGCTTCTATCACTCCTGCCAACATGAAGAGCCTTGCCATCCAAGTCATCACCGGCCGTTGGTTCATGGTCTTTGCATCATTGTTAATCATGGCAGCAGCTGGTGCAACATACATGTTTAGCCTATACTCAGGTGACATTAAATATGCCCTAGGCTATGATCAAACGACCCTCAATCTCCTCAGCTTCTTCAAAGATCTCGGCGCCAACGTCGGCATTCTCTCCGGCCTCATCAACGAAATCACACCCCCATGGGTGGTGCTAGTCCTCGGGGCAGTCCTAAACTTCTTTGGCTACTTCATGATTTGGCTAGCGGTGACCAAAAAAATAGCCAGGCCACAAGTTTGGCACATGTGTTTGTACATTTGTGTTGGTGCAAATTCACAGTCCTTTGCCAACACGGGCTCCCTCGTCACATGTGTCAAGAATTTCCCTGAAAGCCGAGGCGTTGTGCTAGGAATCTTGAAGGGTTATGTTGGCTTGAGTGGTGCCATCATCACTCAATTGTATCGTGCCTTTTATGGTGATGATACAAAGTCTCTGATTTTGTTCATTGGTTGGCTCCCCGCTGCTATCTCTTTTGCTTTTCTTAGGACTATCCGAATCTTGAAAGTGATTCGGCAGCCTAACGAGCTCAAAGTGTTTTACAATTTCCTTTACATTTCATTAGCCCTAGCTGGGTTCTTGATGATGATAATTATAGTTGAAAAACAGGCAGACTTCACCCGGAGTGAATACGGTGTCAGTGCTGCTATTGTCATGTTCTTGCTCTTTTTCCCACTTGTTATTGTTGTAATTGAGGAATTCAAGCTCTGGAAGAGCAAGCAAATGGCACTTAACAATCCTTCTGTGGAAATAATCACTGAGAAGCCATCTCAAGAGGCGCATTCACCATCAAGCAACCTTGAACAAACTGTCTCCGTCGCCGCGGCGCCGGAGGAAGTATCAAGTGGCAGCACTAGTAGTTCTAAAGAGCCTTCATGCTGGACAACATGTTTTAGCCCACCAGACAGAGGTGAAGACTACACAATTCTGCAAGCACTCTTCAGCTTGGACATGCTAATCCTCTTCCTTGCCACAATCTGCGGCGTCGGCGGAACTTTAACGGCGATCGACAATCTGGGTCAGATCGGAGGCTCACTAGGGTACCCCAAAAAAAGCATAAGCACATTTGTTTCACTAGTGAGCATATGGAATTACCTTGGCCGCGTGGTGTCAGGTTTTGTTTCCGAGATCTTTTTGGCCAAGTACAAATTTCCTAGACCACTCATGTTCACAATAATCTTGTTACTGTCATGCATTGGACATCTCTTGATTGCCTTCAATGTCCCCGGTGGGTTATACGTAGCATCAATTATTATAGGGTTCTGTTTTGGTGCTCAATGGCCGTTGGTTTTTGCCATCATATCTGAACTTTTTGGGCTCAAGTATTACTCAACCTTGTACAATTTTGGTGGGGCAGCTAGCCCACTTGGGTCATATCTGCTTAATGTGAGGGTAGCTGGGCATCTGTACGATAAAGAAGCAAAGAGGCAAATGGCAGCTTCAGGAATCACAAGGAAGAAAGGGGGCGATTTGACTTGCATTGGAGTTGAGTGTTTCAAATTGTCTTTCATTATCATTACAGCTGCCACTTTGTTTGGTGCTTTTATTTCACTTATTTTGGTGCTTAGGACTAAGAAGTTTTACAAGAGTGACATTTACAAGAAGTTCAGAGAAGCAGCTGCCAAATCTGCAGATGAGGTGGAGATGGACACGAAAACAGAACAATATGGCAACCGAAAATGAAAAGCACTTTTGGCAGAAGCAGAATGTTGAATGGCAACTTGCAAGGTCATCAATTATCGGCGTTTGACTTGCAGAAATAGATTGATATGCAACTTGGTATACAGAAAAATATACAGGAAATAATTTTAATTTTTTCAGTTTGATCTTAATCCAATGTGAATTCTAATGCAATCCAAAATTTGCTGTTGGATTTTTCTTTTCTTGATGTTTGCGCTGTAGTTAAAAAAGTTACCCATTTCTTGTTTTATTGAAGAAAATTATTAGGGCTTTTGCTATAGAAATATGAATAAAACTGAAGGTGGTCCAGAATACTGACTTTTCTTTGTCCACTTTCTTCTTGGGCCCCCTAAATTGGGGTACGGCGAGTGCATTAATTGCCAACGAAACTACAGCAATTTCTATATTCAATTATTGGCATGGAAACAAAATTGTTTTATAAAAAGGACTTCGCTACCTTACAATGAAGGTACAGGCGTGCAGCCTCTCATATTTTGAGCTGGAGGTCCCATTTAACTTTGAGCTCGCAGCTAGTAGAGAGAACTGTACCTTACATTGATTGTAAGGTAGCAGCCTCCTTATAAAAAAAAATAACAGCTTGGAATTTGGGCCTACGTGACAAGCAAGTTGGTGATGGTAACATTGATGGGAATGGCTCTGCTACAACTCTTCAATGGCTGTTCAACAAATAATTGGTTGGCACATTCAATTTCAATAAAGTTCAAACCAGTGACTTCTTATCCTTCAAATCAAACAGCAAGCAAAACTATGGACGGGAAAACATTCTGTATTTGTTCCAGTCTTCTAATGAATGAAGGTGATGATTCCTTATAAAAAAAAAAAAGATTAAATTTGCTCCAAAAATGATATGAAATATGGTAAACTTACAAAGCGGTGATAAAATAGTAATGAAAATAAGTTTAATATGACATCATTTTGATTCAAATTAATCTCAATAATTTTAAAAAAATGGAAAAAAAGAAAGATGCCTCTTACAAAAGCATTTCTATAAGTAAAAAGCTTTGACCAACTACTTTCAAGTGTGGCTTGTGATTGATTAATTATCAGTTAACGTTAACTAAATAAAAATATGGGCAATTTGGTTTACAGATTCTGCGCTCTCCGTGTTGGAATCAAATCCAGGAAATAAATAAATGGGCACGGTGTTTAATTACTAGGGTTCCTATGAACTTAAGGGTTGAATTTAAAATTTACAAAATGAAGACAAAAATGGGGATCCAATGCCAACAACTAGCTAATTGTTTTTCATAATTCTAGATATTCTCGCTAATCTATCAGTCAGTCAGCTTTAAAACAGTTTTTTTTTTTTTTCATTTTCATTGGAGATATCTTCCAAGACACTTAAAAGTAATATTACTAATGGGGAGCCAAATCTCAAATTTCGCAACTATGAAGCCGCCGGATTAGACCTAACAGCAAAAGGAAATTGTAATGATTTTCCATTAAAACAAAGTTTTTATGCACTAAGTTCCTGGCTATGTGTGTGACAAAAAACAACATCTTAAAATATGAGTATATTTGAATTGAGGTATTGTAATTTTAAATGCATAGCTATTGTGTAATGGAATCATTAACTATTACATTCATTATAATTAAACACTAAAAAAAATTCGTAAACCATGCTTTGAATATTTGAAAGTGTTTTCGGCATAACCAAATAATATTTTGACCAAGGAGTTTGTATACAAACAACAATTAGTTAATTTTTAATACACTATAAAGTCGTGCATCTTAATAGTATTAAAAATTGATTTTATTAAATCACACGGCTCAAAAGTGTGTTCGCATGAAAAAAAGGAAGCCCGCACTACACACACACATATATATACCTTCTCTAGTAAGAGTTAAAGTAAGGATGCACATTAAAATAAATAAATAATCTCTAATGTATATATATATATACACATTAGAGATTATGTGTTTTTGACTATTAGTATATTAAATTTGTATTTTTTATCTATTAGTAGTGTCCTCATTTTAAAAAAATAAAAACATCCTCCATAGAGAATTATTATTATTATTATTATTATTATTATTATTATTATTATTATCATTATTATTATTATTATTATTATTATTATTATTATTATTATTATTATTATTATTATTATTATTATTATTATGACGATGATAGGGAGCCCCTCTTTTTTGACACAAGAATATATATTATATCCTAATTATGAAAATGTTTTAGTATGAAATTTTAAAGTATGGAAACATTTGGAAAAATGTATAGACTGTGCGATTTAAGCACTTTAAGTTTTAAATCTTTAAAACCCTACACTTTTAAAATTTTTCTAAATATTTTCCGCACTTTATAATCATGAACTAAAATATGATTCATCCTAACTAAAGCCTAAATACTTTATTTGTTTCTCATGAATAACAAAATAAAAAATTTGTGGACCCACAGAATATTATTAATTGCTTTTTCTTCTCCTTCCACCTATTTTATATCCATAATAAATATTACTTGATTCTCTCTAATCTTTCACTTGAGATAAATTCCTTACAACATATTAACTCCCGGCTAAGTAGAAATACCGTTAGAACACAAAAAAGAATTAAGAAGAAATAAAATTATAATTTGACACGCCCATAACTTAATTTATTGTTCTAATCTCTCTATGTTTTTTCTTTAAAATCTTCGTGACAAAAAACTTAAAAAGAAATGTGTGAACGAACTAAATAAAAAATAATAGGAAAAGGTTGAATGAACTGAAACTCATCTAATTTTTTCTTCATATTTCAAGTTATTTGTATGCTATAATATTTCTCCTTATGTGATATTGTTTTATTTTCCAAGCCACTCAAAAATTTGAAGGCAGAACGAGGTTATTTAAAAAATTTCAACCAATAACTTGATTCAACAACGATAAAGAATAAATTTAAAAAAACGAATAGAAAAGCATTTATTCGCTTAGTATAAATTCAAAAATATTTATTTGCATAGTATAAATTCAAATAAAATCATAATATATGATATTGCATAACTAAAGATAAGATTTTATTTGGATCTTAATGGAACATTTATTGTTTCGTCATTTAGATAGAATTTGATTTTCATTTCTCCATTGGACAAATCTGATTATTTTTATTCATTTGAAAATGAAAAATTCAATTTGTTTCATTATTCAAAACAACGGAGCATAAGATAATAAAACGAAAGAAAAGAAATGAATCAAACATTTTATTGAGTAAAAGAATACTCACGCTTCTTAAATGCCTTGGTCTCTTGCTCAGTCCATATGGATATCACCAACATGAAAACTGAAATGACCGAAGAGAACTTGATCCTTGAGGCCCTCTCCAAGTTGGATTCTGCTATGGACCTATTTTATTTGGGCCTAGCCAAGCCTAAATCGTTTTAAGTTTTCAGCCTGTTTCATTTGGGCCAAGTCGAGGCCTAATTCAAAATTATTTTAACCATATTAATATTTTCAAAGGCCTCTCGAGGACAATATTTACCTCTTGTTAACTCAATAAAACTATTCCCCCAATCTTTCAATTTTCCTTTTCATTTTAATCGCCATATTGGCGGGAATTTTGTTTCCCTTTCTCTTTAGATTTTTGGCATTAAAAAACAAAAATATTCTTATCTAATTTTTTAATTTGCAATAATACAAGGATTTTGAGATTTTGAACAAACTATTATTCCCAACTTTTCATCAAAGTCCACTTTGGGGGAAAAAAAATTAAAGCTACATATACTTCTAGTATATGGAACTTTTAAAATTTCTGAAATCTTCGGGTCGTAGTTATAAAATGTTTATTTTTCATAAATTCCAAATTAAGTTAAAAAATCTGTAAATTTTTCACTTTTTTCTTTGCATTACTTCTAGCATTGCTAAACTAAATGGGAATCTTACAATATTACTTGATTATTGTAAAGACAATGACAAGGTGAAAATAATGTTCAGTAACAAGAATCTCGAATAATTGTTCGATAATATAGAAAAAAAATTATAAATTAAAATGAAATTATTAATCTAGGTGTTTAAAAAAAACCTGCATCCCGTAAGGAAGCTCAACAATTATTTTTTAAAAAATTTTCATTTTAATTAGACATAATACATAGTACTTAGATGTAATTCGAATGAAGATAAAAATGGTAAATATTTAAAAGGTGTTTCATCAAGGATTTTGAAGGGGTGCCAATAGTGGAACTCGTTGCTTAGCCCAAATAGAAGAAACCATCAACCCATCCCAATTCAAATTTGAACCAACCTTTGCAAGAGGTCCAGAAATCATCACGAGGGTATTTCATCCAGTTTAATATTGGTGTATATTTTTAAATTTTTCGAAATAGCTGTAGCAGTTTATTTTCTGTAATTTTTTTATATTAATCTTGGAACTCACCTGAGCTTATCTGGGTTGAATTTCAATTACATATTTCTTTATGCTTATTTATATTTGAACTATAATTAACATTTCAAAAAAAAAAAGATTATGTTTTTACTAAATAAATTAAAAAAAAACTTAATACTTACATAAACTTGAAATGGGGGCCAGAATATTAAATGATTTTATATAAATATAATTAATATATAGGTTTGTCATTGAGTGTAAGTAGATTTAAATCGTTTGGGCAAGCGCCACTAGGCCTTTGGCCGAGTGGTCAGGGCTGCTGCCCTCCAACTTGGAGAACAACAGTTTGAACCCTCACAAAAGTATTGTGGGGGTATGTCTTTCCTCAATTAAAAATTTAATGAAGGCAATCATTTTCTTTACCTATGAGTGAGGAGTGGACATCCCTCGAATATGAATATTTGTGAGGGTTAAAATTTGGGCAGAGCTCCATTAGTATTAATATAAATTGGTCTCAATAATAATCTAATTTATGAATATCAATTATACTCTCATATAATATGAGTTGTAATCTAAACAATAATCTCGTATAATAAAAAAAAAATCAATTGGGCACGCACTGATTAAATATCCAAGAAACGTGTAAACAGTAAACTATGTCAGCTCTTGACAGAAATGTGCCAACAGGATGCCTGCATGCTTTCCAGTTGTATAAGGGCTATTAATGATCATTATTCACATCTTAATTTGTTTCCGTCTAGCAACAATTATCCTCTTATTTTGGAAATCATTATCATAATCTCACCACCGTATTTTTCTCAACAGATAAAATTTTTAATCAAAACTATCTACAAATAAATATCCACATAAGTTAATTTAAACCCACGTCTCTCCTTTTCATCTCACAAAAACTTCACACACACACACAACAACTATGGCTACTGATCATCAAAGCAATGGCCATTGCCAATGTTGCAGCTTTCTATTGCAAGTGTTGCGAGGGAGATGGTTCATGATGTTTGCTTCATTCTTAATCATGGCCGGTGCTGGTGCTACTTACCTCTTCGGCACCTATTCCAAGGAAATAAAATCGACATTAGGCTATGATCAAACCACACTCAATCTTTTAAGCACGTGCAAAGACCTTGGTGCCAACGTCGGGGTGCTTTCAGGCCTGTTAGCCGAAGTTACACCGCCGTGGCTGGTCCTCCTCGTCGGCTCCGCCATGAACTTTGGTGGGTATTTCATGATTTGGCTTGCCGTGATGAAGAAAATTGCCAAGCCGAAAGTGTGGCAGATGTGCTTGTACATTTGCATTGGTGCCAATTCACAGAACTTTGCCAACACTGGCTCGCTTGTTACGTGTGTCAAGAATTTTCCTGAGAGTAGAGGGATGATGCTGGGGCTAATGAAAGGGTTTGTGGGGCTGAGTGGTGCCGTGTTCACTCAGATTTATCTTGCAATTTACGGCAATGATGCTAAGTCTATGATTCTGCTTATTGCTTGGCTTCCTGCTTTGGTTTCGTTGGTTTTTGTTTATACAATTAGGCCCTTGAAGGTTTCTTCTCACCCAAATGAGCTTAAAGTGTTTTATGAGTATCTTTATATTACGATTGCTTTGGCTTTGTGTTTGATGGGATTGACAATTGCTCAAAAACAAGCTCATTTTCCTCACGTGGGGTACATTGGAAGTGCAATTGCTGTCTGTATTTTTGTTTTCTTGCCACTTTTCATTGCCTTCAGAGAAGAATTTGCTGTCTGGCAGCAGAGAAAACAACCCACCCCTGCCTATGCTGTTGTTACTGTTTCCGAACAAACAATCCCTGTTGCTACAAAATCTGAGATTGTAGAGATAGAATCTGATCATTCACAGACCCTGCAGAGTGAAAACAAGAAACAAGAACCTGATCAAACACCATGCTGTGGCAACATTTTTAAGCCACCAAAGAGAGGAGAGGATTACGGGATTTTACAAGCGCTTTTGAGCATTGACATGTTGATTCTTTTCTTGGCTACATTTTGTGGACTAGGCTGCAGCTTGACAGCAATAGACAATCTAGGCCAAATTGGTGAATCATTAGGCTACCCGCAGCACACAATCAACACATTTGTGTCATTAGTGAGCATATGGAATTACTTTGGCAGAGTGTTTGCCGGGTTTGTTTCCGAGATCATTCTTCTCAAATACAAAGTCCCTCGCCCTCTGATCATGGCCATCTCATTGATATTATCAGCAGTCGGCGATGTTCTGATCGCAGTTCCTAAGCCCGGATCAGTCTACGTTGCCTCATTGCTCGTGGGATTTTCATACGGGGCACAATTGACATTGCTCTTTATCATCATCTCAGAACTCTTTGGCCTCAAATATTACTCAACTCTATTCAACTGCGGCCAATTAGCCAGCCCTCTGGGTTCTTACGTGCTGAATGTGATTGTCGTAGGCAGGCTTTACGACCGCGAGGCAATGAAGCAACTTGCGGAGAAAGGAATGACAAGGGCAATGGTGAAAGATTTGACTTGCATTGGAAGGCAATGCTACAGGCTCTCTTTCACAATTCTTGCTGGTGTTAACATCTTTGGAGCTCTTATTACATTTATTTTGGTGATGAGAACTCGTAGATATTATAGTGGTGATATCTATAAGAAATTTAAAGAGCAAATTGCAGCAGCTAATGAGAAGAAAATGGCTGCAAAACGGAATGTTTCTGGAAATACCTAACATAGGAGTTCATCAATAGCAGCAGGAGTACTTAGAACATTTTCTTTTTCTTCATATATATTTTATTTTTGGATTTTAATTTGATGATGTTTATCTTAATTTTCTTATGTATCTATTATACCAACAAGCTAAGCTTGTATTGGACTTCATTAATAAACTTTCATTAGCTTTAGGCTCTGTACAAATTGATTGCCAAGTATACATGTCCAAGAAGCTTTGTAATTTTACTTGTTTATGTGTGGATAACCTAAGTCTACCTATTTGGAAAATGAAGTTTGCTCGAATTTCACTCAGCTGAGATTGTGTTAAGCATCAAATTCATTATTAAAATGTTAGTCCCACCATTCTAACATTGAAATTTAAAATGTTAATTAACTTTTTATTTCTATTTTTTTAGAAAAAAATGTGAATTAACTTAATTATAAATTAATTGAGAAAAAAATCTCCAAAAGAAATTAAGAAATAATAGCCTACCAGTCTTGGTCCCACCATTTTACTATTTAAGGGTTACTGTGAAAATTTGGAAACTTTATCAGGCAATTTTTGTAAACTTTCCGGTCTTTTAATGATTCGCACTTGTCAGTTGGGTCGCAAGTCCTCCGCGCAGGACAAAAACAAATATGCCCACCTCCACGTTTTGCCCTTGGCACGGTGATAAATATACACAACAGATCAGAACCATACCAGGGCTAATATCGTAAAATCACAAAGATAATGCCACGTATTCAAACGAATAAATGAAATGACCTCACCTGCAGTATGAGTTTCACTTTTCCACAGCAGTTGACGCACAGTCAGTCAGTAACAATCAGAGAGAAGGAAACCAAACAGCCGTATTTTCAAAATCTCGTCTCTCCGATGATTTTTTGAGTTTCAATTTCTCGGCAAAAATACCCCCTCGCGTTGTGTGTGACCCGGAAATGGCGACCGACAAAGGCAAGGCCGTCGCAGTGGGCAAGGACGCCTACGGCAAGAGGAGGCGGAACGACGGAAGCAGCGGCGTCAAGGCTCATAACCGTAAGAGGAAGAACCGCGGCGTTCTTCAGTTCGTCGAAGACGCCGCTGACGTGGACTACGACGACGATGACGAGGAGGAGGTGGGCAACGAGAGTGACAACAGCGGCGGGTTCGCCGATGACGGTATATTGAAGATCGTTTGTTTATTTTTGTAATTTTTTAATCTTTTGCTTCGCATGTTGTGTGCTTGTGTTTTATGTGGATTTTATCAGGGTTTTGGAGTTTGTTTGAGAGAAAATGGCTATTATTATTGTTATTTGTTGGATGCTTTTTAATTCCTATGTTTGGATTCTGCATTTTCTTTTCTGTTTTTCAGTTTTGAATATCTAGGCTTTGGATGTCGTTTTTGAGATTTTGTTTTTTTGGTGAAAATGTGATTATTTTAGTAGTCTGTATTTTGGTTTAGGGTTTGGTTTGGTATCTCTTTATAAAGTGTTTAATTGTTAGTTCCATTATTGCCTTCGTTGGTCAAATGTTTTCAATGTGTTGTTTATTTTTTACTTTTTGGGTCAAATTAATTGTAATTCTCGGTTCAGCAATTCAGGTTCTGGGATTATTGTGGCTGTTTGGTGATATTTACTCATCCACTCTTTCATTTGATTGTTTTGTGGTTTTGCATTTAATGTGTTTTTTGTGGGTTTTGGGGCTTTTCAAGCCGCTATTGGAGTTTTTAGGTGGAAATGATGGTGATCAGAGGGGTATTTGTAACATGTGGCACAACATTCATGCTTTCATATGGTTACTTTGCTTTCAAAAGGAAAAGAAAAATTTTATGCATGATATTGGACTTTACCTCAGGTGGTCTTTTTATTTTTTAGTTTATGGCATATTAAGATATCATTTGGTGGAATTGGCTTAACCTCTTGATGGAATTTTTTTTAATCATTATTTATTTATTTATTATTAATATTATTATAATATTAAGTCTGAGGAGGTTTGGTTGATGTTGCAGAGTCTATTTTGATTAATCTTTTAAGCTGACCCTCCTCCTTTTCTCATCACTGAAAATAGATTTTATGGAAGAATTGTTTGACGCACAGCCAAAAGTGAATAATGAAATGGGACAAGCTCATAACCTTCCATTCATTCCCAAAGAGGAGGAGATGGATGAAGAAGAATTTGACAAAATGATGGAAGAGCGCTACAAAAGTAACAAATTGATCAGATATGCTGAAGAGGATTATGAAGCTAAAAAAATGTTGGAAAGAGAATATCACTTGCCTTGTCCTGAGGATCCAACTATCTGGAAAGTCAAATGCATGGTATGATTGTTTCAGTAATTCTTCGGTCATATTTTGAACCTGTTCCTTTACCTATACTCCCTTATATTTCCTATTTTATTTCCTTTACCTGTACTCCCTTATTTCATTTTTGTTCCTCTGGTAATTGTTGGTTGCAGGCTGGACGTGAGAGGCAATCAGCTTTCTGTCTTATGCAGAAGTTTGTTGATTTGCAGTCACTTGGTTCCAAAATGCAGATAATTTCTGCATTTGCTGTTGACCATATAAAGGGTTTTATTTTCATTGAAGCTGACAAGCAATGTGATATTAATGAGGTATTATCATAAACATTTGACGTTGGTGATGGACTATCGTTTTTGTTATTCAATGGTTTACTGCTGTATTGTTGTTAAGATGCATTTACTATTGATTTCATCCCTCATCAGTGAACTAATAGGATATCTTTTCATTTATAATCCAGGCATGTAAAGGGCTTTCTGGTATATATTATTCTAGATTGGCTCCGGTTCCAAAAAATGAAGTCTCTCATCTGCTCTCTGCTCAAATTAAACGCAATGAAGTTTCTGAGGGTACATGGGCCTATGTGAAGAATGGGAAATACAAAGGGGATTTGGCACAGGTTAGGCATTGAAGTCTTTAGGTTGGAGTTTCATTATTGAAGTATTTAGGTTGGAATTTCTTTCTGGCTGATTTTGGTAATTGTTTCTTTTGTGTAAAATGCTTTATTGTAGGTTGTGTATGTGAACAATGCCCGGAAAAGAGCAACTGTGAAGCTGATTCCAAGAATTGATTTACAAGCATTGGCTGCAAAATTTGTAATAAGATTTACTTCTGCATAAGTTTGCTTTCTGATTTTTCTCATGATGTTGCTTCTTTTAGACCTTTTGATATACACCATAGGACTACTTAACACATTGTGCTATATTCGTATTTCGGCAACATGATGATAGATCGTAGATTAGTTGTCTTCTTCTTCGTCTTCTTATGGTTGTTGTTGTTGTTGTTGTCTGGTTAGATAAATATCTGTAGGAATTCACCATTCAAAGCTAGTTTGGGGTTCGTCTTGAGTGTTTTATTTGCTGGTTAGATAAAACTTTTCTTCTCTTTGATTTAAAGGTCTTAAGCTTTAGATGATGCTAGAAAGGAGTCCAAGCAGATGGGTGCCTTATCATTTGAGTTGCTGTGGTTTTACTATACTTCTGAGAACTAACAGTGAATAATTACTTGTAATGAAGGTGTGAAAGAACAAGTTGTTTTGATCTTTCTTGTGGCTAGAATGTGGAAGATGATGATACAAAATTTTTCGGGTTATTTCAGTTATTTTCTTATTAATAATGGGATTGGCTATTGCGATTTCAGTGTCTATTTTGAATGGAAGTATATTCTGTACTACCCCATTCAATCACTGTTTCTTATCACAGGTGCATTGGTTATTTCAGTTTTAGGCTTACCATATGGCCAGGCAGTTCCATTTGGTTATGTCTGTTAATTACTTGGTATTAACAACATGATTCTATTTTTGAGGATTACCAGTGAATAACTACTTATATTGAAGGTCTGAAAGAAAAAGGGGTTTTTTCTTGTGGCTAGGATGTGGAAGGTGGTATAAAATTTTTGGGTTATTTTAAATAATTACAAAGTGATAATGGGATTGGCTATTGCAAATTTCCAGTGGTCATTCTGAATTGAAGTATTCATAACTTTCATGCACCAAATAGTCTGTTTGAAATCGTTTTTTCATCATTTTAGGGTGGGGGAGTTGCTATGAAGAAAACGGATTCTCCAGCATCAAGATTGATCAGTCCTAGTGAACTTGAGTAACTTCTGCTAATCTCTTATATTTCTGTTCAATTTTGGGACATCAAAGGTCCTGATGGTTTATTTATTTCACATCTCTGCAGGGAGTTCCGTCCTCTCATTCAATATAGGCGTGACCGTGATACAGGGAAGGTTTTTGAGAATCTTGATGGCATGATGCTCAAGGATGGATATTTATACAAGAAAGTATCTATCGACTCATTGAGCTGCTGGGGTGTTGTGCCTTCTGAAGAGGAACTCCTGAAGTTTCAGCCTTCTGAGAGCAACGAATCTGCTGATTTGGAGTGGCTTTCACAGCTATATGGTGAACGAAAGAAAAAACGAACCACAATAGTTGGAAAAGGGGGTGATAAAGGGGAGGGCTCATCAGGATCTAGCCTGGAGAATAGCTTTGAACTGTATGAACTTGTGTGTTTTGGGTAAGTCACATGAACATGTATAGACTTAATTGGCATGGCAAATAGTGAGCACTGCATGTAGATATTGATCTGTATTAAACTTCATGTTCTTTGCATTGCAGCCGGAAAGATTTTGGTCTTATTGTAGGCATGGAGAAAGATGATCATTACAAGGTAAATGGCTTAGGATATTTTTTTCATCTGTCTTGTTGACCACTTACCTGTTATTGAACATTCCAGATTCTGAAAGAAGGTTCAGAAGGGCCTGCTGTTGTAACTGTTGAACGACGCACATTAAAAAATGGACCCTTTGATATGAAGTTTACTGCTTTAGATCAATCCATGAAGGTCATATCCCTTAATGATACTGTCAGAGTATCAGAAGGTCCATCTAAGGTTTTGACACTAACTGCAATTAGGATCTTTTGTGTGTTCCTTTGATATAGTTGATGTACATTAAATGTTTAAATTCATTTAAACAAGTTAATCTCACTTTGCAGGATAGGCAAGGTATTGTTAAGAAAATCTACAGAGGGATCTTGTTTATATATGATGAGAATGAGACAGAAAATGGTGGCTATTTCTGCTCTAAGTCCCAGCATTGTGAGAAAACCAAGGTTGAAGCCTGTGAAGGAAAGGTCTGTAGTCTTAATAACTATCCTGGGTCCCAGATTTAACCCTTTTTAATTTTATGCCTCATCCTTCACTCAGATTCTCTATGATCTTTCCACTTTGTCACAGGGTGGTGGATCAGGTGCTTCTGGTTTTGAAGAATTCCCATCTTCTCCAAAGTCTCCTTTATCACCTAAGAGATCATGGCAAGCGAGGGAACAAAACACTGAATGTATGTTAGGAGCGTTTAGTGATGCGGTAATAAGCTGATTCTGTAATTGATGCATCTGTAACTGATTGATTATTTTAAATGCAGTCAAACGAGGAGATAGGGATGGAATGTTTGCAGTTGGTCAAACATTAAGAATCCGAGTGGGTCCTTTAAAGGGGTATCTCTGTCGTGTTCTAGCTGTACGTTATTCTGATGTTACTGTGAAGCTTGATTCTCAGCAAAAGATTCTTACAGGTAGATAAGCATCTAATCTTTGAGGTGAATAATCAAACACGATACCTTTCTAGTGCTTCTAAATATGTTGATTCTTCTGCAGTTAAGGGTGAGCATCTTGCTGAGGTTCGTGGGAAGAGCTTCATCACCTCTACCAGGTACACAATTTCTATATTTGTGAATCACCTATGTCAATGCACAAGTGAAAATCTTTTTCTTTACTGTGATATTCGCAAATTGTTCTGACATACTGTTTCCTTCCGTTCAAAAGTGATGATCAGGGGTCTGCTTCTTTTAAACCATTTGATCCACTGGGAGCTGGAGACGGGTCTGGAGGTGAGTATCTCTTTTCAAATATGGATTTTATTTCTTTCTGAGCTGAAGTTTTATGTGCAATTTGTAAGTTCTGGTTCAAGGTCATCTTTTGGCATGGATTTTCTGTTTTACGATTGATTTTTGAAGTTTCACCCATAATTTGAGTCCTGTCTTTGACTGGCGAGATTTTATGTGTATTTTTCTTTCCCTTTCTTTGGCTCCTTTCTGTGGGGGAAAAGATTGGATGAGTGCAGTAACAACATCAGCGGAGGGTGATAGGTGGAATGCTGGAGGTGCATCTGCTGGAAGGTAAAGTAATTGATTTCATTTTTCGACCATTGTCATCACTATGCTTGAATGCTTTGAATGGATTCTGATTAATCGCAAAAGTCCAAAGTGGATATTTGTCTGATCCTGCAGTATATTTGTGTTGCTTGTTTTCATGTTTGAGTTTTGATTTTTGTGATCAGTTTGAAGTTACTGGCAGTGATCTCATGTTAATGCGTGAGTCACTTTTTGGCGGACAAATGGTTAAGATTTTCTTGTCAATTTCTTTGGTCTGAATTTCTGCAACTTGAAGCTGGTGTAATTTCTTTGTCTTACTATGATGGTTATAATTTTAGTTGGTGTGTCTTCTGTACTTGCTTATTCAATCATATTTCATTAATCTAAAGGGCAGGGGCTTTGTGGATTGTTTTGTAAATGCATTTTATTTTAATTTGAGTGGACATACCATTTTATCATCTGGACCAGAGACCTTAATAGTTAGATTTGTCCAACGGCTAAGGCTTATTTTAATATACAACGCAATTGAAAAGTTGCTAACTCTGCCAGCCTCATGCTGGGAGCCATCAGGCTTCGTGTAGGCATTAAAGCAATAATACTAGAAAAAAATACATTGTTATAATATTATAGCAAAAGTTGAGTGCACTTTGGGCCAGTGTAATAGGAATACTGGAAAAGGCTTTAATTAGTAGGTTTTATATCTTGTTTTGATTGCTTTGAACTAAGGCTAAGCATGTTTTATTCCTGTTGCCTGAGTTGGCATTTTGTTATCAGACTTTTAGATTTTGTCTTTTTGTAAGAGTGACTAATTATTGGCTTTCCTTCACAGTTCTCTTTTGTTTCTTTTTGATGCATTATGCCTGTAATCTGATGTGGAGAAGCACTTTTCTGCAGGAGTTCTTGGCCTAGTTTCCCTGTTGTTGGAACTTCGGTTAGTGCCGAACTCTATGTCTCTCATATATATGGTCATGTGCACAAATAAATGTCAAGAAAATGTTATACCATGCGTTTTTTCTGTTGTTGCAGCTTCATGCAGAATCTAATCCAGCAAATGCATTTGGTTCTGGTGATAATGATGCAAATAAAGGTAAGGCATTCGGACCATGTAGGAAGGTATTTTATTTCGTAGAATTCATTACGCTAAAGAAAATTGGTTCATGCATTTTTTCATAATTTGTAGATGAAGAAGATTCTGCTTGGGGTTCTAAGGTAAATGCAATTCAGAATTCATCCTGGGGTTTAGCAGCGGCTGAGGGGAAGAATGAAGATTGTTGGAATAAAGCTGCTGTAAAGAATATTGAATCTAATAATGGAGCATATAGTGGATGGGGTAAAGAAGATGCAGGAAGCTCTTTGCAGGATTCTCAAGATAACTGGGGTAAAAACAAAGATGCATGTGATAATCAAGCTAATTGGAAAAAATCTGACTCTTGGGACAAAGGGAAGAAAATTATTGGAAACTCCACCAGTAGTTGGGGCGATAAAACTGCTGAGAAAAATGAACCAGACTCATGGGGTAAAGGTAAAGATGGTTCGAGTGGAAGTAAATCAGACTGGAACAGCTCAGCACTTGCCACAGAAAATCCAACTGTAAGCTGGGGAAATGCATCTGGAGGCTGGACCCAACAAAAAGGAGGAAATATGGATGAAAGAAGTAGCTGGAAGAAAGATGATTCAGGTAATCATGATCAGAGGAGTGGTTGGAACAAACCAAAGACCTTTGGTGCTGGTGTGGGATCTTCTTGGAATAAACAAGATGGAATTTGTTCTTCAGATGTTCAAGATGGAGGATCTTTGTGGGCCAAGCAGGATGGAGGATCTTCATGGGGCAAGAAGAATGGAGGATCTTTGATGGGCAAGCAGGATGGCGGGTCCTCATGGGGCAAGCAAGATGGCGGGTCTTCACTGGGAAAGCAAGATGGAGGATCTTCATGGGGCAAGCAAGATGGCGGGTCTTCACTGGGAAAGCAAGATGGAGGATCTTCATGGGGAAAGCAAGATAGAGGATCTTCGTGGGGAAAGCAGGATGGAGGATCTTCCTGGAGCAAGCAGGATGGAGGATCTTCATGGGGCAAGCGGGATGGTGGATCTTCATGGGGCAAGCAGGATGGTGGATCTTCATGGGGCAAGCAGGATGGAGGATCTTCGTGGGGAAAGCAGGATGGTGGATCTTCACTGGGAAAGCAGGATGGAGGATCTTCTTGGAGCAAGCAAGATGGAGGATCTTCACTGGGAAAGCAGGATGGTGGATCTTCCTGGGGAAAGCAGGATGGTGGATCTTCGTGGGGCAAGCAGGATGGTGGATCTTTCCGGGGAAAGCAAGATGGAGGGTCTTCATGGAGTAAAGAACCTGATCAACAACATAGGAAAAATGGGGGATCATCTTGGGGAAACCGAGATGGAGGCTCCTCGTGGAGTAAACAAGCTGATCAACAAGACAATCAGGAGAAGCCATTGGAATCTGACGGAGGTCGTGGATCAGGTGGGAGATGGGGCCAAGGAGGTGGCCAGGGAGGTGGGCAAGAAGTTAGTGATCAATATGGCAGAGGATCATTTGACCAGGGTTCAGAGAAAGGAACTGGTGGAATGGGAGACCAAGGAAATGGTTGGAACCGTAGAGACAAGGGTACTGATTGGACTAAAAAATGCAATTGGAATTCTGGATCCAGTGATGGAGATGGAAATAATGGTTCTGGTGGTTGGGGCAAGAAAAGTAACTGCAACTCTGGTTCAAGTGGTGCTGGGGAGAGCAAGGATACTGATTGGAACAAAAAAAGCAATTTGAATTGTGGATCTAGTGATGGAGATGGAAATAATAACTCTGGTTGGGACAAGAAAAGTAACTGGAATGCTGGTTCAAGCGGCGATGGGGAGAGCAAGGATACTGATTGGAACAAAAAATGCAATTGGAATTCTGGGTCTAATGATGGAGATGGAAATAATGGTTCTGGCTGGGGCAAGAAAAGTAACTGGAACTCTGGTTCAAATGTTGCTGGGGAGACCAATGACTCTAACTGGGCAAAAAAGGGAAATTGGAACTCTGGATCCGATGATGCAAACCAGGAATCTAGTTGGGGGAAAAAACAAGGTAATTGGAACTCAGGATCAAGAGATGGACACCAGGAATCTAGTTGGGGAAAGAAAAGTGACTGGAACTCCAGAAGCGAAGATCAACCTGAGCCGTTCAATAATAGGGGCAGTGGGAACTTTAGAGGTAGAGGAGGATTTAGAGGTAGAGGGGATTCGGACAGAGGAGGCTTTGGTGGTCGAGGCAGAACCAACAGAGGTGGCTATGGAGGTCGAGGCAGATTTGACAGAGAAGGATTTGGTGGTAGAGGGGGTTCAGATAGGGGAGGCTTTGGGGGTAGGGGTAGTTCGGATAGAGGAGTATTTGGAGGTAGAGGTCGTGGAAGGAGAGATCAAGGTGGTGGTTGGAACAATAATGACTCAGGTGACTACAGGTCTTTTGACAGTAGCCAAGGGGTCAAGAATGGTGGTGAATGGTCTAGAAGTAATGATGGTGCTGGCAGTTGGTCCCAAGGAGGAGGCACTTGGAAATCTGGAAATAGTGGAGCTAGCAGTCAAGATGGTGGTTGGAGCAGCCAGGGTTCGGGTTGGAATAATTCCAACACTACAAATGAAGTGAAAGGACTCAGTGACCAAGGTGGTGGCTGGAACAAGGGAGCAGGTGGGAGTGCTCAAGCTGGGGGCTGGGGTAGGCAAGGATCGGGTTGGAGCAGTGGAACAAGTACTGGAAACAGAGGCAGTAACGATTCTAGTATTGCAAATGACGTTAAAGGACCTAATGACCAAGTTGTTGGCAGGAACAAGGGATCGAATGGGAGTGCTCAATCAGGAGGCCGGGGTAACCAAGGATCAGGTTGGAGCAGTGGAACGGGTTCAGGAAACAAAGGCAGTAATGATTCTAACATTTCAAACAAAGGTCATAATGACCAAGGTGGTGGCTGGAACAAGGGATCTGGTGGGAGTGCTCAATCTGGGGCCTGGGGTAACCAAGGTTCAGGCTGGAATGGTGGAACAGATTCAGGAAACCGAGGCACTAATAGTGATAAACCGAAGTCCTGGAATCAATCAAGTGTAGCCACTGATGGAGGTTGGTCAAAAGATGCTGGAGAAGGAAGCAGCGGAGGTTGGGGTAAAACAGCTGGAAGCTCTTGGGAGAAGGGAAATGATGGAAGTGGCAAAGGAGGGTGGTAGTCGTCACTCTTTGATATTAATAATATTATGTAGGTTAAGTATCTCAGGGCTGTATATACTGGTATTTCTCTATCCTGTTTGAACAGTTAGGGTCTGAAAACTACAGTCTCTTTTCCGGAACCCAAAATCTAACTGATATTATGTATGACATTTTGCTGCTGCTACTTTTGTTTAGAGCTCCTCGTTGGGCATATGCAGAAAGCTGATGCTTGTTTTCCTGACACTATGTACAGAGGAGTTGATCAAGTAGAAGACTTACCTTTTGCGAGTGTATGAGTTGCTTTATGCTTTAAGTTAAAATGTTTGATGCTTAGTTTCTTCCACTGGGTGCTGAATTTCTTTTGATCTGTTGGTTAAATTTATGTTGCATGGTTTAGTTTTTTTCTAGTGAAGTGGAGTGGAGAATTGTTTCTGGTGATATTCTGGCTGCAGGTTGTGATGCGTCTTTCGGTTGATGTTAAAAGTTATGTTATGTGGTTTAGTTTCCAATCGTTGAGTTGTTGTTACACTAAATACTTTTTATTATTTATTTAATCAGTTTTTTAGAATTTTTAAGCCAGAGATACGATAATAACATCGTGAACATAATTTGCGGCACTGTGTCGTCATAAATATCAATGTTAATTCAGATAATTAAAAAACTTAAACAGTGATTAAATTTTTCTTTTTCTTTTGCGCGCTCCCCACCCAAAAAAAAAAACACACGTATTACGCTTTGAAAACAAGGTCAATGCAATCCTATGAATTTGGTCAATGTTATCTTAAACACCATAATATTTTATGTTTCCAGATTAAGTTTTCCTTTTTTCTTTTAAAATAAAGAAAAAAACTAATTATTTAAAAGTAAGCACTACCCTATAACTCTCACGTGACAAAATTGTTAAAAATAAATAAATTTCAAACAAAACAAAAACACAACAGACACAACGACCAAAAAAAAAAAAAAAGTCAATAACAGAAAATCAAATTTCAAAATTTCCAGTTTTCAGTTATTATTCCATCTCTCCCCTTACAGACACTAAGCCACTCACATTACATAAAAATTTCTCTATGTTTCTTTTTTCTCTCAAATATTCCCATTATTTTCCCTCACTTTCTCGTCAGCCAAACGCCCTTACATTCTCATGGTTTCTCTCCTCCGACATCTCGGCTCCCAAAATCGGTAACTTTCTCAATTTCCATTTTCCTTTTCATTCATTCATTCATTCATTCAATCACACATTTTTATTTTTTCTTATTTTGGTTTTCAATTTAGGATTTTGATTCGACCAGCCGTTTGTTATAATAAAATTCCCAAATTCTAGGGTTTCGAGTTGAGAATAGAAAAAGATGTTTAACAAAATTATCAAACGTGGACACAGAAAGGGATCAAAATCTGTTTCCAATGAAACATTTGTGACGGTGAATCACTCGTCTGTGGCAAATTTTGAGTCGCAGCCCCCGATTCTATCACCATTACCTCAACCCAGCCCTATAATTCCTAAGTACGAGATTCAGAACTTGCCCAAATTTAATGACGTGTCATCATCAGAAAAGCTGAATTTGTTCATCAAAAAGACTCAACTTTGTTGCGTGTTGTGTGATTTCAACGATTCTTCGAAAATGACACGCGAGAAAGAGATTAAGCATAGGAATTTGCAAGAGTTGGTGAAATTTATCCAGTCAGATTCGAGTAAAATTAATGAACAGATGCAAGAAAATTTGATGAGGATGATTTCAATAAATATTTTTAGGGCATTGCCACCAGCTTTTCATGAAAACACGGGGTCCTTGCCTGATGTTGGGGAACCGGATGAGGAGGATGCGTGGTTGGAGCCTGCTTGGCCACATTTACAGTTGGTTTATGAAATTCTGTTGAGGTACATTGTGTCTAATGGAGCTGACAAAAAGATTGCCAAAAGGTATATTGATCATACATTTGTGTTGAAGTTACTCGATCTGTTTGATACAGAGGATCACAGAGAGAGGGAGTATTTGAAAATGGTGCTTCATAGGATATATGGAAGGTTCATGTCACATCGGCCCTTCATTAGAGCTGGGATAAATAATGTGTTTTATAGGTTTATTTTCGAGACAGAGAGACATAATGGCATTGGGGAGCTATTGGAGATTTTAGGGAGTATAATTAATGGGTTTGCGTTGCCGATGAAAGAGGAACATAAGTTGTTTCTTGTTCGGGCAATGTTACCATTACATAAGCCAAAATGTGTTGCTTTGTACCATCAGCAGTTGACTTATTGTGTTGTACAGTTTGTTGAGAAGGATTACGAGTTGGCGGATACAGTCATTAGGGGCTTGTTGAGGTATTGGCCAGTGACGAACTGTCAAAAGGAAGTTTTGTTCCTTGGAGAACTAGAAGAAGTTTTGGATGTGACGCATCCTGCAGAGTTTCAACAATGCATGGGTCCTCTTTTCAGACAGATTGGATGCTGCCTTACTAGCCCTCACTTCCAGGTTCATATCATAGTAACTTCTCTGATTTATATGTCATGTTATTGCAGTTCAGTCTCGCTTGCAGGTCTGTCTTGCACTCATGTAACATTGTGATTTATTTCGGACTAGATTATCTTATTATCTTGGTAAGCGTATTTTCAGTTGCCATGCAGTCAACACATAATGGAATTTTTATTTTCTCAATTTCTAGATTTACATTATGCTGCTGAGATAACTATTCCATTGTTCAGAATAGTTCTGATTTATTAAGATCCTGATGTTCCTAAGGCTTTTGAATTTTACCTTTGCAATCTTTGTCATCAGTCTAGGATTTGAATTATAAGATTACATCATTTTTTATTAGAGTAATGTGGGTGATGCAAGTAAGCAGGGTGATATATTGACGTTGACCGTTGAATAGGTTAGATATTTGGCTTGGCTGCATTGCAAGGTGGACACGTCATTAAACTTTTTCTTTCTTCTGTAGTTTGAACGTTCTTATCGTATTTGCATGCCATTAGATTTTCTATCCCTATAGTAAATGAGCATCTATGTATTCCTTATATGGTAAGGCGTCTACTGTCATCATCAAATTATGTATCTCTGATGAGAATTTTGACTGGCTTTACAAGTTTAAGTTTTAGCTGCTTCTGATGTTGACTGTTTCATGTTTTCTGGTTATTTCTCTGCATTGTTTTCAGTGTTTAGATGCTGTTTATTCTATCAGTCACGAATTTTTTAAAATAAATAACCTTCCTCTGTAGGAAGATGTTGTTTAGAAAGTGCCTTTTGTTATAAATACTCATGACAGGTTGCAGAACGAGCTCTGTTCTTGTGGAACAACGAACACATTGTAGACTTGATTGCTCAGAACCGAAATTTACTTTTCCCACTAATCCTTAATCCATTAGAGAAGAACTTGCGAAGTCACTGGAATCAAGCAGTTCATGGGCTAACTGCCAATGTTCGGAGGATGTTCGAGGAGATGGATGCTCACTTGTTTGAAGAATGCAAGAGGCAGTACGAGGAGAAAGAAGCCAGGGCTCAAGAATTAGAAGAGCAGCGTGAACTGATATGGAAGAAACTGGAAGCAGTTGCCGCAGGCAGTGGCGTTATGGTTAATTGATCGGTTAGGGAATTCATTCAGTCAAAGAGCAACAATAGGTAATCGAGTAGATAGAGTAAAATTAAAGATTGTTTAAGGGCTTCAGATTTATGATTCTTTGATTTCATTCATAAAAAGAGGTCATACTAAGGCTGAGTGTTATAATTCAGCAAAAGCAAAAGAAATGAGGAAAAACCTATGAGGTTTTGTCTTGCATATTGTTGCCATTTACAAGAACATATCTCTTATAAAAGATTTTGTAACGACTTTTGTTTATCATTTCATTTAGGATTATTAACGTATCTGATCCCATTCCCTCCTCATAGCTTTATCAGCCTCAACTTTGTGATTTTGCAGGTAGTATTCTTTTGGCATAGTAACTGGTAAACTAAAGGTTAAAACTCATTTAGTCTTTATACTTTGAGATTGGAGTCTGTTTAATCCATACAGTTTTAATAATATCTCAAAATATCATTGTCGTTAAACTATTGACACTCTCCCATTATTTTTTTTGTTCTTTTTAGTTTACTTTTACAATATTACGGTCTTACAATAATACTTTTTGGACATTAACAAAAAAAATTAAATTACCAATTTAATACAAAAAAATAAAATAAAAACAAAAAGAATACATATTAATCTTTGTAGAAACTCAATATGTCCAAAAAAATTAAATTATCAATTTTTTTGGACATTAATGAAAAAGTTAATATATTAACTCCTCAATAGAGTGTTCCACAAAGATTAATATATTTTTCTATTTTTTTGGTTAAATTGGTAGTTTTTTTTTCTTTTAATTAATGTCCAAAAAAATTATTGTAAAAGGATGTTACTGTAAAAGCAAGTCAAAAGGAACAAAAAAATAATTGTAGGAGTGTCAATAATTTAACGACATAGATGTTGTAAGCTATTTTAAAAATACACGGACTAAATAAATATTAATCAAAATATAAGAATTAAACGAGTTTTTATCCAATAAACTAATAACCTAAGGTGGGATTCTTGGCTGGAATTATGGATTAATTTTATGAGAAAACTGGTGATGCTAAAGCACTCGGATTGTTTGAATGCATTCATTTGCAATTACATCAGGAATTTTAGATTTCTCTCACTGAGACGATGATATTCTGGTGATTATTCGGGGATAAATATGAATATGTGGTCAAGCTGAGAGGAAGTATAGCTCCAAACTAAATCTGAATATCTTACTTCAAGTCCCTTTTTAACATTCCAAAAATGGTAACAGAGTATCCAGACGATACTCCATAATATAATTCAACGTTATTATCTATTTTTTATACTATGTAGAAGGAGAATATATATATAGCATATATTTTTATTCTTGTGATTTTGAATCTATCCTTCAAAAAAGAAAAAAAAAAAAAGATGCTTTGAGCAGTGCAGACCCATGTGGTCCTTGCTCTAAAATATTTATCTCTGGGTGCAACGAGAACGCATAGAAGGTAGAAACCTCTCAGTTTCAGAGTAGAGCCAAAACCAGTGGTCCTCTAGAGGAAGTGCTTTTGACCTCTAAAGCGCTTTCTAAGTCATTTACCTTGTTTTTTCTAATTTCTTTCATTTTACTTGTAGTTTATTATTTACAATATTAAATTAATAAAATAAAATTATAAAATAATGGTAGGACTGTCAAAAGCCAATTTATATGTGGATATGTTTGATCTAAACATTGTGCCAAGTGAAATGCGGGAAATGATTGATGGTTGTTCAATAAAAATGCATCAAAATCAAACATTCTCACAAGTGGCACCCAATGGCGTGGTTGGATTGGTTGCAGTGAAACTGTAGCCTCTACCAAAACCCGAATTCGATTCTTGAGGGTGGTAAGGGGGGCAAAAAAAATATATTTGGGCCTGCCCACCCCCCCTTACCTTTTGAAAAAAAAAACATTATCACAAGTGCACAGATCGGATCACAGTGACATGAGACACTATTCCTACTTTGAAGCAGTGGTCCACAACGTTTCAAAATTCGGATCAACAATTTCATTTTTATAAAATTATTAAAATTAAAAACTCTTTTTAAAGTTTTTTAATAATATTTTTAAATAAATCTGATGAGTTTTACTGTGGATCTCACTTGATAGAGTTTTAAAATTTTAAATAAAAATATGGATCTCAACAAAAAATCCATCAGACTTGTCAAATGATAAGTTGTTAGATGAACGCACCTTATTCTAAATAATTTTTTTTTGTTTACTTCAAACTTTTAAGTTTGTTCTTATGGACTCTTTATTTCATAAATGAACAACTAATCTCTTACGTTAATAATTTTTATTTATTTTAATAGAGATAAGGACATCAATGTACTACAATGTCCACCAAAATTAATGTGCTATAATCTCCGCTAATTTTATTGTATGCTCTTATTGTTATCTAAATAGACGAGATTCACTTTTAAAAGAGAGTTTTGGATGTTTATTTCTAAATGATAAAAGTTTTTACATCAATTTCTAAATAATGAGTCTATAACTATCCATGAAGACAAATCTTAAGTCATTTAAGACTAGGAATGGCAATGGAGAGGGGAGGGGAGAGGACCAATATCTCCGTACCTATCCCCGATATTTTGCATATGTCCCTGACTCCGTCAGAATTACTTAGGAGAATTTTCATTCCCTCCCCGAATAATAAAATGGGATCTCCGAGGGTCCTCGATCCCCAAATAACTAATACATTTTTTTTATTTTCGATTTTGAGTTAATCATATTAAAATAAAAAAATTCAAATAAAAATAAACTTCGAAATATATATTACATTAATATCCATTTCAAAAGTCACATACATTAAATTAGTAAGTAACGCAGCATGCAAGGGATACAAATTTCTTTTATAAACTATCATGAACAAATTAATAGTCTAATACAAAATTGTTACAAATAAAATTGAATTTAGATTCAAAATTAACTTTTTCAATAGTGGCATGGACACTTTATAAATGTGGATTATTCCCTTTACAACACAATAATTAAATCGGAACAAATCAAGAGCAAATATTAGATTATATTAAATATTAAAATTGTGATTCACAGTGAACAATTTTTAACACAAAAAAAGAATATTAATCTTTTAACACAAAAAAATAAAATAAAATAAAAACAAAAAGAATACATGTTAATCTTTGTAGAAACTCACTATGTCCAAAAAAATTAAATTATCAATTTTTTTGGACACTAATAAAAAAAGTTAATATATTAACTCCTCAATAGAGTGTTCCACAAAGATTAATATAATAATTAGTTGATTACATTAATAGAGTTTTGGATGTTTATTTCTAAATGGTAAAAGTTTTTACGTCAATTTCTAAAATAACGAGTCTATAACTGTCCATGGAGACAAACCTTTAAGTCATTCAAGACTCCTTCCCTCCGATTCTTGATACAGAAATTGGCTACCATTATTATGTAAGCAACTAAGTCTAAGCATGAGTTAATCAATGCACGCACAAATGCTTTCACACCTCACGCTCAAATCTCACTCTCTTTTTGAGTTTTGGCAATTTTCTCCGACAAAGACGCACGCCATGTTAAATCCATTCTTCATTATTGAAAAATTATGCAGAATCACATTCAAGAAAAAAGAAAAGATCGAAAAGCACCAATCAGACGAAACCGACGTGGGAATCCAATTATTCCACCCATATACTATCTTTTGTCAATATTTTCTTTCGATATTTGTATGTCAGCAGAGTCATTAGAGAATCAATCATTAATCACATTTACATTCTTCTTTCTCTTTTTGTAATGACCCAGCAACATGGGCCTACACATGTTAGAAATATCACACGCACCTCTGATGCTGTTGGGGCTCCATAATTAATTATATTGCTAGATGTTAGTAGTAGTGGCGGCAGTAGGCTAATAATAATGCAATGAAACTATGCAGCAATGAATTTTCTTCATTTTCTTCTTCGCCTATCTTGCTTTATAATTTTCTATAACAATAATAATTGTAATGATAATGGAGCATCATGGTTGGTGATGGTGTACAAAATCAAAATAATTAGAAGAGACAAAAAGATTGAGGTTGAAGGAGAGGGTGGTGGGAGCCGCGACGCACCGCTCCTGAATATCATTCCAAAGAAGTCGCCATCACCATCACCGTTGTTGCGGTTGGTGCCGCCGCTGCCGGACCCACCGCCGCTGAATCCGGGATAAGAGTTGCCCTCCCCTTCATCATCCCTGTGAAGAATAATTCAAGGATCCAAATAAGTGTACCTCGTCGAAAAGATGATGCAACAGAACGCACATGACTAAACAGGAAAGTTGGCTTCAAAATAATATCAACTTGCACATAACTAGATATTTTAGACCATATGAATGCTATAAAATTTGATTATAACTAGTTGAAATGGAATAAAGCTTCATTGAAAAATAGTAGAATGTCTGTGGGGTTAAAGTACCTATTTTTCGATACAAGGAGACAAATGTGAAAGTGCATCTACAATATAAAGATAAGGAAAAGTTTGTTGGAAATTTGAGGCTGCATATGGGTTAAATTTATGAAAGTGTAAAACAGAATAGAACTAATCTGACGATCTTCAAGTTCTTTTCCAAGTGTAACTGTGAACATGTGCCAAATGGAAAAGCATGGAACTAGCAACTATATCCAGAAAAGCATGAGACCATCAATGCAACAAATGCAACAAAAAAAAAGTATTTTCAAACTATTAATTTTGCCCCACATGTTCTAATGATATGAGATTCATAAGCAACTTGCTATCTGAGGCCATAGTGCTTTCACCATCTTACATAAAAAAAAAAACTATGGGAAAACAGAATATTCAAAGACTAGGAGGAAAATTTTCAGAACAAGTTTCTTCAGAATTTGTTTTCTGCCATTTACCAACATGAAGGAATTATTCAAAGTATCACTTGCAAGTTGTGTTTCATAATGATAGGCTTGAACTTCAAAAAAAGCAAAAATGAAAAGGGGTTGCAATTAGCAAACATGAAAATGGTAACTAGAAAGGGACCAAACCTTAATTGAAGTAAAATTAGTGTCACAATAGATTATAGTAAAAAGTGGAGGTTCCTATGTTACAGAATACTGTAACATAGACACCCAATGAGAAGAACACACATGTCCTGAGCAGAGAGAAAAACCAGCAAATGGGTGTGTATGGGAGTTGGCTAAAGTTAAGATCCGTAAGTTACAGAATCCGGAACTTAGCCAGCTCCGTCATAAGTAGTTAATGGAAATAGCAAAAGTCAATAGAAGGCAGCGGGAAACGGGTCACAAGGAAGCACTTTTTTGTTTTGTTATTCCCAAGAGCGATGCTGCGAGTGGTTCATGTATAATTCATGTCATGCATCAGAAATGGAGCCCAGAACCATGAAAAAGCATATGAAAGGGCCCCACTTTCACTGGCTGTAAAGCACTTTGACATTTGTCGTGAATATAAACCAGATCATCTGACCATAAATTAAAACACAACAGCACACCCACTAAAACATGACCAGGTTTTGGCTCTCCTATGTCCTAACAACTACAATAATCCTCAAAAATGGCCATCACTGCAACCTGCACTTTTTACTCTGTTAACCCACATGCATGCGCTTTTTCTTGTGCTCCCCATTTTGACAGGCCTTTTTGAAAAAGACACAACCAATGTCACTCATCAGGATCCCCTCAGTAGAAAATTTTTATTCGCGTGACTGGTTGTTAATAAAATAAAAATAAAGATAATTAAATTGTAATCACACTAACATTAAAATATAAATAGTATAAGATATACTAAAAATCAAATCTATTAAACATCAAGAGAGAATCCTAATCACGTAACAACAGTAATTATCCCCTGTAGACCCATTATGTGCATATGATTAAAGATTAGTTAATCTTGAACTAAAAGGTACTCCCAAAGTTTGAACATGGGGGTTTGTTTTCACTTTGATATTTCATACAACAAATTTACTTATACTTACAAATCCACAGTGTAGTCTTTTATATCTGGGAGTAGAATATATCGGATCTGTTTTCTAATACTTAAAAGAAAATTGATACTAATACGCACAAGAGACTCGAACATCTTCCTACACTGGACCGGGCTATTGGGTAGTTTTCAAATTTTAAGTGTGGGTTGAAAAATGGTCCCATGAGGTCAAGGAATATCATCATAACTGCATTTATGAATTATGATGCAATTGCAGAACATGGGTGGATCTTATAATAATCTATGAAGAGAGATTTTTTGACTTTGGCTTGGCCATGCAGAACTGGAAAGGCAACCAGGGGCAAAGACAAATGAACTGTAAGGCTGTTTGCCTGTTCTGCTCGGCTATGCCAGAATCTCTATGCGGCACAAGCCATGATCATTCGACAGAGGTCACGTGCTACCCCATAAGTAAAGCCAAAAGTTAGACAGTCATACCTACTAATACGTTTACCCACTATTCCAAAGAAACAAACCGTTCCCACTTGTTTATTAAATGTTGAATCTTCAACTTATCAAACTCGTTAGTTTATTACAAAAAGAAAGGTATATCACAAGACCTTGCCCGACGGTTTATATAGCCACTTTCCTAATTAAGAAAAAAAAAATAACGTAGCCAACTTCCCAGAGTGGCTGCAAAATACCTTTGTCTACACAGCAATATTCAAAACATAATAATATTATAGAAAGAGAATCGCTTCGTTGGCAATGTTTACATGAATACAGTTGAACTCCCTAATTTAATTTTAATGTGAGCGGTTTCGAATCTAATGGTCATCAATTATTTGGGGGGGTCGTAATTGACACAACTCACAAGAAAGGACCAAGGTTTCTGACCTAAAAGTCCAAAATACCCTTACCGGCAGTCAGAAAGCTGACAGTTATTTCAGTTAACCAGAGGGTCAAGGGTAAATTAGGAAAAGGAAACGGTACCTGGGCCCACCGAAGACGCCGGCGTTCATGGTCAGCTGGTCGATGAGGGCGGCTGACTTGGGCTCAACACTCGAGGCCTTTGCGTACTGCGTACTGAGCCCCACGCCTGACGGCACAAAGAATGCCCCATTTACCATTACGTCCCCCTCCGTCCTCCAATTCCAGCCCGCCCACTCACTCTCGTCTGTCTCCACGCGCTTCGTCACCTGAATTCAACAATCACCGTCAAGAGGTGCACACACGCTCGGGAAAGCGAGTGAAGAGAATGGAAAACTGGTAACTAAAAAGTCTTGAATACGACTGACGTTGTCAGGGAAGATTCAGTAAAAAGAAATTTAATCGCTGGCAGCCACTTCAGATATTCATTTTTCACAATTTCATTATTTAAAAAAAAAAGGAACATTTTTCTCACCAAAACCCTAAACCCTCGGACCCACATCAGCATCATGAAAAATAGCAAAAGGAAATTAACCAATTACAAATTTTTTTAACAAAAATATCCGAAAAAATCAAAAAAATTGAAAATATACCTCTTTGGCATTATCATCGGGCGGAGCGATGTAGCGATTCCCTTGACTGTTAATGGTGGGGTTCGCGCTACCGCCAATAGCATACATTTCCCATGAGGTGAAGTCATTATTGACCACGTGTATGTACCCGCGCCGGCACCGTGGCATTCGCTGCACCAGCGCCACACCGAAGTGGTTAAACGCAATGGTAACTTGCATCCCCATATCGAGCGCGTACTTGTCGTTGTGCCCCAGCAGCATCACCTCATTGTGGTGCGAGAAATAATTGTTGGAGATTGTTATCCCCGTGGACCCCATTATCGCGTCGATCAGCCCGTCGGTGCAGTAGCTCAGCGAGCAGTGATCCACCCATATCTTCTGCGAGCCGAATATGGAGATCCCGTCACCGTCCGACTTGCCCCGGTACCCGACGTGGGTCGGCGACGAGGCGATCATCGTGTTCCCCGAGGGCTTGCAGTGGTGGATGTGGACGTTGTGGATGATGACGTGGGACACGTACTGGAGCGTGAGGCAGCCGTTGCCGGTGATTTCAACGTTGGCGCCGCGGCCGTCGATGGTTTTGTAGCTGTTGATGATGAGCTCGTGTTTGAGCTTGATGAGCATGTTGGAGGCGAAGGTGATCCAGATGGGTTCCGTTTGGATGACGGCGTGGCGGAGGGTGCCCGGCGTGGGATTCGCCGGGTCGCTGTCGGAGGAGTCGGTGACGACGTAGATCTGGCCGCCTTTGCCGCCGAGGGTGCCTTGGGCGAAGCCGACGCTGCAGTCGGCTAACCGTTGCCGGTTTGCTGCCCAGTTTGGGTCACAGCGCCAGCAGTCGTCGATGGGGTTTCCGGTTTGGCATTGGGCTTTAATGGCGAGTGCTTGTCTTCTTGATAGAGATACATTAACTCTCCTGCAAGAAAATGGGAAGAAAGTGAGAGAAAGTTCGCGTTTAAAAGCAGGGGAAACAGGGTAAAACAGAGGAATTCTCTGTTAGTTTTCTAAGAAAATGTGAGAACGCAAAGGGAAACTGGAGAAAATGTTTGATTAGGGAGGGAAACCCCATTTGTTAAAATGACAAAATGAGCACAACGCAGATGGCGTTTCTGGTGATTGGAACTGTAGGGAGTTTGAAGTTTGTACCCGTGCACTACTGGAAACCCTACAGTGTCAAAAGAAATCCCAGCAAATGGGATCTTTTGGAATCTGAGCTTGAAGATCTTGGAAAAGGAGGGCTACCCATTCGTTGAAATGATAAAATGAGCATAACCCGGATGAAGTTTTTAGAGATTTGAAGTGTGGAGAGTCCGAAGCCTTTACCTACGCACACCTGGAAACCCTATAATGGCAAAAGAAAATCCAAAAATGGGATCTTTTGGAATCTGAGTTTGAAGATTTTAAAATCACACAATGGGCAAAACCCAGAAGGAGTTTACCGTAAAGTCTTACCTTTGCACATCTTGAGCAACAGCGTCAGGGTCAGGATGCTGATGGGGTAAAGTGAGATTGAGAGCAGAAATAGTAGCAGAAGAGGAAAAAATGAGGAAGAAGAGGCATTCTAAGAGAATGCAGGTGTTTAGAAGCATTGTTGAAGGTACAAGAATGATAACGGTGGGTGGGTATTTGTTTGTCTGCTGCCTTGCTTTGCTTTGCTTTTTGCTTTTTGCTTTTGCTTCTGCCTGCTGGTGCAAATTGCAGAATGGAGTTGTCTTTCCTGCTCTTGAATGAACAGCAAAGGCAAACTTGGGAGGTTGCAAATTTTGGGAAAATGGGAAATGGGTTTATATAATAAAACAAAACAAACAGGATTATAATTTATAAATTATAATAATAATAATGTTGATGGAACAATAATTTTTTTACATGAGCAAGTAAAGTTAATTTGAGCTTGAAGAAAAGAAGAGGCGGAGAAAGAAAATGGTGGCTGTGATGTGGACATGGCGAAGAGAAGAAGTAGAAGAAGAAGAAGAGAGGCGGATTCTCTCTCTCGAACTTCTCGCTAATTCTCTCTTGCAAAAATCTCTCAATCTTCTCTTACATTACATTACATCTCATTCCTACCTTGCTCTTTAATTATGCTATAAAAAGATGAAGTCAAGAGGTAGAGAAAGTACTTATCCAAAATCCATGACCACTTTGTTTTTTTTTTTTTTTTTTTTTTTTTTTGGGGGCCTTCATTGGTCCCTCAGAACTTGCCTGCTTTTTTTAATTTTTATTTTTATTTTTCATTTATTTAATTCTGTCTGGTGATTTAAGATTCTTTGCGGGGAAGGTGCAAGCATGTACGTATAATCAATAATGTATGTAAGCATGTTGTTAATTATTCCAATAAGTGAGACGCAGACACTACTCGTGTGTGCAGACAAAACCTGTTCGCTGGGTCAGAAAAAGATTGAAGGTTAGATTTGGACGTCAATTGAGATCCTTATTAGACAGCAACTTTCAGTAAAATTTTCTTGGGAAAGTTTTCTTTGCAGGAAAGAAATGAAGAAGAAAAGAAATCATCTCTCTTTGTTTCATGCGACGAATAAATAATACTCTAAGCAAGGTTTCAAAGAATTGTTTTTTTTTTTTTCTATTTTGGTGTAGTTTTGTTTGTAGTAATACTTGCATTAATTTTGCAAATTATATATCTAATGTGTGAGTGAGCCCAAAAACCAAACATACTAAGGTCAAACTACAAATATTATCTCACAATGTGAACATCAAGTCAATAAAAATCAACAAAATCTTACCATTTCACGATACCTAAAGTATACGCCGCTGTAGTCACAGCCCGTACAAATTTAATATTTTACCAAACAAAAAGAATCTCAACTTAATATTTACCATAAAAATGGGTAGAAAAAAAAGTCTGATATAACAGAGTCTTCTATTTACTATTTACATGTTGAAAGATGGTAGGGTAATTTTCTGTATTACTATCGATCCTATTTGCAACAAGTTGCAAAATTATTTAAGTAATGAAACCAAATTCAAAGTACTTAATTCAGCACTAACAATTTTTTTATTAATTAATATATTATTCTCAATTAAGAGACCTCTCACTTGTTTTCTTTTTTTCATTTTCCCTCACATTGCCAACCAACAAAACAATCATGATTGAAGTTTTGCTGTTGCCAGTGATGAACTAACGCTATGTCTTAATTGTTTTATAATTTTCTTTTATATGTAATCTAATGACTTTAGTACCAATGGAGTATTTATATATATATTAATATATATTTAGCATCTCACGCTGTGACCACGATCAATATGATTCTTCTCGATTAAACCTTATTTTCTAATCACTTGCTAGAATAAGTTACAATGGTTTCAACTTTTTCATCAAATTAATGAAGTAGAAAATTACCTCAATTTCTTGTTGAAGATTGGTAAAAAAAAAATTTACGAAATGTCTTTTATTTTTTACAAGAGAATATAAACTCACATATGCACGTGTCAAAAACCTTAATTTCTAGTACAAGAGAATATAAACTTTTACTTTTTTTTTTTTTTTACAAGAAAAAAAATCTACAAAATCTCTACTTTTATTCAAATTTATACATATGGGCACTAATTAGCTAGGGTTTGAGTTAGGCTAACTTCATTTGTAAAAGTCAAATCCCTGTCATTTCAAAACACATTAAAGTTGCCAATAAATAATTATAACGTGTGCAAGAGAGTGCAAGACTGTAAAAGTCTTAAGGATTTTCGAATTAACAAAAGAAAAAAATAATATATATATATATATATATAGAGATTATCAGTCATATACTTTTAAATGATATTAATATCAAATGTATTACAATATTTTTTGCTTATATCATTCGTATATCTTAAGTTGACAAAAGAATTATGGCGTCCATCTTTTTATTTACTACCGTTAAGAACTTAATAGAATTTGAACAAAATGACTATTTTACTCTTTAAACTTAAAATGAGGTAAAAAAATAAATTTATCTTAAAAATTAATGTAAATTTTCAATATATAATTTTTTTTATTTTGTTATTAACAATACATTTTTTATTAAAAAATATGAACTATTAATAGCACATAGTATTAGCAATTATCTATAAAAATATTCATCTTATACCATAAAAAATTATTAACAACATATTATTTATAATTATACATATTATACTATAAAAAATTTTAGGTTTGAGCTTGGAAGAGTAGATTCAGTTGTAAAGTAATTTTTTATCAATTATTAAAAATTATCCGATAAATGGGATGACATGTCTTTTTTAAAAAGACTAAATTGCCCTTGTGATGTCAGCGCTCGCAATCGGCAGTTAACGAATTGGTGGATGGCAGAAATATTTTGTCAACTTAAGATATACAAGTGATTCACTTAAAAAATATTATAACACATTTGATATTAATGTCATTTAAAGTTATATGACTGATAATTACATATATATATATATATATATATATATATATATATATAATCAACCGACATCAACCGACCAGCTTGGAACTTGAATGCTCTTTGATAGAGCAGCGTCCCGTCACACGGCATTAACAACACGGGATCACTGGATAAGGTCGGTGACATTAATTCTTTTAATATTATATGGATCAAATTAAAATTCATAATAACATTTTAGAATATTCTAATAATTAATGAATTAAGTATGTGATTCATATTTATTATTACTTTTCGGGTACAATACAACGGATCAATTTAATTTTTATATTAGTAAGTAATTGTTAAATCACTTTTCTGTTAGTTTTGTTCGTTAGTATTTTCACCACAGATCTTTAAAAAAAAAAAAGTTTGATTTTAGAAACTAAATTATAAGCAAAATTTGCTTTGTCCTTTGTGGTTTAATTTTTGTTCTCTTTACAGAGCGTGATTGGGTGTAAATATTGCATATATATTTGTTTCAGATATATCAAATGCATGTGATTAGCTAAATAACTTTATTGAATTGATATACATGCCTTCCATCATGCTTAGCTTTTTTTTTTTTTAATATCCCCTTATTGAAATTAAGAAAAGTAAAAAGTGCAACTAATCAAATGGAAACAAATATAGAGAAAAAAATTTAAAAAAAATTGAACAAGTGCTTTAGGGTTTTTTTTTTTAACTATAGATATATTATAATTAGAACTATATTGATATTTACAACTAGATAACAATTGAGACTCTATTTTATAATTCTAATATGGCACAACATGAACAACAACTCACTTAATATTAGAGGGAAATTAATTCTCCTCTAAAAGTAAAAAGTCAAATAAACTTCTATTAAAGAAGAGTCGAGTTTCAACTATTGTTATACCCTTATCAGAAGGACATATTTGAATTGAAGTATTGTTGCTTAATTTTAATTCAGAGCTGATGCGGAATAATGAAATCATAAGATACCAATAAGTTGATAGCATTCTTACATACAGAATGTGGATACAAAATTAGTACCCCAAATTAGGTCTGTCATATTCATACAGAGAGAAGTATTGACTTTTTTGATCGATCATCTGTGTGATAACTTTAATCTAACTATCATTCAATTAATAACATGTCTTGTCATTGCTCGTAAGAACTAATGGATGGTTCATCAATAATTATACTTGATTCATTTACTATACAATACCAATAGATTAATTAACTGCTTAAATTTGGGACTCGCAACTTGCAATGTATAGTATGGTTTTGACATGAATTGGGTTGAAAAAACTTATGACACTTAGCAGTTAATATTCGATCAATAATTATGTCCATCACCATAAGAGATTTAGTTGCTTCAAAAATGATTAACGGAAAGAAATTTTTAACGTGGAAAATTCGAATTCCTTTTCACATTTGTTGAAAAAAAAAAGATGATTTATTAAATGTAAATAACTGTGCGTCTTAAATTCAAATTTGATGTTATGTACCATTTTATATGATCAAATTTAAATTTGTCTTTTTTTCTCATTCACATCACAATCGAAGAATTATTGGTACTTCAATTTTTGTTTTTTGTTTTTTGTTTTTTGGTTGTGAATTTGTGGATTCAAAATAACGACACGGATTTAGGGAGATGCCACTTGTGGACGTTGACTGGTTAATTAGCTTGATTCATGCATAATTCAATAAAAATAACAGAGAAGAAACAAAATTGGATATACTCAATTGTCGAATGAGATGATATCTTGACCGAATTAATTTCGTTGATTGCTAAGTTATGTCTACAGCAAACGATGAGCAAAATTTGATGCTTTAATTCAACAATATCGGCCGCCAATTGAGTAAGACAAGGACATAAATTAAAGAATACTAACATCAATATTGCTTTTATTTAAATTTTTGGTGAAAATGAAATTGATACTGAACTTTTTTTGCATTGCAACCACTGGCGGCTGATAAAAGTTAATTCCATGTTAAAACAAAAAGTAATTGGGTTATTATAAAAAAAAATTGCAACTATGGTTATTTAAAGATTTAATTTCTATTAAATAAATTAAAATTAATTTTTAGGATAAGGAAAGAAAAGAAAAGAAAAAAAAAACTTTAAGTTGGGAGAGGTATAAGTGCTTTCCGTAAGCCGGAGAAATGCTGACGAGTCGCATGCCGAAAAATTAAAAAGCATGCTTTTGAATTTTGATCCACCATTTCACGGCCAACTTGGAGCTTCCAAACAAATTACTAAAGGCACTTTTTATTGCTTTTGCTTATTCTTCTTCTTCTCCAATGGCTCTACACGAGGAGTCTAAATGGGATTTCATGGACTTTTTTTTTTATATATATATAGACATTCGTACATTTTAAAATATAAAATTTATGTATTTTTTATGCAGACACTTGTATATTTTAAAATAAAATTTTTATATAATTTAAAGTTAAATGATCATTATCTTGTTGTAATAAATATTAATGTATAACTAAACATCATTTTTCAGTTTCAAATTTTTTTTCACTTACATTGAACTTAAATATAACAAAAAATGTGTGAGTGCGCATGCGCATCTATACATGGTTGAGTTATTGCATATATATATATATATAATAATAATAATAATCATCATCATCATCAAATCCCTTTTTTTTTTTAAAAAAAAAGAGAGAGTAAATATTGCTTAAAAATTGAAACAATCTTCCTACGTAAAAAAGAATTCTGAATGGAAAAGGCAATTAGTTTTCATGTGCAACCTAGAGATACATTGATACAAACCCCACTATAAAAAGTGAAAAAGTAGCTTATGATGTTGAAGTTTTGAATTATGGATTATTGTATAAAAAAGGAGTATTAATTGCTGTTTATGATACCTTAACATTTAAACTACCATGATTGTTTTTTATTTGGGCCCTAATCACATCACACACATGCAACACACATAATTTTGAATTTAGGATTTTACAATTTGGACAATTTGTGTTTTTTGTTTCTTGCTTTTATTGAGGATTTGTTTTGAACCTTCTATTCTATGTACAAAATGGAATTAAAAATCTTGTAAATAACAGCTCTCATCATGATCATGCTGAATAATTAAATACAATTTAGCTTATCCCATTTTGTGCTTGGCATGATCACCAAAATCCTCACAATTACAAGACAACTATTTTATTTTGCTAAATTTTAGCTTCAAAGAACTAAAAACACATTCCAAAAATAATAAGGGAGTAAGCGATTAAAAGAAAAAACTAAAAGTGGCAAGTAAATACACTCTACTTTTTTTAAAAAAAAAAGAATATATCTTTTAGAACTACATACAATAGAACTTTGTTAAATTAATATTTGATAAATTAATAATCTCAATTTTTTTATATGAATAATCTCGATTAAATAGTAGTTTTTATCAATCCTATCTTGGGCCAATGTACTGAATTAATAATCAACAAATGTATTAGATAATAATTTTAAAAAAAATCTTATTTTTCTATGGGACCCAATTAATACATAAATTAATAATTAATTAATTTAAATTAAATATATATGATGTGTCTATAATTTACTTTATTGTATTAACATAATACTTTGTACATTTTATTGATTATTGTTGTATTTTATTTGCTATGTTAGGATAAATAAGAGAGAGATCGATGTAACATATTGTCCCTAAAAAGTCTTTTCCAATGAGTTATCATTTAATCTTGATCCAGCCAATGCAATCAAACAAAAGAATTAGCAAGTGATTAATTTACTCAGTTAAAATCAAATTAGAATCGGATGATACAGCTTGACAATCATTATATATTTTTTAATTATACCCTCCATGCTTCATAAAAATTTCTATTATAAACATGATTTAATCTTCATAAATGAATAATTAATAAATTAATTATCGATAAATTAATATTCACTAAATTTATAAATTTTTTAATGGTCCAAGAGACTATTAATAAATAATTATTAATAATTAATAAATCATTAATTTATCAATACATTAATATTCACTAAATTTATAAATTTTTTAATGGTCCAAGAGACTATTAATTTATCGAAATTCTATTGTAATTAAAATGTTTATTAAACAAGCTCTATTGATAGCTAACTTTTACATTTATTAACAATTAATCCAATTTCACTAGAAATTTGGTAGACGACATAGTGATTCCATTTCATAAAACTTGAGTTAAAAGTCACTGACACCATAAAACCAAATGAACTCTATGCATGAAGCATGATAATGCACTTTTGGTTTCAAGTCAATACATTATCATTGATTTTCCATTTTCTTCTTGAAATAAAATTTGAAAAATCTTTCGGTTTTGGATTTGGATATAAAGGGGACCCTCTGCTGGAATAACTTTTTTATCATTTATCGATTATTGTTTCTTTATGCTTCCATTACATTGGATGTTCATATTGAAGCTCAAAAACACAATTTTAGATCCTTTTTTTTTTGGTTCTTTATCCCCTTTACCTTCAAAATGAATCAACTCACATCCCCAAAAAATTATTTTTAAGACTTTAATTTTATCACAAATGCCTAACCTTATCAGAAAAATGCATAGAATCCAATCATCCATTAACTTTTTAAACGAGCAATTAATTTTTTTTAATATTTCGCATTAAATCTTGAATATAATAACCCTTAATTTTTTTTTTTGGTTTTTGACAACGAGGTATCCTGAGGAAGGTCTTAATTGTGGGAGGCACCTTTAAGCTTGTACCACAACCCAAACTAGAAGTCCCCGCTCAAATCGAGAGGCATAAGTTCTTCCAACAAAGACGACTTCCCTGCGACTCGAACTTGGGAGCATACCTAGTCAAGTCACTTAAAGGGACTCCATTACCAGTGGAGTCAACACTTTGTTGGTATAACAATCCTTAATTTAAGTTAAGATTATTATCTTTTCATTACGTCAAGTATTGCAAAATAACAAATCACTATACGAATTATAAATGTAACACTTCACTCGGTAATGATTTTAAAATAACAATTTACTACATTTTCATTACTTCCATTAGTTAACCCATTAGTTGACTTAGGACTCGTATAGTGAAAAAAATGATATAAATCAATGTCATGAGAAATTTACAATTTTGCCTCGTTCTTAATATTTAGCAACATATCATTGCTGTCTAAATTTACAATAATAATTAAATGAAAATATTACCCTTACAAATGATCTGTTATATGATCAATTGCAAATTGACGGAAATAAAATAAACTGTTATTGTAAAAAAGTTAATATAATAAATTATTACTTTTTAATAATTCGTGTAATAATTTGTTATTTTACAATACTTAGCTTAGCAAATGGATAGTAGCCTTCAAATTATACTCATCGTATGAATCCAATTTGATCTTTTTTTTTTTATAAAAAGTTTAAAATTAATTAATGCTCATCTACGCGTATTTTCTTGTCTTGGTAGGAAGAAAAGTTTGATGCATTGCCCCAAGAAAGGGAAAGGTTGTTGAAAAATTATATATAGCAGCCCATTAAAGCATCAAAATCAAAATTTTAGAGAAATTAATTATTTGCTTCGCATGTATGATTCTGACTCATAAAGTCATTTTTGACACATACTTGATACCAAATTTGGGCATGCATGAAAAAAAAAAGAGGGTGACTCGGTCTTGATGCAAAAACATCATAGGGGGTCCATCTGCCATATAACGATTGCATTGAAAAGTTAGTAATGATATGCCTGTAAATTGTTTTTAGAGTAATATAGATGATACAAAATTTCATATTATTAGTGTCTTTTAATTCAAAAGTTAGTTCGAAGAGTCTGATTTTTTCATCACATCTTTTACTAGTAATATAAAATAGCTCTGATAATGGAGTCTTTAAGTTGAAGACTTCCTTCCACAATTACTATAAAAAGATTAATTGTTCGTGAACCTAATTACTCTAATAATAGTGTCAGATGATTTTAGGTTTGTTACGACTTCAAAAATTAACTCAAACTATAGGGTTTTTGAGCGTACTTATAATTTAACCATCAGTTCTTTTCACAACTATGTTGAATTAACTTTAATAGTACATATGTCATTTGTTCAAATTGACATCGAAATAGTGTAAAAGTGAAGAACGAGAAAAAAAATAGGAGAGTTGAGAATTGAGGGGGACTTAATTGTGGTTTTGATGAAGTGAAAGTCGGAAAGAAAGAAAAGATTCGAAAACCAACGAGGAAAGGAAGGACTTCGATTGGATAAATGGGCCACGAGAATCAAAATTATATGAATATTGTTGTCCAAGTTGTTAATAAAATGTCAAAAGACTCGTTATCTCGATGATGCCCCATTGCTTGAGTTATCGACCAATGTGGATCGCACTTTGATTTTTTTTTTTCTTTCCTTCTTGGGTATGATTTTTATTCCATGTATTGGGAAATGTTTTATTTTGGTTTCGTGATTCGTACATATATATATATATATTTTTTTTCTATTAAAAATATAAATAATGTAAAATCTCAAAAGTTAGTCGATAATATAAAGCAAGCAACATTATTTTTATAGGCTAAAACTTTCAAGTTTTCTTACCTTTGAACTCCAAAGGTTAAAACCCTCGAGTTTCGTTAGGATTTTTTTTTTTAAGTTTTCACATTTTTTCAAAGTTCAAATTCCAAAAATCCTAAATTCAAGTTTTCCTTCAAGTTTTTTTTTTAATTTTTAAAATCTTTAATTTCATATCAAGTTTAAGATTTCACTACTTGGAGCTCACTTTGCAACCTCAAGCTGGCTCACTCTTTCATCCCCTCTTGAATTTAAGGGGGTGTGTTAAAAAAGCAAAGCATAAAAATTAATAAATTCAATAATGCTTACATGTATTGGGTATTACGGAATCATATATTGGGGATTTACGGTAATCGTGGAGGATATGCAAATCTAATCGCTTGCTTGACAAATACAACTACATATGTGACATGGTTTTAGAAAGCTTTGTATTGAAATATATAAATAAAAAAAAGAAAGAAAAGGTCTAGGCGAAAGTGATGACAAGCCCATTACCTTTATAGCCCAATGAGTTGGAGCTTTTGACAACCCCAAAATGTCTTTATTAAACCCCTCTTCCTCTAATTTCTTATCCTTTAAGAAATTAGCATGATCTTAGATCAATAAACTTGTGTTTGGTGTGTTTATTTCAAAAACGACCGTCAATATTTGATCTTCCTATTGTTTTTCATGAATAACAAGAGAGAATGAAGTGCTGATAATCGAAGATCATTAGGCAGAAAAGGAAAAAGAAAAGAAAGGCAAACTCACGAAATCTTCCCTCTTTTCCTTTAATTACATCTAACAACAACTTGTACACACACATCAACGGTCAAGATTTTAAGAAATTAATAAGATAAAATGCTTAATAATAACAATAATTAATGCACCTACTCTCTCCTTATCAGTTTCCTTATAAAACATGATTTCTCTCGCTTAAGTTTTCTCTGTAATTTCTTCTTTTGAGTTCTCTTATCATAGCTAAAATTTACCCATTAAATGTATAATAAAAAAAAAATTTCACAACCAAGAATGTTTTAGTCATAAGATGTTATTATACACCAAGAACACATCCATCACCAAATCATTCACGAATTGATATTGTTATTTTATTAAATTAGTATTCTAACAATATATTTATTGTAAGTGGGTGATTGCTTATAGATTTAATGAATTTTCTTCAATATTGAACAAAAGAATCAAGGGGGAGAAGAGAATAAATATTTTTCATAGAAAGAGCAAATATTGTTCTTAAATTAAATAAATCCCTTGCCGCTTCTTGTTTTTTTTTATGGCTTAGTTATCACCATTTGCACCCATTGACCCACGATCTTAAGAGTAATTTTGATTTTGATTCTAAGAAGGAAAAAAAAACAATTAATAAAGAGGAAAACAGAAGTGAAAAAATGCTGGCGGAGGAGAGATAAATAAATGAGAGAGAATCAAAATCTTAATCAAGGATTTATTAAGTCCTATAATATCTTGGTCGTTGATATGTATTAAATCTAATGATTATAAATTAATGTAAAAATATGTGTATTTTCAGAAGGCTGCTGATCTCCTGGGGCATTTTTGAAGTCGCGTGGGTGTTATTAGAACTTTGATTTTTTAAAATTTTTAATGGGTTATTTTCAGAAGTGAGCTTTATGAGGAAATTTTCGCGGTGTCAAAAGCTGAACCCCCGCTGACTTCTTAACCAACTTTGTCTACCCAGAGCCCATTTGTTTGTTTGGGTCATATTTTTGATTTGTAATTTGAAAAAGCCCATCCAAGATGAGAGAGCCTCGTGATTAATTCAAAAACATAGGCTCGGTTTTTGGTTCGGAAAGCCGTTGTCCCGAGCCTCCTTTTAATATTACCATTTTACCCTTCATTACTTGCCCCCATTCATTTTTTTCCCCCTCTCACAGACAACGAAGAGTTTTTCGCGAGAGAAAGAGAGGGAGAAAGAGAGAGAAACTAGGGTTTAAGCTGAGCCTCCTTGATGGAGGGTCTCAAAGTTCTTGATACGGAGAATCGCATTGGTATTTCGGGTAATCTTTTTCTTCTTTACTCTTGGTTACTTCTTGATTTTAATTTAATCTTTTAAAAGAAAAATTCTCCAAAAAATTGAAGTTTTACTTTTAAAAGGTTCGGTTCTGTCGCGAAACTACGTATTTTTTTTAAGTAAACTGTTAAAATTGGCTAATACGATAGGGTTTTTGGGTTTCAACGTTGTAGAAGTTGTTTGCTTTGGTTGTTTGCTGAGAAAATATGGGAAAGGAGTTGAATTTTTAGTACCGAGGTTTCTAGGGTTCGGGTTTGCAAAATTGAACGACATTTGAAGTGGTGTGGAGTGTAATGTTTGAAATTTGTTAAACTTTTTTCATTTGTTTGATGAGGAAGTAGAGGACAATGAAAGAATCTAGTATCAGTAACCTACTTATCTGAATTCAGGCGAGTTGGTTCACTAATTTTGAGCTTTTTATTATTGCTGAGTAGTTTTATGGAAACAGAAGAAAAATTGTGCTTATATTCTTTTGAATTAAAGTTGATACATTTTGGCAGCTGAAAAAACATGATTCATAGGATTCACTTTTCTTATCTTTTTCTTGTGATATGGATATCGGGAAACTGGAAAGGGTTTGGTTTGTTGAATGACTTGATAAGAAAGTGTTCTGGACTTTTTAGATGGTAAAGCCAAAGGGGAGAAAAGGGCAAAGGGATCTAAAATAGGTAGTTCTCCAAGGAAAAGGCTTGGTGATATAAGCAACATGCAACAGCTGCCAAAACCGTCGAACCAAGAAGCAAAGCCACAGCAGACCTTTTCAGTTGTAACTTCAGACTACATCGACAAGCTTCATAAGGTATACTTTTATAGGGCTTAACTTCTCTCTCTATAATATGCATGAATACGGGATATTTTACTTTTTGTTTACTCATTGAGATATTATTCTGAATCTTTCTTACAGGAAAATATGACCCTGATGAAAGTTCTCACAGATAGAAAGTATCCTTTTTGACCTATCTCTTTTTTTTTCCTGCACATTTATTTACATGTTGTGATTTGGGGCCAAGAATTCTCTTATGCCCCCTGTGGTGAATCTTTGATGGCCATCTGGGTGAGTACGTTCTGTATCATGGGATACAAAGTGAAATTTTGAGCATCTTGGGGTTTATGTGTCATCAGAATTGTAAGATGTGTCCTTTTCTTGTTTGTCTGCAGTGGGAGGCTGCACACCTTGAAGTGAAGCTTTGGTTGGGGTTTTGGGGGGTTTATTAAACGAACTTCTGGCCTAAACATGTCATACTTTTTTTTTTTTTTTTTTACCAATGGTGAATTTCCGTGTTAGTTGTTTTCTCTATGTGTAAAAAATTATATGGATTTCTTATCAAATGAATGCTGTGATTTGGTTTTGTTACATATACTTTGTACATTGTTCTCCTTCATTCTGGTTGGCAGTAAAATCATTGAGCTGAGTGGGATTGAGCTACAGAAGTTGAGAATCAATTTGCAGAAAGTGCAGCAGCAGAATTTGCTGCTTGCCCAAGCAAACAGCCAGATGTTGGCGGTACCTTTCCTTTTGCTTTCTGATTATATATTTCTCAGTTACACCTAGCTGTTTAGTAGTTATGTAAAGACTGTATGAAATGTTATGAAGTTGTTCAGGGGTTTGATATTTGATTCTGATTTTGCAGGAGCTTAATTCAGGTAAAGACAAGGTAAGCTTTGTTCACATCCAAGTTTTGTTGTTTTATTTTTAATTATTTATTTATTTTTGGTTCCTATAGTTCCAGTACCTTGACATTGAACTATCTGAATTTCAGCTGAAGGCACTTCAGCATGAGCTTGGATGCAAAAATGCCTTGCTTAAAGCTAGAAAATTTGTTTTAGAGGTCATTTTCGTAGTAATTTTCTCATTTGATTGCATATAGCTGAGGTATTTATATTAGATTTTAGTATCGACTGAAAAATTTCCTTTTTCTATTGCATAGGGTAAAGCAATAACTGTGACATGTGCTACTTCTGAAAACCAGGTAAGAATCAAAGAAATTTATTAATCTAAACTAATCTTTCATCATGCATATGTTGTTATTTACACTTTTTCTCCTACAATTTTAAGGTACTAGCAGATAAGCAAGATGAAGCAGGCAAATTCATCGAAGAACAGGAAGTGGACAATAAAAGGAGTAATACCAGGAGGAGGGGACGGCCTTCCAAAAACAAATGTAGCTTGTTTATCAGCTGTTTTATTCTCAATTTCAGAAAATTTTTGTCATATTGAATCTTTTTCATTTGTGATCTTCATGTAGCTTTGGATTCTTCTACTGTTAAAGCAGTCCAAGCTAGAGAGAAAATTGATAACAAGAGGTTTGTTTCTGCATAAATCTACTCTAGGCAGTTTAAATTTCTAAATCCTTTTTTCATATTGAGTTTCAACATGAATAAAAAAGTTAAGACAAATGAAACTTGATTCCATGTTCTTGTAACAGGCCTTGTTTAAGAAGGCAGTCTGCTAAGTTTAATTCGGAAGAGGCAGAATCAACAGAAGAGAGGCTTTGCTTAAGAAAGCAGTCTGCTAGGATTAAATCTGAAGAGGCAGAGCCAACAGATGAGAGGTGGTTTGTTTTGCAATTTGAATTTATAAGTGATACTTCCATTTTCATTTTATCTAAAAAATAATAAAAATAAAACAAATGAGGTTTTCATGCTTCTCCCCTCTTCTTTTGATAGGCTTTCCTCAAGAAGGAAGTCCGCTAGTTTTCAATATGAAGAACCAGAGCAAACTGAGAAGAGGTTTATTGTCTATATTTTACTGGTCCTGTGCAATTTTAATACTTAATTGTTGTTTTGATTTTAAGATTTTTGTAGTGTGTTCAGGAAAGTAAAAAGTTTTATTCTCTCTTAATTGTTTTATTATTTAAATTTTCGACAGGGTGGTTCGTACAAGAAGGCAATCTGCTAGGTTTAAATCTGAAGAACCGGAACCTACTGAAGATTTATTTGAGATAGATGAAGCTAAATTTCCAGCTTCTCCTCTGTGTGATGAACAAGTACATGAGAATGGTGTGACATCTTTGAATTTATCTGTGAAAACAGAGCAAGAAGAAGGAAACGGTGCTGTAAAAGATGAAACTCAAGGAATTACAAGATATTCTGGAAGGCCCTCCCGTCAAGCAGCTGTAAAGGTGCAGTCCTATAAGGAAATTCCACTTAATGCAAAAATGCGCAGACATGAGTGAGTTGTCTTTTATCCAATTGACCCTCCATTCTTTGAGTTTTATGGTAGAAGAAATTTGAGAAACACTAATATTTGCATGCTGCGCTTTTTGTGCCCCGCGTTACTGTTGTTTTTGTATCATATGTTATAGTGACTTTAACTCGCTGTAAATCTCTTAGCTCTGGTATATCTTCTCTGTTATAGCCATCAATGGATACAAGTAAGAAATGCTGAAAATGACCTCAGTTAGTTCATTACTCAACTTCTTTCCACATTCTTAAGGCAAATATTAGCCTTATTTTGGGCATACAGAATAGCTTAGAGGCTTGTATGTCTTCCAATTATTAGAGTTTGAAATCCTACTAATCAATTTCTGGCTATCCATGATGTTTATGTTTTTCATTGTGAAAAGGCCGAAGATAGATACTTTACATGATCTCATTGATGCAATTGTTGACTCGGCGACAATTATAGATTGTGTAATGAGTAATCATTAATGTGAGTCAGTCACACTAGTTAGGACATAAGCTTTGTATATTGATTCTGCATTCAAGGTGATATTGTTTCTTTGGAAGTCAAAAGACCACACCCAAATTATGCTCAACTCAATTCCGAGCTGAAAATAGTCACCTGAAACTGAAGTTAAGTACACTATAAGTTAACCTAATTGTACAGCACTTGCACTATGATAGGACAGATTGAGATGTGAGATTGCAAAATTTGAATATTCTATCACTAATAGATTTTTTGTCGAATCGTGTCCAAAAATCACACTAGATCACCACTAGTATGCATGTTCTTTTCCCCCTGAACTTTATATACAATATTAGCTGCTGTTACATTTGTAAATCTGTAATGATTCGAAGATACATAAAACCAAAAAAAATGAAAGGAGGGGGGGGGGGGGGGGGGGGAAGAAAAGGTGACAAAAATGTCCAATTGAGAAAAAGAAAGGGACAAGTTGGTCCAGCACCCATCAAAATCTCTCACATGCAAAGAAGAAAAAGTAGTTAAGGTGACAAAAAGGAAGAGATTTTCGCATCATTTGCTTACAGCTTTTTGTGCTATAAAACCGCGTCGCTGCACGAAGATAGAAGAAGGGAAAAATAAAAACTTAAATTTGGGTATTTGAAAATGGTTGCCAATCAGACTTTTGAAAAGAATTTCGAATGCCGTTGATATAGGATTTGAACCTAGGAGCAGTCAGTTAATACTCGACCGCTCTACCACTGAATACAATAATTTTTGGGATATCATATTTTACTGTTTAGTACATTAGTAGGCCTTTAGTTCAGCGATAAATTTTTATTCTAACAGTTAAAAAGGATTGTGAAAATAGAAATTCGAGTTCTCATAAATTTAAAATTCTCTCAATTAAAAATTATGTATGATTGTGTGAAGTTTATTTATAAATTTTTTTACTTTGCGAAATATGAGTAGACTAAAAATATCTATCGTCTGTGAGAGTTATTTATTTAGATATGTACTTCACATATTTAATGTAACAATATAAGTTTCATCATATATTTAATGTAATAATATAAGTTATAATTATATATATATAATTGAATATATATGTGTAATCAATATTAAAAAATATTAAACTATTATATTTTATTAAATTTTTATTGATTTTTTAACCATAAGATAGCTACTTAGTTGTAAGGTTCGAATGCTTTAAATAAGTATATATTAATTGGACTTTAATATGACTGTGACGCATAGTGTCATAGAAGATGGAATTTTTTGTTTTTTTTTTTCCCTAACATTCAATTTTGTAAAGATACTAATCGTATGCACAATGTGTCACAATGTGATTGCACCACTCAAAAGAGAACCCCACCAACACAAAATTAAAAGAAAGAAAAAAAAATAATCTGTAGAAGTGAAGTGAAAAGCGAACGTGAGAGCGTGGGCCGTGGGGTGCAGTGCACGATAATTTTGATCGAGTGTGGACCCCACACGCAAATGCATGGATGTGCAAAATCTTCTAATTTGTTTTTGTTTTTTTTTTTTTTTTGGGGGTCGAGTGGAAAGCAAATCAAAGCAGGCCGTTAAACTTGTTTTTCGGTTTGGAATCAATGTGGTTAGAAAATCAATTAGAAAATGTTTTTCAAAGAATTAATTTGGTGTGTGTTTTTGTCCCAAAATATGGGTCCATTTAGACCCCACCACATATCTACTTTGCCCACCATTTTTGGTGGGAAAATGTTTTCTCCCGCGCGCGTTTCTCTGACTGCTTCGAAGAAAACGACTGCTTCTAAGTTTTTTTTATTTTGAAATCGATTCTGCTCCCAACTTGTTTAACAATTCAACATATATATAGTAATTTTCTACTCTAAAATTTTAAAGTATTAAAAAGTTCAGAAAATTTTTAAAATTATATGATTTTAATATATTTATAAATTAACACTTTAAAATTTTTTCTCATTTTAAAATTTTAAATTGAAAAATTTCTTTCTCTATATATATATATATATATATATATATATATTATGTAACACTATTTTACACTCTTAAAAACCTCCCTCGTCTAATGGACCTTTATTTTTTATTATTATTCGAATTTTAATGACTATTGACACAAAATATATTGACGTTGCGGCCATTTAAACTACATTTCAAGGACAAATATTTTTACCTGTATCATCAACACGCTGAATGCGACATAATCATTTCTGAAGATACCTAAATGATATAATGTGCATGTAATAATATAAAAGGATTCTTGGCCTTTTTGCAAATCTTACATGTCAAAAGAAAATTTCAGTAGATACTACTGAATAATTCTGTTCAATCAAAGACAATTTACCCTTTACTAGTCAAAAAGGAAACCTAAGCTTGTTCTCTCAACGGCACAAAAAAAGTATTGTAGATAAGATAGCCATCATCATTCATCTGCCGCTACTTTTTTTTTTTTTTTTTCTTTTGAAGGTAAAAAAAATAAAAAATAAAAAAAAAGTATAGTCTAATGAAAAACTAACATTATAATATGGTGTCAATCATTTTAATTGTTAACGGCATTTCTAGGGGTCTAAATTGAGACCGTGACGAGAGATTGAAATCACAAGCTCTTTTTACATTATCATCACTAATTTTGTAAGTTGAAAAGAACTAAGACTAACAAATGATTGTTAAGCTTCTGATTTAGCTTATACGCATGGGGAATCAAAAAAATATTTGGAAGTGATTTTATAAATCTATGTTTAAAGGTGGGTTTCTTGTAAATCGTTTAACAGTAAATTATGCAGATAAGATTGTTATGTTAATATAAGTAAATACACTCGGGAACCACCCATTAATTGAGTGATAATCAACTTTTTTTTTTCGATTAGAATTAAGAAATAATATTCGGTCAACTCTAAACTCAAATATATAAGATGGCGCTATTTTAATAAAGAGAGAAAATTTATAATTTAATATTAAAAAAAAGTAAATTCAAGACAAGTAATGAAATGTGTATAACTACAAGAATGGGATAAATGTGGATATTATCATTTCCTTACTTTTGATCTCCTTAATAAGACAGACAACAATGTCCTCAATTCAGTAACATTCTATAACATTTTTACCTTTTACGCTCCGCACGTGCATGACACACGTGCGACATGCGGCCAGTATGCGGCAGAAAGTTTCATACTTGGAGGTTCGAGCTTCCGCTTTAACTGCTTATTTCACATTCCTAGCAGTCCTCACCACGACACACTCGTTTGTCTACATGGAAAATCTAGTAGTTTAATTTTGTGAAGCCAAAAAAGCACTTAGAATTTTTGGCTTCTACTGCTTTTGGCCTTATGTGTGCTTTGGTCCAACTTCATGTCCCATGAATGGGAAAAAAATTAAAAATAAGGGCAAAAAAGAATCACTGAAAGGAAAGTAAACAGAAAAAAAAAAAAGTGCTTCAAGTTTCGCTTATAAGAAGTAGAATGATCCTCCCATAAACATCCCCACTTTCTGCTTTACTTCTCTTTGTGCTAAAAGGAAATGGAGGAACAATGCAGCCCTCTTAGCTGGGGATACTGCTACCAAGATCAGGTATGTATGCATGTACGCATGGGGTATGGCAGAAGCAGCTTTTTTTTTATAAAAAAAGTGCTTTTTCTGTTTCTTCTTGTAGATGCTGATATTGTTGGCTTTTTAAATTTTATCACAGGGAAGTGAAGAGTTGAAGTATTCTTTCTTGTACACTTGGGAGCTAGAGAGTACAATTGTATCTGCAAAAGAGGAAATTGCAAAAAGAGAAGTTGAGGTGATTTGTTTGAAAGATGTGCTGAATAGGACTTTCAAAGAAAGAGACGAAGCTCAAGCAAAATGCCAAAAGTTAATGCTGGAGAATCTCTTGCTCCAACAGCAGCTTCAAAAGCAGCAGCAGCAGCAAGAAGCTGCTGCCAGTACCGAAGATGAATCAAAACCAGCTGCTGATCCCAAGAAGAACTTTTCAGTCTCAATCTCCTCCTCGGCTGATTGTAATAACAAAGACATTAATGTTGCGACTTCACTCACAAGTCCAAAACCCCAACCACCACTATTACTTCAACCACAAGCAACACCCCCACAAGCAGCATTGAGTTCAGCAGCTGAGAAGCCACTGCCGGAGAAAGGCAGGCTCTTGAAAGCAGTAATGGAAGCCGGCCCACTGCTGCAGACCCTTCTGCTGGCTGGACCTTTGCCTCAATGGCAGCACCCTCCTCCCAAGCTCGACTCCATTGAGATACCACCGGTTTCCATTTCTTCCTCGTCGCCGCGCCTCTCAAATCAGGCCTCATTCAACAGCATCAACAGTTGTTTCAGCAACAAAAGGGGCTTTGATCAGCTCAACGAGGACTCTGACAATTCTTCACCCATTTCCAAGTACCAGAAGTTTGTAGCCCTCCATTAATTAACCTAAACTTAATTAGTTAGTACTCAATTAGTCCATCCTCTTCATACTGTATTAGAAATTAAATTAAGTGCTTACTACTAATCAGAATGAATTGGATGGCTTCTTATTTAGGATTAATTGAAGCTCTAGACCTAATTAACAACGTATTATGTACTACATTTTGAATCAAATATGAAATGGGGTTGAAAATTTCTACAATGTCGTTAAATATTTCTCATTTTCAATAGTATAATTTTTTTTTTAATACGGTCATAGTTTTGCTTTTTCTGCTTTTGCCTTTTTCTTGTTTTTCTTTTCTCCGGTTGCATGAAAAGTAGATTAATGAGAAGCATATATGACCAACATCACAAATATCTCTTTTGCTTTCCATAGAGAGGATTACCTACCACTCATGTTCATGTCTGCCATTGAAATCCAAGAGCTTTGATTAGATTGGATTTCACAATCATGGCTAATAATTAATTGGAGCTACCATAAAATGTTCATCATCGTAATTGGAGTTCAATTTTGGTCTTGAAATTTACTCAGAACATTTTTCAGGTTTTAATTCTTCACAGCAAGTCATTTTCAACGGTTTTGCTTTACACCACTAATGAAACAAGTCAATAGAAATTTAAAACTTTTTTTTCACAAGTGCTTTTTTGGGTAGCCAATTTCATGGCTTGCACATGCCGGTGAGCTCAAGATTCACCCATTATGGTCCCACGCGGCAAAAACCCTTTTAGGGCGACCAATTGATTCGTATAAATCACTTTGATAGGTGATCTAAATTAGACCTTAAGTTTGCAAGATCTCTTAACGGGGATTGGCTACAATTTTAGTCCCATACATATGACATTTGAAACGTGATGTGTCACATTTCTTATATTTAATTAAACACATATGCAGACTCATGATTTTAAAACTATAAGCTCTTTTTGATATCAATTGGTTTTTTTTTTTACGAAAGGTGAAAATGATAGGAACATGTTTGGTAAGATATTTTGTCAAGGTGATTCCTCTTAAAAATTGAATTATGACATTTGCTTTGTCAGTGATTTGTACTGTCATATTCATGTAAATTTTCATAATTTAGTAAATTATTTTGTTACATCATCCAACCGTCCAATAAGGGGTGATAATTTGACTTTGGCATATTTTGTTAATGTCTTGACTCATTCATGTTGTGTCAAATTCAGACGACGTGGGTAATGATCAGTTTAATAATTACGGCATGAGTTAACATAACAGGAATAACTGAAAAAATAACTTTGTCTATCATAAAAATCGTCGAATGTGTAAAATTTTTTAACTTAAATTAGTTGTGTCATCTTAGGTCAACTCAATGAACTTATAAATTTCGTGTCGGTTTCACAGATTGCGTCACAAACGAATTTTTTTTTTGTAGCATTATGAAATAAAATTCTTAGTTCTCAAAATTATTACAATTACTACTACATACAAAAAATAAAAATAAAAGTCAGAAATTTGGATTATAAACAGGATCAGCTACCAGCCGGGGCTTACTCAGTCAAGCACGCTTGAAATTTAGATAAAATTTTATCTTTTAGCGCGAAACATGCTCTCCGGCTTCTTGCATTAGCTGTTCAAGGGAATTGATTGATTGGCATAGTACAAAAACACAAAACTTAATCAGTTTTTTTGGCTGAGTATTAAAAAAATAAAAAATCAAATGAATATTTTAGTCATTTATTTCACACCTGTTATGCCAATGCCCGACGGGTCATATTATAATTCCCCTTACAACACGTAATTTCTCTTAGTTTGAGATTAATGGGTTGGGCTAGTTCATTTGTGGATAAGGTGCCCTTTCTTTGTTTTTCAAATGATTGGGCCCAACATGGGCCGAATGACTCACGATAAGAAAACGAAAATCTTTTAGAATGGCCCTGCTGACCCCATTTTTACGTTTTTGATTTTCTCCCTCAAGACTCTCACTCACAGAACCCCGTTTATCGATTCTTATATTGTCACTCTTAGTTTGCAAGGCACAGTCTCTCTCCAATTTTACTTGACTTACTCTCAATTTACTTGACTATTTCACCTTGGTCGATTTCCCAACTCAAGTCGCCTTTCTCAACCTTATTCAGACTGTTTTTTTTCTTATTTGTCTGGAGAGAAAAAAAAAACCATAAAAAAGAATAGATAAGTGCATGCAAAAATGTTTTTATTACGATAATAACTGTTAGAAAACTAGAAATACCCTTTAAAAGAGATATTGGTAAGTTGTTTTTTTTTTAATCTTTTCCTTTTTTTTTTTAATCTTTTCCCCTGTCTATAGGGGCATTTTTCTCTTTTCACATCTCACAGGGACATGCATATATATCTATAGGTTACATGGTAAGATATTTTAGTGGAGTGTATGTTTAGTCTTTTTCAAAAGAAGTTTCTTAGGCTTATTTCAATAATAATGATAAGAAATCACTTGAAAATAACAAGAAATATGAACGAATACAAATGTTTTAAGTAAGACAGATGTATCAAGTTATTTATACACTCATTTAATAAAATTCTACTAAACGTTGCATCACTTTCAAATTCGTCAATTATAAACGTTGCATCACTTTCAAATTCGTCAATTATATATGATAATAACAACAATAGTGAGAGGAAAAAAGTTTGAATGACTGCCAACTTCATGTAAATCAGCTGTAGCTGTTGCTTGCTTTCACACTTTGAAGTTTCAGCCTCCATGGATATATTTGCTTGGTCGTTGGAGGAATTGGTTACGACGTTTAACTCCTGCTTTAAAATGTACTCGTATATTTAGACAAGGGAATTCTGTTGCAAATGCTTTGGCGAATATTAATTGGATTATCATGTGATCAGTACCCTTGATTTTGTTGGGATAGCTCGCCTTGTAGTAATTTTTTAGCGTTCGCATGAAGGCTCTTGGGACTTATCAAAAAACTGAATTTCTTAATCGATTTGACAGCCTTTAACTTGTGTTAATTTTTTTTCTTTTTTTTTTTAAAAATAAAATTTGTCCATATATATACACATTAAAAAGAAAAAGAAGTACATGGTTTATAGTTATTGGATTAAAAATGTTACAACTTTGTTACATATTTTTTAAAAAAAATTATACTCGCACACATTATGAAAGACTTTTTAAAATTCAATCCATAAATGAGCTTTTATTCTTCTTGTATAGAACATTAATTGATTGATCATCCAAATATCCTAATGGTAAACATATATATATATATATATATATATATATATATATATATATATATATATGTGTGTGTGTGTGTGTGTGTGTGATGGATCAGCAACCCCTTAAAAATACTCTTAATTTTACACTAATTAATATCTATTAGATTTGAATGGAATCAATGAATGTGATTAATTGAAATAAAATTTTCAAGATCTTTTAATATTCTCTCTCTCCATATGGTCCCCACCTAAAATTTTTCTCACTCTTTTATTTTTTTCCTTCCTTCACGTGATGTGTTCTCTCTCTCTTCTCTTCTCTTATTCTTTTTAACCTATAACTTTTCGTTTGCTTTTTTCTTTCTTTCTCAGTTATAACAATTCTTAACTCTCTCCAGCAAAAATTCTTTACTTTCTCCAACTTTTAACTCCACAACTCTTTCTTTCACTTTTTTTCTCTCTACACATACCATTTGAAAGCATAACATTATTAATTTTAACCAGCGGAACTAGTCCCCCAGCAAAACAGTCATCAAACTCAAGTTTAACAAAAAATTCTTGTGAAAAAGAATGTCTATTGACAACGACATGGGATTAGAAGTTTTTCTTCAAATCTCAAGTCTAGATCTAATTGGTACAAAGATTTACCACATAATAAGAGCCCATTTAAGTTTTTTCCCTTCGCAAGAGTGAATGATTGCTAGTTTAAGATGAAAGTGAATTCAAGAAAAAAATATCTATTTTAGAATATAGGGAATGGAATTTAGTTGACTCGTGAGTCATGAGATGATTGCCTGTAATGTTCATATTTTAGATTGGTGGGCAGTTAATAGTTGGATTAAGCATTTGCTATTAACTTTTTATTGCCAGGATATACGACGGCAACAACAAAAGAACCATAGCAGTTCTAAGTTATAAAATTTATAATATTAAGTACATGAAAAAAATATGTGCAAATGGGAATATGATCTCTACTTTATTTTATGAATAAAAATAAAGAAAATAACAATTTTGAGCAAGCAAATAGAAACCTTGCCTTATGCTATTTAACACTAATAGTATTACATAATTAATTAATTTGAGAATTTGCTTTAAGTGGTCCATAAAGTAAGTCCAAAACGACTGAATAAGACAAAATTACAAGGACTTCTTTAACCAATGTAACAAGTTGGTTGCTTCAATATTCCTCGTCAATGATTTTGGTGCCCAACTCTTTTGAGTCCTCCTAGAAGGATTTCAACAACAATGCTACGCAAAACTGATAATAAAGAAAATAAGAGGGGAAACGAATGAAAACAACAACAAAGAAAAATAAGTAGCATCAATGGTTTGCATAATACAACTTAAGCCTATAGCTTGAGGCAATTACTATGCACAATAAAACTCAAATCAAAGATACAAGGGAAGAACTAAAATGTGAAGAAGTTGGCTATTAAACATATAATTTTCAGTGAACATAATCAATCAAAGTCTAAGCATACTTTCAACAATCCTCTTCATGATTATATTGATATCAATTTAACTCATTTCTTCATTCCAATATTTTTACAAATAATTAAAAATAAACTTTTTAAGGAGATATTTAATATTGAAATGTAATTATCACAATATTTTATTTACAATTTATCTGGATTTGATGTTTCAATGCTTTTTCTTCTTGGATTTAAAGGACAAATACGCTTATTATGTCCGAGTTTGCCGCATGAATTGCACTTCCTCTTCTTCTTGCCACTTTTGATTCAGCCAGTGTTGTGAACATTTTTCTTCCGACCCTTGGTTTGTGAAATATTTGGATCCAAAAGTAATGACTTAGATGAACTAATGCTCAAGCAAGGATCATCTTTTTGTTGGCAAACAGTGGCTGGTTGGTTTGAAATATCTAACAGCTTTTTTGCTAGCTCGTTTATACCATCCATGTAAATCAAGTATACCTTTTGAAGATGCAGCAGCACATACTAATTTAGTAGCTTGGTGGCACATATGGCTTAGTCTCAAAGTCTCTAATTCTTCTTTACCATCATTTTTCAAAAAATCTCTCAAATAAATCTTTCTAAATTTATTTGCCTCTTGTCTCCATCTTGGAAGAATAAAATTATGCGGCAGCTTATCAATGTCTAAATGAACAAAACACTTTCAGCATATGTCTGCAAAGTATTCTAACGAACTCAAATTTTTTACAATCACAAATACCCTCATAAATTTGCGGATTTAACTTCACCATAAACTGTTCAGATTCTCCAAACTTTGTTCTCATTAGGTACTTGAGAAATTCAACATCATATCCATTCTCTTCAACTTTGTATCGATTAACTTGGCTCCATTCATCCTTGAATTTATTAAAAACATTTCTAGTATACAATTGGGATGCATGTTTCAAAAGAAATTCTCCATCATTGACAATTCGATATTTGTGTTTTGATTCAAAATCTTCATCACTTTCTTTTTTAATAGGGAAATTATCAATCGTATACCCTTAGTTTACTCCGTTATCAAATTTACTACAATACTTTCAGGGTATATCAGTCATCCACCCTAAGTTGACAAAATATATATGTCGTCCACCAAACCATTAGTTGTCATTTAAATATGATGACGTCAAAGGGGTAATCTAGTCCTGTCATATGATACAAGTAATAATTTAAGGGTATATAAGTGATAATAAGAGATTTTAAGGGTATACAAGTGATAATTTTCAAGGGTAAAATCGTCAATTCGTTACTTTTCTGTTAACTTTTAAACGGCAGCTAACAGTTTAGTGGACGACAGATAATTTTTGTCAATTTAAGGTGGGCGATTGATACACCCTTAAAGTGTTGTAGTATTTTTGGTAAAAAACAAATTTAGGGTATACGAATGATAATTTTCCTTTTCAATAATCCTTTTCAATGCTTTTCATATTTCCCAACAAACTCTCTAAGATCTGTCGAGGATGTTACAAAGCCATCAAAGAATGAACTAATGGCCTCACTTTATCCTATAGTTCATTCCAGCAAAAAAAAAAAAAAACTACGATTATAAACATGTGCCCAAGAAGCACGTATTTCATAAAGATGATTTAGCCATTCATTGTCTTCCAATTTATATTCTATAATCAAACTCTTCCAAGTTTATTTAAATTCCTCTACTTTGTAAGTAGATATAATAGATTTTTTCAATCCGATCCTGAATCTTGACTTCTTGAAGTATACATGTGACAACTTCTCGGCAAACTTCTTCTTAATATGCCAAAGGCATAATCGATGGTGAGTATTTTGAAAAACCATCACAATTGCTCTTTCCATTGCCAAGTCTTGTTCAATAATGATAGAAACTGGAGGACATCCTCCTATAGCTTCAAGCCATGTCTCAAAAAGCCACTGAAGTGTTACCTTTGTTTCATCTTAGAGAAGTGCACAACAAACCCATAGGTTAATCATACTTTGGCAACTTTATGTAAGGCAGAGTTTGGTTTTTTGGGGATGATAGTGAAAAAGTTGATAGATAAGTCACCCTTACTGCCACTCTACAGAATCGTACATGAGAGTTTACGTCGATACTTCCATATATTATCGGTAACGTAGGAGATATCTCTATTTTTCCTCGGGAAATCTTTCGAATTACTACTACCACTGTTTAGCTTTCAATTCGCCTTTGACCATCAAATCAAATGTGAAAAACCCATCCCCTTCTCTTTGAAACAAGGTAAATTATATTGACTGTAAATGGTGGTTCATTCTTGTGAATGGTGCGAATGACATATCGTACTTGTTTGTTTTATAAGTTGTGTCAAATGAAACTACATCCCCAAAACAGTGATATGCCAACCGCGATCGAGCATCTACCAAAAAAAATTGGTTGCTTGCCCTTTTTCATCACATTGGATTGTATAAAAAAAATTGAGGGTTCTCAACTTGCTTTTTCCTGAAATATACAAGGACTGGTTGGGCATCCCCTCTATCCAATTGCCTATGATGCACATTCCTTAAGTGATTATAGAAATATCTATTGTTAAAGCCCATTTGCGAACCTCTTAGAATTGAACGAACTCTTGCAATAGGTAAATTTTTTCTATGAAAAGCTTCAGTCAAATTCTTAGCAAATTTAGGCATGTGTTTATTTGACTTCATCTTTATTCTTCTAGTAGGAGTAACTACTTTATGATTGTGAGAGTCCCTGAAAACCGTAATCTTCCACTTGTTTGACCATTTGTCATATATAATCCGCATACTAGCTTCACACCCACATTTGACTATTGAATAATTTCTATTTTTTTGTATTTACCTCACTTGCATCTTTTTCATAGTGTTCTTCCATAAAATTAGGCTTATTAATCTCTGGCACATGCTTCCCTTAATGGGCACAAGTAAATTGAAACCACTAGTCACCTCATTGAAGCCTACTCTATTCTTAGAAGAAGATTAAGTTCGAATCCAAAACCCGTCCTATCTACCGTAATCTTTATTGTAGTTTCTAGCTTGCTCTAATGTTTCAAAAAGCATCCCCACATATAGTGCCTTTAATTGTTCAAGATTTTTTTTCAACCTCTTCCCTATTTTCCCCTATAATGTGTCAAACAATTGAAGGAAAAAAATAATGTATAAAAAGATAAAAATATTGAAAAAATTACAAATTAGAAAAGTTAGGTAAAATTAATTGCAAAAAATAAATAAAAAAATTATAAAAGAATGACACATACCAAATATTCATTATTTTCAGGCATCTTCACAAAGAGTTATGGAGTGAAAAGTTGGAGAGAGTAAAGAATTTTTACTGGGGAGAGTTAAGAATTTTTATGACTAAGGAAGAAAGAAAAAGCAAACGAAAAGTCATAGGTTAAAAAGAACAAGAGAAGAGGAGAGAGAGAGCACATCACGTGAAGAAAGGGAAAAATAAAAGAGTGAGAAAAAGTTTAGGTGGAGACCGCATGGAGAGAGAGAATATTAAAAGATCTTAAAGATTTAATTTCAATTAATCCCATCCATTGATTCAATTCAAATATAATTGATATTAATTAGTGTAAAATTAAGAGTATTTTTAAGGGCCTGTTGATCCATCCCTTATATATATATATATAGTAATGATACATTTGAAAATTTTTATACAAACTGACATGACATTAATTTATAAGTCGAATGAAAATATAAAATAATAAAAAAAAATCATGTGAGCCAAGTGACATTTAATTCAACTAATCTTATCATGGCACATCAATTTTTACAAGAATTTGTGACTATATCATTATTCATATATATATATATATATATAAGAACAGTCTTTCCGAGCCTTATAGCTACCTTCACTTTCCATCTCGAAGGATTTGGCTATATTGTTATTTTCTTAGTGATAAAGTTGTAATGATGTCTTCCGTTAACGAAGATTCTTTTAGTGTCTATAAAGGGGAAACTTGGCTTCCAGCATCTGTGCTACAGGACCGGGCTAAGGCTCAGAAAATCTATTCATAGTAACAGGTCTTCTCCTTTGGTTATAAATAAAGAAACTATGTTGTTTACCAAAAGGTAAAACTTCAACTGGTTTAGTGTACTTATGACTGTAGAATTAATTACCGCTTGCTGCTGCGAAAATGACTTGTATGGAAACATGATAATATCGTGGGAGACACCTTCCATGGATAATTGAAGAAACTGCTTTAGTGTCGATGAGTGCATTAAGAGCAATCTATTTGTTATCTGCAATTTGGAGGATTACTTTCACATATGGTCTAAATGCTAGTCTAAAACTGCACAGTAAGATTAATAAGTTGGTCTTTTGTGAGCATAAATATTGAGTCATCTACAGAGGAGTCGTCTGATATTGAAAATGGATCACATTGTGATTGTTGCTAGTTAATTATCAGTAATGAGTTTTCCTATTTGTCAAACCATGTGTAATATTCATCATAAAATTCTGGTTCTTCAATCATTTGCAAGAGTTTGTTAGGAGTTTTCTTTTTTGACTTGCATTGTTTTGCACAGTGTCTTTTTTTGGCCACAAATGAAGCATTATCTTGACTTCTTTAAAAATTTTCGCCTTTTGATAAATTTATGATTGGAGCCTTTGTACGATGGTCACCTTTTCTCCTTTTTATAAGAATTTCTTTGACAATAACATAATGTGCTTGAGTCATGGCATCCAAACTTCTAAGGTTTTTCATTACAGTGTTTGGATAAAAGACTTTTTTTCTATTTGTTTCATATGTTTTTTTTAGTTCTTGGTTTCTGCAGTGGTTTTGAATTAATTCTCTAGTCATCTAGTACAATTGAGCTTAGCTGAAGTTGAACAATTTTGTAATTCCTTCAATTTTGAACTGCTACAGGACCAGGCATGTTGAAAATGAATGTTCTCTTGATGGTGTCTGTTTGCTTGTTGAATATATAATAAAATCATTCTTTATATGTCATAGTACGGTGAAATGCAAGGGCTGATTCATCTGATTGCATGGTTAATCCATATAACTAGATTAAGACTTTGATGGTTTCTTGGGAGTGTGGGTTTATGAAGGTAATAAAATTTAGTTTTACTTGGATGACCACATGTCCTTGATTAAGGCCTACTTACACAGCTGAAATTCAGGTTTTTTTTTCCAGAGAGTTGCCACCTTGTGTCAAAAATTGCTGTGAAGCATGTGGCATTTTTCCCACCAAGAAACAAATGTTAAAGCTTAATTTTGATAGCACCAAGATTTAGTCCTTTATAACCTTCATTCTTGTACCTCTTGATATCTTATGGAGATGGAGAGAGGATATGAAGATAATCTGAAAGGTTGCATGGCGCATATATATATATATATATATATATGTGTGTGTGTGTGTGTGTGTGTGGAGGAGATAGAGTATATTTATATAAATATAAACACAACTTTTTACAATAATTTTGATTAATTAGATTTTAACAAAAATGGATGGTGAAGATTAGATGACATGACTTTATTAATTCCGTTAATATTTTTTCTCTCTTTCCTCATTAATGCTCTATTCTCTCTCCTCCATCCATGGAATTTCCCCTCTCTCTATTCTCCGTATTATTAAATCAAAATCTACTCACACTTTTTTTGTATAACAATATAGATGATATCATCTAAAATAATTAAAGATTTTAATTCAAAATCTTTAAATCATACTGAGTTCGTCAGTTTTGCCTACTTAGAAAGCCAATACTTATTTTTTGAGGTCATGAAAAATTATAAAAACATTTTAGTAAGGGATTCTCTCCCTTAATTTAAATATAAGAAATTATTATGTTCATATTATGTGATCGTAATAGTGCTTTGGTTTCACACATCATTAAATTTAATGTTGTGTGGAACAAATTTAATATTGTACTTAATTTTTTAACATAAAATTTGAGTCATTAATCTCGTTTAGTTTATTGGTAGATGAATTGACGTCATTAAAAATTTCTTTAATTTTCAGTATCTCTTCATACATACACGCACACAAATACATATGTGTATGGATGTATTTTGTGGACATGAAGATTGATATTTTTAATTTAATGTGAAGTTTTTATATTTTTAAAATGCAAATATGTTATTCTGTTGATGATCTACATAGGATCACGGGAAAACGAAAAAAACAGGGGAAAAAAAAAAGAGAGGACAAAATGATCTGCAAAGTGCAAACACAGTGATTCTCAGTAACTGTTAGCAAAAAGGAGAGGAAAAAAATGTCATCGCCACTTTTTCTTTCTTCTGCATTTTCAACGGCCAACGGTCACCTCCCTCTCCTTTCCCCTCGTCCCGCCACGTGTCCTTGTCCTGGTTTCGCCTCTAAACCAACACTCGCTCCTACTGCGACCTTCTTCTACAGAGAAAGTGTCCACCCTCGCTTTCGCTGCTGCTCCTCCTCATCTTCCTCCTCTATGCCTCTTGAACTATCCACGTCAGCTTCTGATCAGGTCTCCGTCATCACTTTCTATTTTTTAAAATTTTATTTATGAATTGTGGATTTTTTTTGTAATACTTGTTTACTCTTTAATTCTGTTTAAAAAAGGAGTAATACTTGTTTTACATTTTAATTCTGTTAAAAAAGGATGATGATTTGGGGGATAGCTTGTTATACTCGAGGGCGTACTGGGTTAGTGAATCCATAATCGCCTGGAATGTGGATGTCCCAGATGGCTCCTGCTACTTGTATGCTAGTAGAGCTGCTGCCTTATCGATTTCGTATGATGGGATTCAAGGTGTTTACTCTATTGACTATAACTGCCGCGTTGGAGTAAAAAAATTCCGTTTAATCAAATTGGATGAATGCATCTAAATGTTGCCGTGATTTACATTTATACAGGTGCGGACATTGAGATTGAGCTTCAAGAAGACAGAGGCGGCCTTCCAGCAAATGTAATGTGTATAAAAATTATTAGACTTTTGGGTTCACTATGATTTGACCATATAAACTCTCTAATTTCGGGTTTCTATGCATTTTGAATGGCTGCTGATGTTGGGAAATTTTCTCAAACTTAATCATGTTCTAGGTGATTGAAAAGTTTCCCCATATTCGAGACTACAAAGCTTTTAAGGTGCCTGCTAGTTCAGACGCCAAATCGCTCCTTAAATGCCAATTAGCAGTTGCTACTTACAATTGTACGCATTTTGCTGTGTTTGTCTCTTTTTGTGATACTCATGATTGGTGCACTATTTAATTGAAGGAAAAGAGGGAAACATTGGTCCATTCTAAGCATAACCGATTGACGAAGCACTGTATATGCTGACATGACCGAAGATTTATTTTCTTTGGTTACTTGTTAATGAGAATGGGACAAGTTTTAATTGAATCATTTAATCTTTTCATGCATAGGTCTAGGATGGCGTTTCACTGCAGAAGGCAGAAACCATAGAAATACTTTTCTTCCCTGGCCTGTTTCGGTTTTTTGAGAATTAATGTTATCAACATTCAATTTCCAGCTTACATGTTGACAACATTGTCTTCATCGTGTAATATTGTCTATTTGACCATCTGTTCACTGTTTATATGTAATTACATGAGCGTTGAAGTTCCTTATCTCTGATGTTATGATCATTGTTATACTTCTGCAATCTTCAATACAGTCTCCTCTTGATATTTTTGCAGCCCACTCTCTCTTATTTATTTATGTATTTAATTTTTTGGTTGCAGCTGATAGGAAATGTGGCAATGCTACTGGGTTACAGTTACCTGGTATCCTGGATGAATTATTCTCATATGATGGTCCTCTTGGGGCACTTTATGCAGAAGAAACTGTGTCACTTTACCTTTGGGCTCCAACTGCTCAAGTAAATTATATTTACTATATAGTTCGTGGATGCTGAAGACATTTCCATTTCCACACGTGATTTTTTTAATTTTCTTATTTGTCTATTAAAATAGTCAGTATCTGCTTGCATCTATCGAGATCCATTAGCTGGAAATCCCCTAGAAGTTGTTCAGCTCAAGGAGAATGATGGTGTTTGGAGTATTAAAGGCCCAAAAAGCTGGGAAGGTTGTTACTATGTGTATGAAGTATCTGTCTACCATCCAAGTACATTGCAAATTGAGAAATTCTATGCAAATGATCCATATGCTAGAGGGTATGCTGGCTGTCTCAGTTAGTGAACAATTCTCTGAAACTAGCTAAGGTTTTTTATATTCTAAAGTTAAAAATCTTGTATCTTTCACTATCTGATTTCATTGTATTTGATGGCTATGCATCATGCATGTGCATTTCCCATGATGTTCACACTATTTCCTTGCTGGAGCAGGCTTTCATCAGATGGTCGGCGAACACTGTTGCTCAATCTTGATTCTGATACTTTAAAACCAGAAGGATGGGATAAATTGGTGTATGAGAAACCTGATATACTTTCTTTCTCGGACATAAGTATTTATGAGTTGCATGTAAGGGACTTCAGGTAAAACTAGAATCCTTCCCCAATGTTGTTATCTAATGTTTCTTTGATTTATTTCTCCAAAGCATGTGATAAATTTTTTAGGCAAGATATTTTATTAAATGTTTGCTAGAAAATTTTGAAATAGTTTTGCGGTTCATGAGTTAAGGAAAGTCCTTGTTTCCAAGTTTTAAAATTATAGAGTTGCAAAAGTCACAACTTTTGGGTTGCCTTGCTCTACTTTTCTTTTTTTTTAACACAGTGGAAAATCTGCGGAGGGAGGGGGTCTTGCTTTTGGCATGTTTAGTCTACTAAATTTCAGAACGATCAAATTATATGGTTATGTTTTACAAACTGGGTTTCTTGAATTTATTATTATTTTTCTCATGCTGCAGAGTTCTATTGGTCCGTTTTCATTATAATACTCTGTTTTGCAGTGTCAGCGACCACACTGTACATCCTGATTTCCGAGGCGGTTATCTGGCTTTCACTTTGCAGGTATTTCTGTTTTTATGATCCTTGTTGCTAGAATTGTTTATGGAGATTTATTATTTGCCTATACTGCAAATCACTGAAGCAATATACCTTACCATGCTCTAACATAGATCCTAAGAACAGAGATTAAATGTTTGGCAATGGCGTTTTTCTAATCAGAACAGAAGATATATATTTGATTAGATTTTATTTATTTATTTGGGGTAATAGCATTATTTAAACTTTTATGAATTTATGATTGGTCTTCATCTTTGACGTAACAAGGATCAAAGATAAGAATTTTGGTTTAAAATTTTTTATCTTAATTGAGGACATTATTTAATGAGGATGCATAAATACTGTGTAATAAGCTCTCTTCCATTGTTTATACAATGGGCTTTTGTTTTTTTGTTATAAAAGGCATCTGCAGGTATAATTTATTATTTATTTTTCATATCTGATGACTGGCTTTGTTAAAAGATAGCTTTAGAATTTCACAGCACTGAAAAATACACTGTTGTCCTAATTTCAATGTCTGACCTATAATCTACTTGTCTTTAGTTGGACCATACATAATATAAGTAACTAGAAAATTTAGATAGAATAATTGTGTTCATTTTTTTAAATAGAGTATTCATGTTCATTGTAAATAATTATTTTCATGCAACGAAGAAAAAATTGCATCAGTCTGATATGACTTAACAGTGAATCATTTCCTACTTGAAGAACTCAGCAGGTGTAAGTCATCTAAAGAAATTATCCAATGCTGGTCTGACTCACGTCCATTTGCTTCCAACCTTCCAATTCGCCGGTGTTGATGACCGGAAGGAGAACTGGAAGAGTGTGGGTAAGTTTGTTGCTTATTCCAACCTTGTTTAAGTTAGACTCTGATAATCCACTAAATTTCCTCCCATCAACCCTCAGAAAAACAAAACATGTTTTGTGGTGATGTAGGATCCTTACCTGGATTGGTAATTTATTATACCTGTTGGGTGGTTACTAGCCGAACTTATAGGACAGGGTTATGTTTGCCATGCTGCTTCTTTGGGCATCATAAAAGATTAAATTTTGTGCATTCTAATTCCGATATGTTGACTATTTTACATATTGAAATGAGGCCTAGTATGAATAATGAGCTTACAAATTCGGAAACATTACATGTGAAATCCAGATGCAGAAAAATGAATCTTTGTGGAGTAGAAATCTAATAATTTTGCAACAAGCTTTCTGAAGATGAATATGACTTTTTCATATGTCTCATGCGTGCAATGTCATGCGCATTTAAAAGTTGTCAAATATCCTGAATATGAATTAAAGGGGACAGTCTTTAAAACTAAACTTTAGTTGAAAGGAATCTGAATACTTACCCCCCAGTTATTTTGAAATAGATGCCTTAATGTATCTTGATGTTGAAGCTGCATGTTTCACGAATAATTTCAGTATAGATGACTTGAGGTTTCTGTGGAGAAATTTGTTATGTTTTATTGATGTCTCGAACAATACAATTCTAGGTTAATATATACATGTAGAAAACAACAAGAAAGGAAACTAAATAAAATCCCTACAAATTAGTGACTAAATCAAATCCTACAAATTAGAGATTGACAACTATCAAGATCTTCTATCTAAGGCATCAATATTTACACTGAAACATAGCTAGATGTTTTTCCACACTCCCCCCAAGCTGGTGAATGGATATTGTCCATCCCCAGGTTGCCTATTATACTTTGAAACACCTTATTACTCAAACCTTTGGTTAACACATCTGTTAACTGGCCACCAGTAGATTCAAATGGAGTGCAAATTAGGCCACTGTCCAGCTTTTCCTTTATAAAGTGCCGGTCAACTTAAATGTGCTTAGCGCGATCATATTGAACTGGATTGTGTGCTATACTAATGGCTGATTTGTTGTCACAATAAAGTCTCATAGGTGCTTCCCATTGAATTTTCAAGTCTTGTAGTACAATTTTCAGCCACAGGAGCTCACAAATCCCCATTGCCATGGCTCTAAACTTAGCTTCTGCACTTGATCTGGCAACTATGTTTTGCTTCTTACTTTTCCAAGTCACAAGGTTGCCACCAAGAAAGGTGCAATAACCTGATGTTGACCTCCTATCAATAATAGATCTTGCATAGTCTGCATCAGTATAGGCTTCAAGTGTCAGTCCTCCTCCTTTCTTGAACAAAATTCCCTTCCCTGTTGTTCCTTTCAAATATTGCAAGATCCTGTATACAGCTTGAAGGTGAACTTCTTTGGGATTATGCATAAATTGACTCACAACATTAACTGCATAAGTTATGTCAGGTCTAGTGTGAGAAAGATAAATCAGTTTTCCTACAAGCCTCTGATATGCTCCCTTATCCACTGCTGCATTTTCATGAGCTTCACTAAGTCTATGATTCGGTTCTATAGGGCTGTCAGCTGGCTTGCACCCTATATTTCCCGTTTCCTTCAACAAATGCAGTATGTATTTTTGTTGTGATATGAAGATTCCATGCTTTGAGTGGGCAACTTCAATACCGAGAAAATACTTTAATCTACCGAGCTCCTTTATCTCAAATTCCTTAATTAAGCATCTTCTTAAAGCTTCTCTTCCTTCCAAGTCATTTCCTGTTACCACAATGTCATCTACATGCACTAATAATGCTGTTACTCCCCCTGAAGCTGAATGTTTGACAAACAAAGTATGGTCAGCTTGACTCTGTTTATATCCCATGGCTGTCATGACCTTCGCAAATTGTCCAAACCAAGCTCTAGGGGATTGTTTCAGGCCATACAAGGCCTTTTTAAGTTTGCATACTTTGTTTCCTTCTAAATTCAAACCAAAACCAGGAGGAATTTCCATGTAAATCTCTTCATCCAGATCACCATGTAAAAAGGAGTTCTTGACATCAAATTGCTGCATACACCACCCAAGATTAGCAGCTATAGATAATAATACTCTCACAGTGTTCATTTTGGCAACCGGAGCAAATGTTTCTAAATAATCAATCTCATAAGTTTGATATACCCTTTGGCTACCAACCTAGCCTTATACCTTTCTAGGGATCCATCTGCCTTATATTTAACAGTGAACACCCATTTGCAGCCTACTGGACTCTTCCCCTTTGGTAACTCTACTAAATCCCACATCTTTTTTTTTTCAAGGGCCTCCATTTCTATTTTCATGGCATTTCATGTGACTTAATGCCTCAGATACTGTTTTGGGAATGGTTATGATGTTTAGATGTGTGGGAAAGGTTCTGTAGGTGTGTCACAATTTATCGTAAGACATAAAGTGAGACAATGGATATAAAGGATGTTGGGTACATTTTCGGATGCCATTTCTAATAGCAATAGAAAGATCATTGTCATTATCTTCATTAGAACTAGATATCTTTTCTGGAGAAGGTGCAGTGTGATTAATTACCTCACTACCAGGGGCTGGTTCCAATTCTTGGACTTGCATAGGTTGAACAATGGATGCTTTTCTTCTTGAATAAGTCAATATTGGGCGATTAGAACTTTGAACTTGTTTATCCTGTCCAGAAAACTTAGAGTTGGGAGTATAAGGGTTTTCAGCTTCTATAGAAACAGAATTAGGATTTGGGGAACCTTGAGAATGAATAGGGGTAAGAGCTAGAGGGTTTGTAGATGAAGGGGGAGGATGAACATCAAGTTCCAGCAACAAAATAAGTCTTTGTCCTTATCTTCCATAAGTGATGTCTCCCCCTGAAGATAAGGTTGAGCGAAATAGCTTTCTTTTTCAACAAATGTAACATCAGTACACACAAAGAACTTTTTTGTTGGAGGATGAAAACATTTTTATCCTTTTTGAGTTGAGGAATAACCAACAAATACACATTTAAGTGCTCGTGGATTCAATTTTCCCTTATTATGAGAGTGAATATGAACAAAAGATACACAACCAAAAATTTTAGGAACAAGATGATTAGCAGTGTGAAAGTCTGGAAAATATTTTGAAAAAACTTGCACAGGACTTTTGAACCCAAGAACCCGAGAAGGCAGCCTATTTATAAGATGGGCTGTGGTTAGAACAGCTTCTCCCCAATAGTTTTTAGGAACATTTCTTTGACACAAACAAGCTCTGGTGATGGCTAAAAGGTGACCATTTTTCCTTTCTGCAACCCCATTTTGTTGGGGAGTGTTAATACATAATGACTCATGAATTATACCCTCCTTTTGGAAATATGGTGATAGGTTTTGGTTGAAATAGTTCTTAGCATTATCTGATCTAAACCTCTTTATTCCAACTCCAAATTGATTTTTGACCATGTTGTGAAAAGTAGGAAAAATGAAACTCACTTCAGACTTATGTTTTAAAAGAAATATCCATGACATACGGGTGCAATCATCAATAAATGAAACAAACCAGCGAGCTCCTGAAACATTAGGAACTGTGGAAGGACCCCAAATATCAATATAAATGAGTGCAAAAGGAATAGATGTTCTTTTATTACTAACAGGAAAAAAAGCACGTTTATGTTTTGCAAGTTCACAGATATCACTGTCAAGGTTATCTGCATCAATTCCTTTAAATAATAATGGAAACATTACTGAAGCCAGATTTTGTCTTTATTAGAAATAGAAGACTCAGAAAAATATGACGGGTAAATAGTTTCCAGTTCTATTTTGCCCACTTAATTCTTCAAGATAGTAAAGCCCATTTTTCTCTCTAGCATGTCTAATCATCTTCCCCATACCCTGGTCCTGAAATATGCAGTATGAAGGATAAGAAATAACATTACAATTCAAATCTTTTGTGAGTTTAAGAGTAGACAAAAGGTTAGTAGACAAATTTGGTGCATGGAGGACATTTTTAAGTATGAGGGCTTGATTTATTAAAACATTTCCTTGACCGGCAACTGTTGATAGGGAGCCATCACCTGTGGATATCGTCCTATTGCTTGGACAAGGGTCATAGGTGATGAATTTGTGTGAGGAGTGGGTCATATGGTCGGTGGTACCTGAGTCTATGACCCAAGAGTTGGGAAAGGTCGTACATGAGGCATTTAGTGCATATAGAGAGGAAAACTTACTTTTGAATGCCAAAGAACAAGTACCTGTCTCTGGTGACTTCTCCAATGCTCCCAACAAACTCTTCAGCTTTTCAATTTCTTCTCTATTGAGCTTGTCAGGTTCATGAGATTTAACTTCGTCACCAGACTGTGTAGAGGTCATATGGGCTTGCCCTTGTCCCTTCGGCTGTCCATTCTGCACAGTTGAATTTTTATTGGACATTGGTGGCTTTCCATGTAGTTTCCAGCATCGTTCTCGAGTGTGTTGAGGCTTCTTGCAGTAGGTACACCATAAAGAATCCTTATTTGTCACCTTGGATGCATTAGTTTGTTCAGTTTCACCAAGAGGTTGCTGACTTGGGCCAGAGTACTTAATTATAGCATTTCTTGCGACCATGGCTGAACTCTCCACTGATTGGGATTCAACCATGACTCCTCTTCTACTTTCTTCGCTCCGAATTGCAGCAATGGTCTCATCCAGTGATGGTAAACCTTCCTTCCCCAATACTTGCACTCGAACAGGATCAAACACCCCATTTAGTCCAGCTAAGAATTCGTAGATCCTCTCTTTTTCAACAAACCTTTTCATCAAGGCAGCATCAGTACTACACTTCATTTGAAAACATTGATAATAATCCATCTCTTGCCACAAAATTTTCAACAAATTAGCATATTCAGTAACAGAACAACCTCCTTGTTTAGTTGCAGTGATCTTGGTTTTAATCTCATAAATTTGAGCAGCATCACTCACCTTGGAATAGGTTTTCTCAACAGCTTCCCATATTTCCTCGGTTGTGGGAAGAAACATACATGTGTCACTAATCTCTGGGACCATTGAATTCCACAGCCAGGACATAGCCATAGCGTCTGCTTCATCCCAGGCATAAAATCTGGGATCCCCTGGTTTGAGTCCGGTACCAAGTAGGTGACTAGTTTTACCCCTTCCTTTTAGAAAGGTTCGAACAAACTGAGACCGCTTTAAATAATTTTTCCCATTCAATCTATGGGCTGCCGGAATGTTCTGCAAATCTCCTGTTGATGGACTATTTATGCTGTCACTATTCCAGTTGTCACTCAATTGAGTAGGGTTGAGTTCATCAACAATCTCAGACATGGTTGGAATTTAAAAATAATCTAAAAAAAATTAGAAAAAGATGTTAGAAAAAGAATTCAGCAATGAAGGCTGAAAAAAAAATTCCCAAAGGAGCCTAACAAGGCTCTGATACCATGTGGAGAAATTTGTTATGTTTTTTTGATATCTCAGACAATACAATTCTAGGTTAATATATACATGTAGAAAACAACAAGAAAGGAAACTAAATAAAATCCCTACAAATTACAGACTAAACCAAATCCTACAAATTGGGGATTGACAACTATCAAGATCGTCTATCTATGGCATCAATATTTACAGTGAAACATAGCTAGATGTTTTTCCACAGTTTCTTCAACTATTCTAGATTTGTGTACTACAATGTATTTATTTTAAGATTATCACATTATCACCTAGATCATATTTATTGGTTCTCTCATGTCTTATGTTGCTAAAATGTGTCCTATGTTGGTTCTCTCATATTTATTGGATTTGGAAGATCTCTATATGTCTCTTTCTTGCTTTCTATAATTAGTCGTGATAGCATTTTATCCTTTTTTATGGTAAATGAGATCATTCATCAGATGTAATCATGTAAGCTTACAGTTTTCAACTTCTTTCTTTGAAACTATAGCACTTCAATTTATTTTGTAGAAGAGTCAGTATCTGATCTCTTTTCTGGTAGCTCAGCTTTTATGTTTTTGGGGTTTAGGTTTTCTTTGGTCAGAATACCTTCTCATCCTGGTGGATTGTTTGTGCATGTGGCATCAAATCTTTTGCAGATGCCGAGGTGCTGGAAAAATTACCACCTGATTCAACTGAGCAACAAGCTCATATTATGGCTATTCAAAACGATGATGGGTATAACTGGGGGTAAGCTCATGAATGCTGGTTTGGTGAATAATTGCAATTTATGTTCTTCTGTAAACTTATAAAGCTTTCTTTATCTGTTGTCTCATATAGGTACAATCCTGTTCTTTGGGGAGTTCCGAAAGGAAGCTATACGAGTAACCCAAATGGTTCTTGCCGAACAATTGAGTTCAGAAGAATGGTTCAGGTTAAATGGCCAATAATTTCATGGAGATTTTAGGTCTTTGTTGTATATACAGTCAACAGAATCCTTTATCTTTTTGGTTTCACGCAGGCTCTTAATCATATTGGCCTTCGTGTTGTGTTGGATGTTGTCTACAATCATCTGCAAGGAAGTGGGCCTTTCGATGATAATTCTGTTCTCGATAAGGTCATCATTTATTACTGAAAATCATAATAACACTGCTCACAAGCATTTTGACCGGTAGAATGACATACAGCAAATAAGGTGACACAAAATTTTTCCATAGGTTGTTCCAGGTTATTATCTGAGGAGGAACAGTGATGGCTTTATTGAGCACAGTACATGCATGAATAACACTGCTAGTGAGCATTATATGGTTGAACGTTTGATTATTGATGATCTTTTATGCTGGGCGGTCAATTATAAGGTAATCATTGCAACATGCTGTGTTTCTTTGTCCCATGATGCAACTGCCTGTTGTACATGGTTGTTGGTTTACAATGGTTACTCCCCTTTTTTCTTTATAATTAACTGTAGTGTTCTTTTATTTAGTAAATAAAGTTTTAGCTTAATATAGTTTATGTTATTTATGCTTTTTTGCAGATATTGTTCTAATAATTTAACCGGTGGCTTCATGCATTATTGATATTTTATGTTATTATGGTTTTGTCAGGTTGATGGGTTTCGATTTGACCTTATGGGCCATATAATGAAAAGTACAATGGTATATGATATTCTTTTGACTCTGTTCTTTCAGACATTTCTTATCAAATTTTTACAGAGAAGTTCATCATGTTCTGTATTCAGAATTGAACTGAAATTCGTGGGCTGCAGTTCGATTGTCTCCTATTTACGTCTGCTTGCTTTATTCCGTCCTTTAATTTCTTATTATCTACATTATTTGCTTAATTATTTGGCTACCTCTAACCGAATGTCTAAGCAATTCTAGGAATTTAGCAAATCTGATGCACGACAGCCCAATTATCATTTGGCATCATAGCATTCCACTTGGAGAAAGAATTAGTATGAAACACTTGCTAATGGACTTTGGCATTAAATAAGAATTAGTATGAAACACTCATTAGTGGACCTTCGCGTTAAATACTTCCTTTTTAATTATTTGCTTCGATATGTGGTTATTTAGAGTGTTCACTTCTTTTTTTGAGAACTTATTTAAAAGCTTCTTTTTAAATGCTATTTTTAAATCCTACTTGCATGTATTTTGGCTATTTTCTCAGTTTTCCTAGGTTACTTATTTACTGCTAGTGATGCAATCTCTGTGAATGATTGATGTTAAATTCTGACATGGCAATATGGGATGAAAGTTGATATGATTTGACTTGTTTGTCCTGACTCTTTTTTCATAACCATGCATCTAATAGATAACTTACTTGATATGTACTTAGATGAAAGCAAAACATGCACTTCATAGCCTAACGAAGGAAATACATGGAGTTGATGGCTCAAGTATCTATATGTAAGTACAAACTACAAAGTTTTGGTTTTCCTATTTTTCCAGTTGTAAATTCCTAGTTGTATTCATCGTGGATTCACAATAAGCATTGCACTAGTTTTCCTTTTTTCTTTTTCCACATACAAATATCCTATTTTTCAGTTTAATATAGCAGTTGCATAATTTCGTCCGGACACGGTTCCCCTTTCTAGATATGGTGAAGGATGGGACTTTGGTGAAGTTGCTAAAAATGGACGCGGAGTAAATGCTTCACAGTTCAATCTTTCTGGGACTGGAATTGGAAGGTACTCTTTCTTCGGCTGAACCATATGTTCTCTAACCCCGCTCTGGTTTCAACCAAAATAGTAGGGGTTCAAATCCTTGGAACAATCTACGTAGGATGTTATATTCCCCAAGAATTACCCAGGTTGTAGGATCCAACAATGGTCCCAAATGTGAAAGTCTATGAACTCGTAATAAAGGTCGGTAAATATTAAAAAACAAAAAAGAAGGAAAAGGGAAAAAAAAGAAACTAAAACATATTATTGCTTTATGTGTTAAGGAGAAAGTATGAAGATGTCTTCCCTTGAACATTTCATGGTTAGCATGTTGACAAATTATAGGATTGTACAGCATCTATTGCCACTTGTATCTGGCATGCATTGACAGTAACATCTTCAGGAAAAACCAGAAAGAATGAAGATGTATTTTGCATTACATTTGGAAGCCTTGACTGGTAAGCACTGTCTAGTTTTATAAAACTAAATGGGAACCGTATATTTGAGGTGGCTTTTTTGGCCATTTCATTGCTGATGCTTTTTGTTAGAGCTAAACACTATTGTTTGAGCCCTTAATCCCCAGCTTAAGATTTTATGTCAAGCAGTAACTTAACACTTTCATCTAGTAAGAGTACCATCTTGTCACTTTTGTTGTTTATTCTTTGTTAATCTTTGAGAAGCATTTTTCTTTTGAAAATGATTTTAAGATTTGCTTCAGTTTTAATGATCGAATTCGAGATGCAATGCTTGGCGGATCTCCATTTGGCCCTCCTCTTCAGCAGGGGTTTGTTACAGGCTTATTGCTACAGGTATTCAAATGTTTTTCCTTTTTCCTTTTCAATTGTTTGTTGGGGTTGTGTTTGGTAGCTAGCTCAGTCAATAAAACATTTTGGGGTGGTATAATAGGTTTGGGGTAAAGAAGGGATTTAATTTTTTTTGGGGTGAGGAAGCATTGATGCATATACTGTGTTGTCATGTGATGCACCTTTCAAGCAGCAACTTTCCAAGACCAAAAAATTTTTGGTAGCCGCTCAAACTAACATTTTGACATGATCTTTTTGTTTCAACACCTGACGGACAATAACCTTTTCAACTAAATCAAAATATGGGAAAGTAACTAACCATCAGTTCTTATGTGCTAAAAAAATCATGTTTATTTCTGAAGTCATCTTAGAACTGATTCCCTGGTAAATTTACAGTATTAAATTTTGGCAGATGTCATTAGTTCTAGTCACCAATTTGTCCATCTCTCAAGGTTTTTGTTTTTGTGTCTCTTTAGATTTTTGTTGGTGTAGGGTCTTCAGCTGCAATTTGCAGGTCAATAACTGGAAATCGTGTTTCCTAAGTATCTGGTTGGCCAAGCTGTATTATTTGACATTGGGGTTTGACCATTTTATTAAATTTTGTTATAACCTTTCTTTAGAATACATGGTGGCGAGCTTTAGAAAATATATGAAATGATCTTGGAGAAATAATATTTGATTTTTGGTTGATTCTTAATTTAAATTTTCCTAAAATTTAGTCTAAAATTAATGTATCTTGCCTTCTTCATGGAGAAGTTGCCTTCTAAAATGCATGTTTTCTGTCATTCCTCAGTAAAGAAAGTCTTTATATAATACTTGTGGTGACAGTGCTTGTTCATTGCCTATCTGCAGCCTAATGGTCATGACCATGGTACGAAAGCTGTTGAAGAACAAATGCTAGCTGCAGCAAAAGACCACATCCAGGTAGATTTGTGTGATGCATTTGCATATTTGATAATGTCAAATAAATAGTTTCCAAAGTTAGATACTAGTATGGTGATATGACCTCAGTTTGTTATGATGTAAAGTCAAATGCTTTGCCTATGGATGGGGAATGGAAAGAAGGGAAAACAAAAAGGTCAAATATACTTGCAATGAAAAAATTGATCCAATTTTTTTTTGGGCTCACTCTGTCGGAAATGGATTTGGTTCAGTAGCATCAAACCCAAGAGATTTGAAGAATGACTGATGGCAATAAAAAAAAGAAATGAAATACTGGTTCTGCATTTTAGGCATCTGAGCCAACCTGTTTAATTATGAGTCACTTTTGATGCCTTGCTATTGAGTTTGTCTCGTAAGGTTTGGAGCTAATTACAGAATATCAAAGCGTGAGTGGTATTAGCTACTTAATTTCTGTTTGGTAGTTTAAGATTAGGTAGCATGCAAACTGAGCTCCTAGAAATTTTTTGTTTTTGAATCGTTTGGGTTCCAGAATATTCTAATCGATATATAAGTTTGTTTCAGAAGCCTACATTTTTGGTTTAGTTTCAAAGCTGCCAGCATACCTTTTTCTTCTAGATTTCAATTTCATCTGCATTTCCTAAGGAACTGAGAATGTATAACTTCGCACATTCATGTAAGAAAACGTGATCTGCTTTAGCATGCATAAATCCATTGTCATCTAATAAGCATGCATCTATTGTGCTCATAATAATGTTTATCCGTTGCCTTGTTTCTCTTAGAAAAATTAAGGATTTAGGTTGAATTTGATATTAACAACCATGATCACAAAACCATCATATGATTATTTCTCATCTGTACAAAACTGTGCTTGCCACCCTCGAAAATAAATTGTTACAAATTTTTAGGCCCTTTCCTATAATCTTTCCCTCATCTTTCAAATGATCCCAAGGTATTTCATTTTTCTTAGATATACTGGAAAATGAAGTAATTTCATGTGTTGCAGGTTGGTTTGGCTGCAAACTTGAGGGATTTTCAGCTAACCAACAGTGAAGGAAACAAGGTATGTGATTGAAAAAGCAGTTTGTCTGTGTGTAAAATTGTATTTATATGTCTAGAAGTTAATGATGGAGCAATAATATGGTCACTTCCACCTATAAAGTTTTCTACTCATGTTGCTTTGACAGTTTTTGAAATAGATATTTCTTTACTCTTATACATCTGTATTGAATAATTTTTCTACGGTATGCTTATGCTTCTGGTTTATGCATGTTTTCTTTTATTAAAAAAGTAACTCATTCAAAGTATGTCGTTTCTATAATGTTAATTTGCAGTGATTCTTTTCCCTTTCCTGGAATATTATGACCAAAATATGGTCTTTATTCAGCTTAACATTTATTTATGATGCTTTTATTAGGTTAAGGGATCAGAAGTTAAAACTTATGATGGGACACCTGTTGCTTATGCATTATGCCCTACTGAAACAGTAAGATCTCTGTATATATAATCTTTATCATGATTTCACATGCCTGCTTTCCAGTTTCGTGTGCTTCTTGTCATCTTTAACTAAGATGCATGATGAAATATTCTCTTGGGACACATGTCCAACAGCGTTCTTGCTGAAAATTTCCTGTGTTATATTGGAAATATGTAATAAATGCTGCAATATAGCACATTAGAGAGCCATTAATAATACTTTAGTCACAATATGTGGTGAAACAGACTTTCTTAGCCTCTGCCAAGTTCTTAGCTGAGCCGGCATAAGTATTGATGCAACTGATTATGCCCCAAGTCACAGCATAACCCCCTGTATCTTGTCTAGGGTTCAAAGACGTCAATTTATATCTTTTTGGATTCTTTGTTCTTATTCTACTGATAGGAAGTTATTTATTGAATATGGGATGGTTAGAGATTCAGTGATATTTCATGTTGGGAGACAATATGTTATCCCAACTATCTAGCTTGTACAGAGATTTTCAGACTTCAGATTTGATTTCTATTTGGGGTAAAAAGGGGGAAATGTAACTTTGTTCCCAGTTGTTTGACATGGTATGAAATTTCATAGATGCTGTTAACATGCTTTCCTGTTTTATTTTTGTTACTAAGAATTTCATGTATATGGAGGTTGTGTATTATATGAGCTGTATCTGGGTGTTATTGTTCAATATACATAAGCTTAAATTGTTGCAATGATGATCAATGTAAAAAGATTATCATTTTATGATCACTGCTGTGGCATTTCCATCCTGTTAGCCATGGACTGTCATGTTAAATTTTGTGAAAGTATTTCTCAAAATATCTATTAATGTTTCTGTTCACAAATCCCAAATTTTCCTACAAATTTCCTGTTATTTTTATCACTATTCTTGGTGTTTTCAATGTGTAAACAGCATGACTTCAGGTTTTTGGAAATGAGACTACGTTATGATATGATTTCTTATAACTTTGTGATTGACATCTTTGATTGCTTTTCAGATTAGTTATGTTTCTGCTCATGACAATGAAACCCTGTTTGACGTTGTGAGTTTGAAGGTATGATCAACAGACCCTTGCTCCTTCTTGTGCACCTTTAACTTCAGTCTAATTAAGCTGATTTACTTGCAGACCCCTATGGGAATTTCAGTAGATGAAAGATGTAGGATAAATCATTTGGCAACAAGTATAATTGCACTTGGACAGGTTTTGTATACTTATAAAAGCAAACATTCATCAGAATTTGACACATTGCATATTTCATTTTCTAGCTTTTACATGTTGCCAGTGATGATTTTTTCTCTGTTAGGGAATACCATTTTTCCACTGTGGTGATGAGATCCTGCGCTCAAAGTCACTTGATCGTGATTCGTACAACTCTGGTGATTGGTTCAACAGGTCCACTGCTATTCTCGTTTGAAAAATAATGTTGTATTTACTGAAATGGATTTGATGTTTTCTTGTTCAATCTTTTTTTATTTGCTAAATTATTATTCCTTTCCTGATAATTATACTGTGACAGAGTTAGTACTTGGACTTGTCATTGATCATAGACATTTGAAATCCTATTACTTGAATATGAATAGGATTCAATTACGTTATCTAAGATTCGAGTTTGCTTGTCAAAATTTACAGGATAGACTTCAGTTACAATTCTAATAATTGGGGTATTGGCCTCCCTCCAAAAGAGAAAAATGAGAAGAACTGGCCACTGTAAGGACTCACTTTTCCAATTATCATCAGTTGGCCTTCTTTTGCATTTCTTAGGTGACAACATTAGTTCTTCAGCTTTCTGTCAAGAGCATGGTGTAATAACTTTTTTCTGATAATCTGTGTTGGTTCTTTTTCTAGAATAAGACCAAGATTGGCAGATCCATCCTTCAAGCCTCAAAAGAGTCACATCCTTGCTGCATTGGAGAACTTTTCAGATGTTTTACGTATCCGGTACTCTTCAACACTTTTTCGTTTGAGGACAGCAAATGCTATCCAGGTGAGGAGAAGACACATGTCATGCCTGGATTGCTTCCCAAATTGTGAATGATAGCTTTACATAACTGAAACAATTATTTGCTCTTAAATTTTTTTCTACAGTAGTATGCACGCTTAATGATATGGTTTCTCACCATCTCTTGCTCTCTCTTTTAAGGAACGAATATGTTTTCATAATACTGGTCCCTCAGCCGTTCCTGGTGTTATTGTGATGAGCATTGAAGATGGCCATGAAGGTGTACCAGGGTTGTCCCAACTGGATTCTAAGTGAGTAGAAAAATTTCGATGTTTATTTGTTTTTCTCTTGATGGTGATATGAATAATAGAGTTGGTACCCTTAATTCTTCTCAGCTACTCTTACATTGTGGTGATCTTCAATTCAAGTCCAACTGAGGTCTCATTTGTCAGCCCTGCACTGCAAGGAAAAAATCTTCAATTGCATCCAATTCAGGTAGCCTACATCTTACCTAATGAAAATTTAAGGGTAGGCTTAGAAATTGTTTTGGGACAGAATAACATCTGATGAAATGATTCAAATTTCTACAAAGTTCGTGATTTAAATTAATGAACCCACCTTTTGGAATGAAAATCCATAATGCAAGCAGGTGAAGACGACTGATACCGTTGTCTGAAGTTATGGTTGTGTATTTACCATTATTGATGGTTTTACTATTATCATTTTCGCTGCAGGTGAAATCAGTTGATGAAATAGTCAAGAACTCATCATATGAAGCAAATTCGGGATGCTTTGTGATACCCCCAAGGACAACATCTGTCTTTGTTGAGCCTCGGGCTACTTGAGCTGCTTCTTTTGTTCGGCTCCTAACTATCTGGTAAATCTTTAAGATACAAATACCGGATTATTGTACTTGTGTTCTAATCATCGGTAAACACTTTGGACCAGAAATGCAGTCTCCTTCAAGGCTGTTTCTGGTGAGTGAATAAAAACAACACGGCAAGTTCTCTTGCAACATTGAATAAATCTTCTCGCCGGTGACTTGTCTATCTATCTTTAAACCGTTGATGACCCAGATATTAATGATTGTTAAAGAACACGTATTCAATCTCCATATTGTCTTTAAATCCAGATATCTGTACGTTGATTAACAGGAAATTATTTCGAAATTGGATGCAGAATTAAAAAAAAAAAAAATCCAAAGAAGTGCATAAATTATGATGTACAAGGTGTGGTTTCCGTCTCTTAACTAGAAATTGTGCGGAAACAAAATGGACTGGATGTATATTGAACTGTTAATTGGCCCAATCGAAGGGCTTGTCATTAGCCGCTTGAAGTAACCCCAAAAAAAAAATCAATTAATTAAATTAAATTAAAAATAAGAATATGAAAAGTTCTTTTGAGGATTCGACGTCATTGGCCTTTGACCTGGATGTTGCTCTACATCGGTGTTTCATGTTATTGATTTTTTTTATTTACCTAATTTGAATGTTGTATTTTTTAATTCTAATTTGAATTCTGTGTTGATATGAAGTGTCGTGATTTCTTAAATATATCTTATGTTATATGTAACATTATTTATAACAATACATATATATTCTTATCTAATAAACTATAGTCACAATCTTGTAAAAGATTTACACAAAGCTCAGATCAACCATGAATGTGCACCTGCTTGATTACTAAATATTTATTGATTGCAATTGAAAATTTATTTATTCACATGAATATGAATATTAGAAAACAAAACTTTAAGTTGTTCCTGGTTAATTATATTATTGTTTGATGAATGACAAGAGTAAAACAGTTAATTGATTAGCTCGAGTGTAAGAGAATATAGATAAAATGACAAGAGAAAGTAGAACAAATAAAGCAGTGGACTAAACCAAACCCAAGTGGAGACTGGAGTAGGAATAAAATCATTGTCCCTTAAATTAAAAATAACGAAAAATAAAAAAAAATGGTTAATTTTCCACATAAATAATGATTGCTGTCAGCTGTCAGTGTTGTAGATGTTGTCATTTCCTTCACTAGCTAAATTCAAATTGTATATATCACTTAATTGTAAGGCTTTGATCTTTTTGCGAACATGGTTTAATTTCTTCTGTCATAATCACTGAACAATAAATACTGGTGCCATGATTATTGAAAATAACTCTGAGAGATGTCTTCTTTGAAGTTAACAGGTTATATGATATGAGGTAAGATATGCAACATAACCAGCAGCTATTATGAATATGTGGGTATGTATCAGCGCATGGGAAGTTTACTCTAAACCTCAATGTGATTGTAAGTGACTCTGGTTTCTGCTTTTAAAAGATATTATGCCCACGTATGCATTACACTCTTAGTAGATATATGAGAGCATCGAAAATGAACAGATTCTACCCACCGCAAATTGCAGCTAAATTACTCACATTCAATGCAGTTATAAACGTGCATTAATGAGATTTGAAACATTTAGATATGGGATACCTTGCCCACTAAATACCAATTCTTTTCCTCTATTATTACTCGAACTTAGGTGACCGTAGGTGTAAAGCACATCATGACCAACCGAGTTATACGCCCAGGAGGTTAGGGATAGCAAAATAACCCGGACTCGGCCTGGACCCGGATGAACTTGGATAATTTAGGTCGGGTTAAACCCGTATTGGAATGTAAAAAAAATCGGGTCCGGAATATATTTTAATAACCCGGATATATTCGGGTATGGGTTCGGGTTTAGGTTAACCCGTATATCTGGAATTTGGACTCGGATATTTAATTTTAATATTATTTTTTTAATTAATTTTATTGATTAGTTTAGATGTGTTATTGCTTGGAAATGTATTAATTTTTTATTTTTAAAATTTTAAAAATTGATATTGATTTATTGATCCGGGTTCAAAACCCAGAATCCAGAAACCCGAATTTTTCCAGGTTGAACCCGGACCCAGACCCGGGTGAAAAATCTGAGTTAAAATCTAGGTCCGAGAAAAGAAAATGATATTCGGGTCATGATCCGAAAAAGCTAAACCCGAACCCTGACCTGAATTTTACCATCCCTATAGGAGGCTGTGTGTTTACTACTACTTTCTTTTAACTCTCTATTAACTTATTTTCACAAATTGTGTAAAGATAGATTTTTATAATTTTGAAATGAAAAAGTCAATAATACTCACACTGCATACACTTTTTTTTCTTGTTGAATTCTTGTTATTATAATATTTACTCTTTCATGATTAATTAATTGAGAGGTACATACGATAAAAATCCAACAAAAGGAGATGTATTTTCGAAAATATTGTAAATTTCGAGTTTCTACTTATATTCTAGTTAACGCAACAACTCAATAGCATAAGGCTTGAATAAAACATCTTCGCAGAAAAAAAGTTAAGGTGAGAAATCTTGTTCATTTAAAAGTTTACTTAAATAATAGAATGACTTTTTCTATTTATAATAAACTAAACTCACTTTAGAAGTTAATTAACTCATGCAAGAAAAGTAAGTCATAACTAAACAAGAAATCAAAGTCTTCATAAACAAACAGTATAAAAAGCTTTCTAAAATAATTGGAACATATTCTGTTCTATGTCATCAGATTAATTAGTTTTTAGTGTAAAAATACTGTACAGTACTGTAATGCGAGCAAGCCCGCTTAGCCATCCATCGACACTGTTTCAAACGCTAACTGGTATGTATATCAGTTGACTAAGTACTAATTAAAAAGAATAATGGATTGAGATTTCATTTCAATTTCAAAATTCAAAATTTAACTAGAATCAAAAAGTGTATAGATTTGTATGTATACTTCTTTTTCAATTTTGTACGACTCTAATTCCAATTCAAATAAGATCTTGAATTTATTAAAATCTAAAAAGGATAGTAAATGATATAATTTAAATGTATAAATGCATTATACTATTAAATCATATAGTTTGATAACTTTTTCAAACTTTACCAAAGTTGATAATATAAATGTATAAATACACACACAATTTTGGTCGTACGCTTGCCGTTTCAGCATTTCATTTTCTTGAAGTCAGCTTCTCCATATTGGTGTGGTCATAGCCAATTAGCAGCCATAAGGTTATATTAAAAATTTTACAGCCAATTTCGGTGCAATATATATATTTATTTGCCAAAACAAACCCAAGTCTTACAGCATATGTCATAGCCTCAGCTGACTTGCAAAAGTGGAGCGAATAATTCGATGGGCATGAGAACTGGCTTTCCTCTCATAATAATATTCTATTTTTCAGATTATAATTAATTTATTGGAGATAGGCTTTGGGTGGTTGCTTAGTTGCACAAACATGTTACATATATTGAGTGGCTGTGAAGCTACTAAATCTCTTGATGTCCTCTCACTGTTTGGTGACTTGTGAGGTAGAAAATGGCATAATAAGTTTTCAAACAAAGTATAAAATATTCGAAGGTCGGTTCTCCACACAGTGGCAGCTAAGCATATACTTGCTCTCCACTTAGCTTAAGCTATGGCTCTTTTGATTCTCAAGATTTCTATAAAACAAGCATTATAATATTGAATGCATCTTTGGCCAAGGAGATAGAGTGAGGGAATTGTCTACCTGCTTGCCTACTAGAAGGGTAAAGTCTTAGGGCTAGCACCGTCTCAATATGAAGATCGAATAGATAAAATTAAATAAAGGTAGAGTCTTAGGGCGCCGCTCTTATTTCTGGAAGGTCTATTATAAGGAGATGCACGAAGAGAGAAATTAACCATGATTGAAGGGATCTTATGCTTCTCAAAATTCCTGTTTCTTAGGCTGCTTTTAAGTCTTTTACGTACTTGGCAAACACAACCTAAAGCTGTAGCCACCAATTATCGTATCATATGCTTCAAGCAAAAGGACTTGCCCCCCTTAACCCACCCATTATCCCACACAAGAATATTGACATGCCATCGATCGCCTAAAATGCATTACAAAACAACCAAACTACTGAGATTCTGCGTGAATGACGCCATTGTAATTATCAGCATTCAGTTCACAAAAACAAAAGGGTTCACACAATAATCACATGATGAGATTTTGGGAGATTAGAAACGAGTTTAAATACAATAAATTGAATGCAATTAAGCTAGCATTATATTGCAAGTCTACAAGCGAGTCGCTAAGTATATTTGGTGCCTACATTATCTTGATAAATGGAGTTATAGACATGGTTTTTATTAATTACCTGCATTTTTGTTTTCAGCAATTTGGCCCTTGTATTCCCCTAAAGATGATTAATTATTGAATCTCAATCATTGGCCTGAAAAGGTAAAATAATTAATTATTCTGGCTTTTTTAATAATGATCTATGCTAGAGGCTTGTTTAGTGGCTAATTGGTGCTTACCCAGTAACCAATTAAAAGGGGGGAATAAAGAAATAAAGAATAGTATTGAATCTACAACAGATAATGAGAAATAAATTAATAAATTGTTTGGTCAACATCACATGAACTGAATGATTAGCAATAAAATGCGTACCAAATAATGGATTATGAAATACTCACAAAGATACTTATCCAAAATTTTCAGTAGTTAATGTAGTCGTTCTGCATTATTGATAAGTTTGTTCAAGTTCAGTGAGTGAGAAGCAAAAAGCAAGCTGTGATACACTCTAAATTATTCGTGGGCACAAGGATACTTCGTGCAACCAAGTTATACGTGCGCCACGTGTAAACATGAGCATGAGAAACACCCGGTGATCTGTTCTTACTTCTTAGCGGGAAAGAGTAATTTCCTTCACGTGGTCATTCTAATTTTATATATATTAATTAATAAATAAAAAGTGTTCCATTTCATTGGGTGTTTGGGTTATTTCGTTAGTGAAAAATAAAAATAAGGACTTTACAAAATATGAATATATCTTCAGAAAAATTGAAATTAATGTTGATGCAGAATTCTGGTCGTGCTCTTCTGAGACCAGGCTTTCTGCTCGTTCAACTTTGTCTCGACCAGAACTTCTCCTCGCTCAGTTATTTTTATTTGTTTCCTGCGTTCACAGAACAAGTCAGAGTACGCCGGATGTTTTTCCCGGCGTAAACCCTCCGACGCTCAAGTCAGATAAGAAGGTTTTTTGGGAAAAGATTGGCAGTAAATCTCTTGGCCTTAGGTTTTTTATCGGTTCCCAGTCCTTTACTTTTCTAGTCTCTTTGAATAATAAAAAGTCCAACCCTTTTACCTTCGCGGGCTGCCTTTTTATAGGCCTCCCGGGGATCCTTCCTCTTCTCCGTGACAGGCGGTTGCGTGTGATTTCATCACTGCTGTGGCAGGTGGTTGCGTGTACCTCGATTGCTGCGGTAGTAGGTGATTGTGTGTATCTACATGACTGCGATGGTGGGTGGTTGCGTGTATCCTCCCGACTGCGGTGGTAGGTGGTTGCGTGTATCCTCTGCTCATCTTTGCCCAAGCGAGCCCTACTTCCAGCGTCCTGCTCGTCTACTCCTGCTCGTTCTTTCGGGTCTCGCTGGAATACCCCCAAACACATGTCCCCCAGTTTCTGGTGTTGGGTAACGAAGTGAACCGACAGTAGAAACTTAACAATTGCGGTTTGCGTCAGGTGGGAAAAGCTGCCAAGATTCGTGTCGCATTTAATTACGGGGGAGCGACGTGGCGGAAATCAAGCCTTCCGTTTGAATTTCAAACCAAGAGTCGCAAGTCCTCGGGATTCGGACCCATTTAAATACTGGCAGCCCAGACGTTTTCCTTCATTTGGAAATTTCAAAACGTTTTTTTACCCAGCGCATTCACCGTTTTCTCTGTTTTTCGGCGAACGAATTTTGGCAAATACACCTCCAACCCTGATTCCCACCAGTCAAAACACTTATCCCGGCTAGGACTTCTTCCTCGACGGCCGAATCTTCAGGTATCGCTTTTATTTCCTCGTTCTTCAATAGTTGTAGACACCTCTCTCTTTTCTTTTTTTTTTGTCTGGGTAGTAGTCGGTGGTGGTGCTAGGGTGGTAGGTTGAGAAATGTCGAAGGGTAAGGAGAAAGTCATCGAGATAGACGACGACGACGAGTTAGACTTCTTACCTAGTCTGCTCGCCGACACCGCCTTCGACCCTAGGATTCCTTTAGAGCCTAGTAACCTTGATGTCACAACTAGGCCTAGGAGGATGTCCCCAGAAACTACCTCCTCGAGCCGAAACAGCGGTGAAGTGGGAACATCTGGCTCGTCGAGCACCTTAAGTGACGAGTCGAAGGGTGATTCGGGGGGAGAGCCTTTACCAGAGCCGTCCCAACCAGAGACTAGGAGCATGGCTGGGGGTAGAGCACAGTCGTACAATTACTCGATCGATTTGATCACTTGCACGACCACCGTAGACGAGCTTGAGGCTCTTCGGGACCAATACGGGATCCCCGCTGATATACCCCTTAGGGTCCCCGGGAAAAAGGACGCCCCTAGTCGGCCTCTTAAGGGTTATGTTACCTTGTTTCTGGAGAGCTTTAAACATGGGTTGAGGTGCCCCTTGCATCCATACTTTGCTCGGATATTCAGCGAGTTGCATCTAGCCCCTGGTCAGTTGAACCCCAACGGGTGGAGGATGCTTTCTGGTCTGTTCGTCTTGTGGCATAGGTGTTGCAAACGCAAGCCCACCATTGACGATCTGCGTCATTTATATCAGTTAAAGAGCAGCCCCAAAGATCCCGGCTGGTACTATTTTCAATCTAGCTCGAAAGGCAGGAAACCCGTGACTGGGCTTCCGACGAGGGGAGGTAGGTCTTGGAAGAGCAAGTTCTTTTTTGCTGGGGGTCCTTGGGGTCAAGTTGCACGGGTTGACGGGAAGGACTACCGCGTCCCATCTCGATTTGTGGTCCCAGGTTGCCTGCTCGCCTTAGACGTCTTTACTCCATAGTAGCTCTCATTTTGTTGTTTTGGTCTTAACCAATTGTCTGCTCGTCTTGCAGTTTCCTGGGGTGTTCATTTCCCTCTTGAGCCTGGGCCGCTGAGGCTAGTGGAGTCTGTGTTGGCCAAGTCCTGCTCCCACCGCGAGCTGTTAAGCCTCCAGAATCTGGTCACATCTGGCCTGATAGCCACCGAGCCTCCAATGGAAGATGCTGTGGTTGCCGCTTTGACCAGGAAGCGTACCCGCTCTCAAGCTTCCAAGAAGGGTGAAGATAAGGAGGTTCCCGTTGCGAAGCGAGCCCTCGCAGCAGAGTAGACCTCTCCTCTGAAAACCCTGCCACCTCCTCTTGCGGTTGCTGTGGAGAGTAGCCGAGCAGCCACCGAGCCAGGTTCCTCCTCTGCTTCGAAGAAGCCCACTCCCTGCATTCCAAACCACCTGGTCTCATTCATGAACGACCTTTCCGTTCATGTGAGCAAGAAGGACGTGGAGGAGTTTTCCAGATTGGCCCTGCCCGACCTGATGGGGGCCATGCAGTTCAGTGCTATCCATCTCAGCTGCATGCTCGCCTACTACTAAGCCAAGTCGAACCGGCAGGAGAAAAAGATGAAAGAGGAGAGTAGGGCAGCGGTCACCAGAGCCGACAAGGCCGAAAAGAGAGCTGGGGACTTGAACCTTAAAAACCTGAAGTTGCAGGAGAAGGAGGCTCTTGCTAAAGCCAAAGCCGCTACTCTCGACGATGAGCTGACCATGGTGCAAGAAGAACTGCGAAGGCAGAGGGCCACGTATGAGGCTCAGCTTGAGTCTCTTCGCGAGTCTCACCGGATCCAGCTCGAAGACCTAGAGAACGAAGCGGAACTCCGATACAACCAGGGGCTTCGACATTCTTATCGCAGCATCATGGCCGTCCTCGAGAAGCAGCATCCAGGTCTCAACATGGATGGTTTTACTGAAGCTGTTGCCCAGTATATAGATGAAGAGGAGGCGAAGGAGGACGCCGAGGAGGCGGAACTGATTGCGGTCGAGGAGGATCCCTCCCCCCATGTTGACCCTGCAGCGGCTGGTGAGCCCAGCATTCCTCCTCGTGCTGATCCTGCTGCACCTGGTGAGGCGAGTACTCCTCCAGGGGCAACTGGTGATACTCCTCCTGCACCTGACGCGGCACAGCTCGTCGAGGAGACTGCCCAGCCTACTGACCCGCCTTCTGTTTAAATTTTGATATGTGTTGTAATAACTTTTCTTTTCATATGTAGCAGTTTTGCAACTTATCTCAACTTTAATAAGATATGTTATTGTTTACTTTCCCATGTTAGAGTGTGGCTGTAAAATTTTCATGCCTTAGAAAATTTTTTATTGCGCTTCGTATATCGTAATCTGCTTTTTCGTACCATAGTAAAATTTTTCCTACTTTGGGAGTTTGCTCGATTTTGTAAGGTCGAACATGTTCTAGCGAGCTTGGCATCTTGTCTCGCCATCGAGAAGGAACTTTTGTGGTCTGGTCGTCTTCGCTTGTTCGAGCAGATCCTGCCATGCTTGGCTTCCTGTCTCATCACAAGGCAGACTTGGAGACTTTGGAGCCTTTACACGATTTAGAGAAGTTTTCGAAGCTTGGGATCTTGCTCGCCTTCGCTCGGCCGGGCAGATTCGGACATGCTTGGCTTCGTTCTTGCGATACAACAAGCTTTGAGATTTAAGCCATTACATGCCTTAGAAAATTTTTCCAAATTTCGGGTTCTGCTCGCCTTCTCTTGGTCGAGAAGATCCTGGCATGCTTGGCTTCGGCCTCGCCATAAAACAGGCTTTGAGACGTGAGCCTTTACACGCCTTAGTGAATTTTTCCAAATTTCGGATTCTGCTCGCCTTCTCTTGGTCGAGCAGATCCTGGCATGCTTGGCTTCGGCGCCATAAAACAGGCTTTGAGACATGAGCCTTTACACGCCTTAGTGAATTTTTCCAAATTTCGGATTCTGCTCGCCTTCTCGTGGTCGAGCAGATCCTGGCATGCTTGGCTTCGGCCTCGCCATAAAACAGGCTTTGAGACGTGAGCCTTTACACGCCTTAGTGAATTTTTGAGCAACTCAGCGGGCCAAATTTCCTCTTTCATTACATTCGGCTTACATGATATTGCTTGATACAAAGGAAATAAAGCATAAATCATGGAGCCACAATCACGAATGGAAATATGTGTTGGTGTTTACAGATCTTATTGAAAATACTTCCTAAGGTGCACCGCGTTCCATGGGCGCTTCACCTCGTGGCCATCCGCTCGGACCAGCCTGTAGGCTCCAGGTCCAACCAGCTGCTTGACCCTGTACGGCCCCTCCCAGTTGGGACCAAGTACCCCTTGAGTCGGATCTTTTGTATTTTGGTTCACTCTCCTCAGTACCCAATCTCCAACTTTGAATTGCCGCAAATTCACTTTCTGGTTGTAATACCAAGCGACCCTTCGCTGGTAAACGCTTACCCGCATCGATGTTTGCTCCCTCTTCTCATCTAGCAGGTCCAGATTTAAGCACATCTGGCCCTCATTTTCTTGCTCGTTGAAATATTTTGTTCGATGCGTAGCCGTTCCTATTTCGGCCGGCACAACTGCCTCGTGCCCGAAGGTCAGGGCAAATGGAGTTTCCCCGGTTGCTGTCTTATGGGTTGTTCTGTATGCCCATAGTACACCTGGTAGTTCATCAACCCAAGCTCCCTTTTTTGCACCCAGCCTGGTTTTGATGAGCTTCTTGATCGTCTTATTGGCTGCTTCTACTTGCCTATTGGACTGTGGGTGAGCAGGCGAACAATACCTCAACTTTATGCCGAGGTCCTGGCAAAAACTCCTGAAGCCATGGTTGTCAAATTATCTACCATTATCCGTTATCAAGGCACGAGGGATTCCATACTGACAGATTAGATTTCTCCACACAAAATCGGTTGTCCTTTTCTCCGTAATGCAGCTGAGGGCCTCTACTTCTATCCACTTTGTGAAGTAATCAATCGCAACTATTGCATGTGTCGCCGCTCCTCGCCCCTTCGGCATTGGGCCAATTAAGTCTATTCCCCACTGGGCAAATGGCCAAGGGGATGCCATTAAAGTAAGCCTCTCGGGTGGCTGGTTGGAGAAATTGGCAAAATTTTGGCAACTAGTACAACTCCTGGTCTTCTCTTGCGCATCCCTATGCATCGTTGGCCAGAAATACCCCTGCCTCAAAACTTTGTGGGCCAGGGATCTCCCACCAAAATGGTTCTCGCAAATCCCTTCATGTACTTCTCTCATCACGTAGTCCGCATCATCCTCATTCAAGCACCGAAGGAAAGGGAGAGTGTATCCTCGTTGGTATAACACCCCATCGATCAATGTGTACCTCGAAGCCTGGGCCCTGATCTTCCGAGCTTGCAGCTTGTCTGGTGGTAAAACCCCATCTCTGAGATATGAAATCAGGGGATCCATCCATGAGCTATCCTGCTCTAGTCTCAACACCTCCAACTTTGGCTCAATGTTCGGATTGGATTTCACCTCTAGGGGGATTGACTTGGGCATTTTTGGGTCTGTTACCGCTGCCATCCGAGCCAGGATGTCTGCTCGGCTGTTTTGTTCTCTGGGAATCTGTACCACCTCTACTGCCTTTGCCCCTTTCTTTATTGCCAGTTTGTGGCACGCGATCTCTGGGTCAATCCCGGGCATGTCTTCATGCGTCCATGCAAAGACATCAGCATAGGCCTGTAGACACTGCACTAACTCCCTCCTTTTTCCTCTCGTAGCCTTGACCCGATCTTGATCGTTCTATCCGAATTCTCTGGTCCCAACTTTATCGCCGTCAACTCCTCGAGCGGCTCTTGTCTGCCTTTCCTGCTCTCCACTCGGTTATCGAGAGATGTTATTTGCATGGTCTCCTTTGCTGCCGATGAGTAACAGCTCCGCGCAGTTCTCTGGTCTCCTCGCACCACTCCCACAAGCCCATTTACTCTATACTTCAGGGTCAGGTAATGGTTGGACAGTACCGCTTTGGTCGTCCTCAGAAATGGTCGGCCCAAAATCACCTGGTAAGGGCCTTCCTCGTCCACTACCACGAAGTCCAGCATTGTTGCTAGCTCTGTCGGAGAGTTCCCAATTGTGACCGGCAGCTCTGTTAACATATATGTTTCCGTAATATTGATTTTGATGATAACAAACAAGATTATGAATGGTTAATCTTTTAAGCTCAAATTATTTTATTTTTAAATAAATTTTTAACCTTGCATTGATTAAGGGGGAGATTTTTATAAATAGATTAAATCTTTGTAATGTATTTTGTCATCATCAAAAAGGGGGAGATTGTTAGCTTATTTAGCTATATATATTGATTTTGATGATAACAAATTATATGTATTGATTAAACAAAGATTTACAAATTGTGTTTTTATAATAAGAAAATGAGGCTATGAAATCAAAATGTTTTGGATTAAAATAAATGTGTTTTAAACCTTTAATATTGTTATGAGTTTCGGATTTGGACCTATTTGAATCTATTTATATGTTTTGGGTCATATTATAAGTTATGAATATTTTGGACTAAAGTGAAAGGTTTTGAGAACTTTGAAAATATGGGTATTATGTTGAAAAGGACCTTTGTGCGAAACAATAAACTATTTGGGGTCATTTCATAATTTCAGAAAGTTTTGAGTTAATAAAGTAATTTTTAGAATTTCTGAAACTGGACCTATTTGCAAAGTTTTCTATCTTTTTGGGCCATACTATAATTTGATAAAGTTTTAGGGTCAAACTGCGAATTTAAAAAATAATTTCACTGTAGCAGACACTATAGCAAAACGGCTAACCGTTTATTTTTTAACGGTTAACCGATAACGTCCAGAAAGCTTGTTTTGTCCAGTTTTGTTAAAATGATGATTCTGGAACAAAACGGTGAACTGTTTACTGAAAACGGTTAACCGTTTATTTTAACCTCTAGCCGTTTATTGAGAAAGGTTAAGCGAAATTTATTTTGCAGGTTACTGGAAATTAACGGTGAACCGTTTACAGAAAACGGTTAACCGTTTATTTGAAATTTAGCCCAACGGTAACTTTGACCAGCGCAAACGGTTAACCGTTTATAGTTAACCTCTAATCGTTTTCGGGCAGAAAGTGCATAACGGCTAGTTTTTGAGCTCAAACTATAAGAACTCAAATTCAACTCATTTTCAAGCTCTCCAACAAGCAAAATCAAAAAGCACACGAGATATCTTGAGCCTTCAACTTGCAAAACACAAAAGATTAAATCATTTCTTGTTCTTCATTTTTGAATATCTACTCATTGAGTGAGTTTCATTGTAATCTTCATTTGTTCATCTCAATTGTAAGAGTTTGAGTCTGTGAGACACTTGAGTGAAGAGATTGGAGATATAATCTCTTTGTTGTAAAGGTTCATTGACACCTTGAAGTCAATTGTAAAAGCTTGAAGCCTTGGAAAGGCTTGGATAGTGAAATCCTCAAGCGGGTGTGCTTGGAGGCGTGGACGTAGGCGGGGATAGCCGAACCACGTAAAAATCCTTGAATTCGTTTTTCTCTTCCCTTACTCTTTTAATTATTGTGCTTTAATTGAATTTATTGTTTTCGAATTTTATTAAGGCATTAGATTGGATTGTTGTGTGGTTTGCTAGGATAAGTTTTAAAATTCCAATTCACCCCCCATCTTGGGTTGCACACTTGTATTTCAAGCTCAACCGTGCCCAGAGGGACCAGCTTCCCTCCTCCAAACCCCTTTAGGGATGTGTTGGTATAGTCCAGCTTCAGGTCTGCTAACCCCATTTCCTCCAGAGTCGATTTGAACAACACATCCACCAAACTCCCTGTGTCTACCAATATCCTATCGAGCCCCTTGCTCGCAACGGTGGCTTTTATGACCAGGGCATCCTCGTGAGGGTATAGAACCCCTTCTTCATCCTTATCGGTCCACATAATCGGAACCTGCCTGACTTTCACCCGTTTCGCCGCCGGGGTATTGAAGAACACCTCTTTGCTAGTCAGGGCGTATCTCGCATAGTTCTTCCTTGCTCTGTTAGAGTCTCCGGCCAATGTTGGCCCCCCAGCTATCACCCTTACGTGAGGTTGCTCGCGCCTCAAGCTTCTGCTACCCTGCTCGTCCTCATATGTCGAGGCCTCCATGGGGAAATCCCCATCTACAAATTCATCCAGGTAGTGATTTTTCACCAAATCCTCGACCTGGGTCTTGAGATCTCTGTATCCCACGGTGGTATGCCCGTGAGTCTCATGAAACTTGCAATAACGTCCCCTATCTCGTCTGCTGGCTAACTTAGTTATGGGAGCAGGGGGATACAGTAACCCTCGATCCCTTATGGCCTCGTACACCTCGTCCAAGGGAACCTTCAAAGTGGTGTAGTGACCGTAGTCCTAATTCCGGTCTATCCTATGCACGACCCTCTCCTCGTAGGCACCACTCCGAATCGGCAGTGGTGGCAGGGCTTCTCCTCTGCTTTCTCTAGTGTTGTGGGGCTGGGGATAACGATTGCTATGCGCTGCCTCGCGTCGTCTCTAAGGTTCCCTCACTGGCGATCGAGGAGGCGGTGCTCCACTGCGCTGGTGTTGTGGTGGTCTCTGATGAGGTTGGTAAGTGGCAGCTCGGCCTGCTGCATTACGACCAGGTATCGGGTGGTCCTTCCTTCTCATCGGCCCACTTCCGGATGCCGCCCTCTTCTCTTTCCCCAATCCTTCCAGCTGGTCTGTTCTGAGTCGAGCAGCCTTCTTCTCTTCGATCTCCATATCTCGTTTGGCATGCTCGTACGCGGCCCCGTAAGTTTTGATGAGCGGGCTCCTCAAGTTATACCACAGCCTTCTTATCCGCACCCCCTCTTTCAATTCTCTTAACGCCTGAGGATGGTTGAAGGCGCCCAAATCCAGGACCGCGCTGTGATACCGTTTAAAGAAGTCTCGCAAGGCTTCTTGCTCCCCTTGCTTCATGCCCTTTAACTCCATCATATCGTCCTCCGGTGTCATTGCTCCTCGGAACTGCTCCGCAAACTCCTGGCACATCTGCTCGAAAGTTCTAATACTCCTGCGAGGAAGCTTCCTGTACCACTCGCGTGCACGTCCCTCCAAAGATAACGGGAACACCCTACACCTCTGGGCTGGAGATAGTCCTTGTATCCCCGTCATGTCGTTGAAACACTCGACGTGCACTAACGGATCAGTTCGCCCTAAGTATCTAAGGTCGGGAAGGCGAAAGTCTTTCGGGATGTTCGCCCGCATGATCTCCGCCGCGAGAGGCGATTCTCCGTCCAACATGATTCTCCAGCCAGGAGCTCTGCTCGTTCCCTGCATGTCATCGACCACCTGTGCTAGCCTGCGCACTTCTGCTTCCAGTTGCATTTCCCGACCAGGAACTCGGGCTGCAACCTCTTCCCGCCGCTGATCAACGTCGTGCATTGGTTGTCAGAGTTCTGTCTCCTCAGAATTCGCCATTCCGGCGTCCTCATTGAAATTTGGTCTTCCTAGGGACTGGCCTTCCCTTCTATGAACATCTTCCCGCATAGAGCAGCAACCTCCCTCGCCACCAAGTCTCCTGGTAGCGTCATCCCTTCTCGTAGCATCGTAGCCTGGGGTCGGCCTACCAGCTCTCGCCCTCTCTTCCCGACTCTCCCTCCGTTCATTACGTAACTCATCGAGAATGGACGCGAGGGCCTCCATCTGCCTTTCCATCCTCTCCATCCGGCCAAACATGGGATCACTCAGCGTTGCTACTCCCCTTGGCGCATTACCTCCCCCAGTCTCCATGGTGTTCTCCTCTTACTTGATCCCCGTTCCTGTCGCCAAGCAAGGCTTTTTGTTCAATTCCCACAGACGACGCCAAAATGTTGATGCAGAATTCTGGTCGTGCTCTTCTGAGACCAGGCTTTCTGCTCGTTCAACTTTGTCTCGACCAGAACTTTTCCTCGCCCAGTTATTTTTATTTGTTTCCTGCGTTCACAGAACAAGTCAGAGTGCGCCGGGTGTTTTTCCCGGCGTAAACCCTCCGACGCTCAAGTCAGATAAGAAGGTTTTTTGGGAAAAGATTGACCGTAAATCTCTTGGCCTTAGGTTTTTTATCGGTTCCCAGTCCTTTGCTTTTCTAGTCTCTTTGAATAATAAAAAGTCCAACCCTTTTACCTTCGCGGGCTGCCTTTTTATAGGCCTCCCGGGGATCCTTCCTCTTCTCCGTGACAGGCGGTTGCGTGTGATTTCATCACTGCTGTGGCAGGTGGTTGCGTGTACCTCGATTGCTGTGGTAGTAGGTGATTGTGTGTATCTACATGACTGCGATGGTGGGTGGTTGCGTGTATCCTCCCGACTGCGGTGGTAGGTGGTTGCGTGTATCCTCTGCTCATCTTTGCCTAAGCGAGCCCTACTTCCAGCGTCCTGCTCGTCTACTCCTACTCGTTTTTTCGGGTCTTGCTGGAATACCCCCAAACAATTAATAAAAAAAATGAAGCATGTTTAAAAGTTATTTAGTATCTAATGACTTGATCAAACTTATTTTTAACTAGTTTTATACCACTCAAGTTTGAATCATGGAAGAGATATGAAGTTAAAAATTTGATTTAGAATTTATCCAAGATATTCTAATTTTATTAGTTTTGGAAAACCATCAAATAATAAAAGCAAACTCTAGATGTGTCTGTTAATTTTACTAGACACCGATTCGTTATTATTGCTGTTATGTCGTCAAGTATATCCTATCTAAATAAGGCATTATTCATCACTTTAAAACATAAATAGGTGTTATCAATGGAGTTACTAACAAAAGTTACACTTTAAATATTAGTCTGGAGACCCAAAAAGAAAAAAAGTTATAAAAAGGGACTAAATGGAATATATGTGAATTAAAAATAAGCTGGTGAATTATTTAAACTATAATTAGGGAAAAAGGGGCACAAGAATTGCATGCAATGGCAAGTGAAGGAAACATGACAAAGAAGCAAAATAATAATAGAATAATAGAATGTGAGAGAGCACCGCAGATTCCGTGGGATCCAGGCTTGCACTCCAATCATCTTATGATGAGCAAGAAGAAACATAAAGAAGAATCGTCGAGGCAAAGTAATGCATTTTCTTTGCTCTTTGCTTTGCTTTGCTTTCTCTTCTTCTTTTTTTCCAATTTAGGTATATGTATATACATTAATTATTCAGGTCGGTAGAGTTAAAAGAGTAGAGTTATTATTTCCCGCTTTTTGACTGCCTGTATTTTTTCAGCGTACTACTGTTATACATTTTTGTGTATCTTTTTCTTCGGAAATACGTATGTTATATTTGTATGTGAGTAAATGTAGCTGCTGTGCCCACTGGCACCAACTTGGCTTAGCTGTTTTCTCGGCCTCGGGCATTAAGTTTTCATAATTTGTTTTTTAAATTTTCTTTTTAAAAAAAAATAAAATTCAATCTCTAACTTTGTGTAGAAGTTATAAGTATTTTACAACGGTATAACATCTAGATCACATAGTTCAAATCTAAATTTTGTAAAATTTGAACGTCTGAACGTAGTCATCATTTAAGAAAAAGATATACTGTGTAAGTAAATCATATGTATTGTACTGATCTGCTCTAGTATCCTAAGCTCCATGCCATTATACTGTTCAATCATATGATTCAATAGTTTCTGAAGTACAGATGACCGAATGTAGATATCAGAAGGATTCATTATTACACCATATAATGATGTGGTGTAATAATGGGAAACAGATTCAGTGCTCAGCTGAGCTTATGTTGAGCACTAAATCAACTGTAAGCAATTTTTGCATATGGCCTCAATTAATTGTTGACCATTGATCCGGTACTCAATATCAACTTAGCTAAACATCGGATCCTAATCTATAATAATAAATTAATATGAAATCCGTATTTAGCATTTACACCTGAGAATTTCTATATGCATATTTTCACTTTGCTATAATTGGTGCACAGTGAGAACAAAACCACTTGTGTTTTATGAGCTATTGTCTAATACTAATAATTCTGTTGTTAGTTTTGTTCTCTAAATCTGACAACGTCACGGTTCTTATTACAATAGGCAATAGAGGCTAAAAATTAGGGAACAATTAGTAAGTAGTTTTCAATTTGACTAACAAAAAAAACACTTCTATCTCTTTTGAAAGAAACTCAATTTGCTTTTTCTCTACATCTATATTAGTGACATTCGAATCTCTCAGACTTAATTCACTTATAAATTAATACGTAAGCAATTACGTAGCCCCTCAAATCAAAAGTATTATAGTGAAAAAATCAAATTCGAAAGATACGAGTCATAACAAGTAATCGAAAAAAATTGTATAATTAATACCTGGAAAACATGAAATTTGCTGCTTTGTGATAGCTAAGAGAATTAATTAGTTAATGAAAACTAAGAATAGAAGTGTGTCAACGCACGCCAGTGAAGCAAGTATAGGATAGAAAGCCAATTAAAGCCTTACAAGAGAGCATGCTGAAATCGTGCAACTACCATTAAGCAAAGCTTAGGCTTTAATTAGTTTTAATTGTATGTTAATTAATTAATTATAAGTGTTGTGTTTAATTATTGTAATATTCTTTTTTTTTATTTTTTAATTTCTGAAATTTTTTGCAATTCAATATCGTGAAGTGCGTTGGCAAAGTGTGAGAAAGAGAGTGTGAAACGGACTTTACGTTTAACACCCTCCTCAAATGTTTTTACTCATCATATTCTCTCTAATTTAGCATATTTTCAGTTACATTAATTTTTTTCTTCCCCCCAAAAAAAAATTAATTAATTAAGTAAAAAAGAAATTAGTGTTAGTTTTTTTGGTCTTCAATTTCTTTGTTGTCTTTAGATGCTCTCCTCTCTCTTTTAACCAAAATCCTACTATATTTAACTCCCTCTATTACTTAATTACAAACTCAATCCAAATTTTAGACGGACTAATTCTTCACTCCTCTAATTTACTCTTCTCTATTGGGTGGCCTTTTTTTTACTCTAAAAACTGACCATTTTCTTTTTCCCAATATAAATACACACACATCCCTAATCTCCCCCCCGCTCTCTCTCTCATTCCTAAGCTCATTATTTTTCATTCTCTCTTTTACCCACATTCTCTCTTAAGCTTTTATTCTAATTTAATTTAATATGGAAGAAGCTCAAGAGGAAGTGTTGATGATCAACAGCAACAACAAAGATCAGCAATCTCACAATAATAACATCGTTAAAGGCAAACGAACCAAACGCCAGCGCCCTCAATCTCCGGTCCCTTTCGTTGTCAATGGTACCATTCACGATAATACAAATCTTTCGTCATCACCGGCGGTGAGCTCAGCGGAGGAATTTTTCGACAGCACGGAGGAAGACGAGGACATGGCCAACTGTCTCATTCTGCTAGCTCAATGCCAATCAACAAGAGAGTCACCACCGAAGCCGAAGCCAGCCCATTATGATATTCACGAACAGGAAGAAATTGCACAATTACAGACAAACAACAACGTCAACAACAGTGGTGTGAAATTTAACAGCAGGAGGTTTCTTGAAGCTCCGGGTACGGGTGCGGGCACCGGCAAGGGTGGGTGTTATGTTTACGAGTGCAAGACTTGCAACAGAACGTTCCCTTCGTTTCAAGCGCTCGGCGGTCACAGAGCGAGTCACAAGAAACCGAAGGCCATGCTGATGAATGATGATAGGTTATCGCTCAAGTCACAACATCAACAGCAACAGCAGTTTCTCGTTTCGAAATCGGATGATGAGGAAGAAGATGGCAATTTCCGAAACGTTTCGTCTCTTTCTTTGCAGCTAAGTAATAACAATAGGGGTCATAATAATAATAATAATAATAATAGCAGCTTTTATAGCGGCAACATCAACAACGTCGTCGTGAAGGGTAACAGCAGCAAGGTTCATGAATGTTCAATTTGTGGGGCTGAGTTTACATCGGGGCAAGCTTTGGGGGGGCATATGAGGCGGCATAGGTCGGCGCCGGTTGCCGCGACGGCGGCGGCGATGGCGACGACGAACACAACGCTGTCGTTGATACCAATGGCTGTTGTGGAAGCTGGACAAGATCAGCCAAGAAAATCATCGTCGTCGTCGTCGTCATCAAGAAATAATCTTTTGTCATTAGACTTGGATCTTAATCTGCCGGCGCCGGAAGACGATCCGAAGGAATCTAAATTACCCTTTTCTTCAAAGCAACAACAACAACAGCAGCAGCAACAGCAGCCGCAGCAGCAGCAGCAGCAGCAAAAATCATCTCTTGTCTTCACCGCCGCGGCAGCTTTGGTGGATTGTCATTATTGATGATAAAAAGGTTTTTCTTTTCATTTTTTAATTAACTTTTGGGACGTTTTATATTCCATGCAGTGCAGTGACAGAAGAAAATTGATGTGGATGACGTTGAATATCACCACAATTGTTTTAATTCTTTTTACTGGAGAAAAAAATTAAAATTATATGTAAAGATTCTTTTGATTCTTTTATTTAAAAGTGTTCAATTTGTTGATGAACTTGAATTGGTATTTGATAACTTGACAATTAAAGCAATGAATATTGGTACTGTTATTATTATCATTTTTTATTTTATTTTTTTGGTTACTGATGATGAGAAGCCTGTAGTGATCATGAAAATTGCATGATGGCCATCTTTTTCTCTACTTTTCTTTTCTTAATTTTTTTCAGTTGAAAAGGGGGAATGTGTTACATTACACACACTTGATTGAAAACAGATATTTTGTTACTCTTTGGATTTGTCACCACCACCATCACCAAAGGCCAAATCAAAAGAAAAAACAAAAAAAATTATTGAAATTATGAATTTTGGGGCTGTAATCAATTAGCAAATGTGATTAGTCAAATAGCTTCCTACCCAGCTAATTTTGTTGTGTTTAATTATTACTTGCTTGATCGAGCTTCTATTTGTTAGTTAACTAGCCTACTCAATACACCTCAGCAAATGCATGTGTGTGTGTGTGTGTGGATATATATCCACTGCTGCTTGAATGACGTACAAGCCTTAAATTGCACTACTGGGTTTCAGTGTTTCTGTTGCTTCTTCTATCTTCAATGCATGTGCTCGTCAGATCCACATCTTAGTCAAGCAGTTGAGTATGGATTATCAAAGCTGATTCAGTTATCAGATTTCTAAAAACAACAAATTAATTATCATTAATTTGTTGTAATTGATCACAAGTTACTATGGCAAAGCACATAAGTGTGAAATGATAAGATTGACTAAAACGACACAATTTAATCCAATCTGATATATAAGATGGACTTAATTGTAATACGGTTCTTTTTCTTTTTTTTCCTTAGACTAATCTCAAGCAGGGAAATTAATACTAGTTGTAACATGACGTGAGTAAAATTATTGAAGAGTATGTGATGCCAATTAATTAATTAATTCAGCCAGTAAAATTTTATGGGTTAGTACTAAAATCCAAGATTATTGTTTCCAAATCACAAAGCTAAACTTGGTTAAGAACTACTAATATTTATTGTGACAAAAACAGGGCAGCTAGTTCAAACTTTTACAATAACTATTAACAGCTAATACATTCAAATATATATACGTAAAATAATTGTGGCAAATGACTTATGAGCTTTGTGTCAGCTTGCATATAATAGTTGGCGATAATACCCATTTAAAGTTTTTTTTTTTTTAATTAAGAGCTATGGCTAGCTAACTAGCCTTGTACCCAAATGAATTGGCCATGTTTTCTGGCACCATTTTTTAAGCATCATTAGCTGTTGTTTAAGTAATAGTTAGGTGTCTGTTTAGCTCTAAGAAAGACAGCAAATTTTGCAATAATTTTTTAGATGCCCATTGGCTGGGCATATGCTTCACTAGTTCTTAATTTTTAAGGGTTTGGTCTTTTTCTTCTTTTCTTTTTTTTTTTTTTAAAGAGCTGAAAAAGGGGTGTAAACTGTTAAGTTAGAGATGAGTGTACAAGTCGTGCTTATATTTTAGGAATAATTTGGTCAAATTTCTTGTAAGGTTTGGTATGAGAATTTTAAATCTAGTACTCATCTTGATCGTGTTGAATTGTAATAATAAGTTTAGTATCTATCGCAATCTTAATTTAAATTAAGATAAATGATATTGAAATGGTTAATTAGAAAATCCAAAACGTCTAATTAGCAAATACTATACTATTGTTGTTATGCTTTTAACTTTGACTATTTCCTCACAAACTAAGATGAGATTAGCGACAACACTATTACTTGTATATTCGTGTGTTGGCTTCCTTACTCCTAATTTTCATGAGAATTTATTTTAGAAAAATGTTACGCTTAAAAAGTAATGCAAACCACTAATATATTAGGTGATCGATTGATAAAGATTGAGATAATCACTCTTGGTGATTTATTGTCTTTTTTTCATCTTTAATTTGATTCTTATCAGACACGTGACTCTTATATAATTCATCATATATATGACAATGAGATGAAATAATATAATTTCTTATCAAAAGTTAATTTGTAAATATATAGATGTAAGTTATTCGTCTATTGAATGGATGGTAATATTTTATAATTTATGAAATTTCCTTGTCCAACCATCCCCATACATAAGCCACATGTTACAAATTAACTTCACACTAATTAATCATCATAGCTGACTTCATTCATCACTAAGCCTATATTCACACTGATCACAGATGACTTCATTCATCAAACAAGTGTTTCATATCTGATTAGAGATTACAGCAATTACACAGAAACAAACTCTCTATGCAAAAATTTATGGCATTACAAAGAATGACTATCAATCAGCTTTTCATATTCTAATCTAGCTAGCAATAATAACCAATCTTGTAACTCACTTGCTGAGCTTTCGAAACTCGTAACCAAACTCCTTCTGACATTGCAGCCACATAACCAACTGTAAACTGAATTTTAACCTCCTTGGTCAACACCACATCACTCATGATAAAATCTTACTCAACCGGAAATTATTTCTTAAATATTCACATCATAAATCTCTTGGAAGCTTAACGCAGAACGACAGAAAGCTCTGATAAAATCATTTAGAGTTAGCGGCAGACAATTGAGGAGATGAAGAGGGGAAAAAAAAGACTTAGTTTACCTAATTCTATTCCATTATTTCGGGGCAAGCAGATCATTTATGGTGAAAAGGATGAGTATTGTAGATCACATGCCATAGAAAATTCCAACGGGTGCTGCGCGAGATCGACGATGAAGATTAGCTAACGCAATTTGGAAATTAGGGTTTTGTATTTCCAATTTTTAATTTTTTAATATTTAACTTTTTTTTGCTATTGAGATCAATTTTAGCATTTTAAAATTTCAATTGGGTAAAATGAGAAATCTCATTCCTGATTCCCAAGAGTAATATGGATCCCATATGTTGATGACTTGATTCTCGTTCTCCCAACAAATTTTGTAAATAAAAAAGTTATCGATTCTCATTCCAACAATCTTATTTCTATTACTGATTAGTAAACATTCCATAATCATATTTGATCTAATACTTCATTATATTCATACAGCTTATAAAACACCTTGATAGGTCCATGCCTCTTAAATTTTTTGAACAATTTGATAATCTTATCCTAATCCTTCGGATTTGGATTGAGTAAGAAATTTTGACCCAATCCAACCAAAATTTTATTTTTGAAGATTGAGAGGAATTGGCAACCAAACCACTAGCTAAACCACATGCAACTTCACTAATTTGCAAAAATATATTATATATAACAACGAAAAATTGACTCTATATTCGTTTTTGAACGGTTACCATTAAAATAAATTACGTCAAAACGAAGGTTTTTAAATCATTTCAACCTTATATCATTTCTGTCACCTTCGCGGGTAGGGCATACACCAATGGGCCTTCTCATTTCTCTTTTCTTGGGCTTTAAGCCCACACATCTACTGATATTTTACTTACCGTGTAGAGCTATTGGCACCCTTACATTATTCCTACAAAACCCCACTTTAAATAAAATTACAATTAAAGACAATTAAAAATTAAACACATAGAGATTTTTTTCCAGTAAATTACTTAATTCATAATCAATCCTCTTTAAAAAAAAATTGATATGTTATTTCCTATTTAAATAAAATAAATTGTAAAAATTTAAAATAATCTATTGTTCTCTTATGATTATTTATTGATAAAATATTTTTATACTTAAAATTATTTTGAAATTATAATTTAAAATATGAGTTATTTCAGCAAATAACGAACACTAAAAAAATTTAACACCCATATAACTTTTTAATTTGTGTGTAGATTAATAGTAAAATTAAAAATAATTAAAAAATAACACAATAATACTTTGAATTTTAACAATAAAATAAATCAAATTAAAATTGAAAACTTAGAAAAGTGTATCTTAAAAAAAAGGTTATTTTCAAAAACAAAAATAAATATAACTAAAAGGGGGTTTTATGAAGAGATAAGAGGGATGCCAATAGTCCAACTCTTACTTACCTTACCAAACCAAACCTCTTCACTCTCGCCTCGGAGACTATAGTTTCTTAAAGCATTGTAAATAATAAAAAATTGAGGACACTTTCGTTTCTCAATCAAATTCATCTTCAGTTCAGATTATGATAAATACCCAACTTTCATTTCTTAAGCATTATAAAAAAATAAATAATTGGGGACACTTGTTCGAGCCCCTAAATAAACTCTTTCCTCTTTTCATAGAACGTAGAATATAATTAGATTTTTCTCTAATTATTCGTAACAATAAATTTTTTACCCAAACTCTCAAGAGATATTTAAACTATGTGTATTTCAATCCCAATAAATTATGGCCGTGTTTATTTTCTAGAGTGAAAGTGAGAAGTATAGATTTCTCTCACTCTAGTTTTTACTTAACTAATTTGAAGAAGAATTTGGAATCCCACTCCATAGGCCCCACTCCTCCCACTTCTCTTATTTCTATCATTTTTCTTCTTTAATTTAATATTTAATAAAATAAAATAAATAATATTATATTAATTTGAATAATT